>CM074454.1:6243645-6771145 GCA_037101425.1 Elopichthys bambusa | reverse complement strand
ACATAAATATATTCATGACATTAGATGTGAAAAAAAAAACATCTCTAAAGAGTAAACATCATAAACAAATGTTTAATTTCCCAGTAGGTTCCCCCTTCATCATATTCTTTTTTAGTACACATCTGACATGCTAATGCGAGAACACTGTCTGCACTAACTCCGCTAGTTTTGATTTCCACTGAGAACTACTAACAAAATAATATATATGAATAATAAACCTCCATAATCAGGCTTGAACACCGACCTTGAATCAGGACTGCTCTTGTGAAGATCCTTTCAGAAAAATAAATAAATAATAATCCTACATGTGTTTTTAAAACTCATTTTTAAACATAAAAATAAATTAATAAGCATCAAAGAGGGGGGAAATTGTTAGCAAAGTTATGCAAGATAGGAACTCTTTCTCCTTCTTCACATGAGCAGAAACACTGAAAAGCACTAGCCATCAGAGAGAGATCAGTGCTTACAGAGGTAATGAAAGAGAAACGCCACATCATCTGGAGATATTTCACTCCATTAAATAAAGACCAAGCTAAATGTGACATTTATTATAAACGAATGGTGTTAAATGAAGTTATTAAATGATTGATCAAATTCTATAATTATTGTTAATGAAAATGAAACAAAAAAGCAGTCTTATAATGTATGGGTTGCATGGGTAATGATACGACCATCGGTAATGATGAAATTTTAATGATATAAATACCCTATCCTCAGAACAAACTTTCCACATTAGTGAAATACGACCTTGTATTACTCTGAATCAGATAAAAAGCACACAACAATTGTTCCATCCCTAGTTCTTGTTTGTTTTGTGCAGCTGCTGTGCAGCCAAAATTATATACCATTTATTACTGTAAAGCTGCTTTGACACAATCTGCATTGTTAAAAGCGCTATATAAATAAAGGTGACTTGACTTGACTTGACTTGTTTTGCTGGCTCTTGTTTATCTCAGGGGTCTGGGACTTTACACTCACACTCTTGCATGAATACATAAAGTTTATTTACTGCTGCCGCTTCACACTGGAGTAGTTTGTTCTTCTTTTGTTTTCTTTCTTTGCATGTATTGTTTATCTCCGTCTTGTTTTACACACACCAAAAAAGGGCTTATTTGGATAAAATCCCATCAAATTTTCACACACTGTTGGTGGTTTGTGCCAGCATTGTTTGGTACATTGCACAGGTACCTGGCAGGATACTACCATTGTATACTACTACTGTGTGCAGTATGTTGCATGGTTGTGGAGGAATTTTTTTGCCTCCTGAGGCCGTCACAGGTTTGGGCTCATCATTTGACGTCCTCCTGTTTGCTTACTCTTGTGTTTGTTTCATCACTCCAGCAGACATTAGTAAAGCACACATGCTGATCGATACTGTCCCTCTAGACTTTTCTGTTGACTCAGGCTCTGTTATTTCCTGTCTGTATAATATAGTGTTTTTATACTGTTTGGTCAACTTATTTTGTTTAGATCTACTTTTCTTTTTGTGAAGCAGCTCGAACATCAGAAAAGATTAAACTTGCATACTTTTTTTTTTCTTTTAATAATGTAAAACATCTATAATTTCAAATTAATGCTTTTCTTTTGAACTTTTTCATTCATTTTTATTTATTCAAGAATCCTAAAAATAAGTATCATGGTTTCCACAAACATAAGAAGCAGCACAACTGTTTTCAACATTGATAATAATAAGAAATGTTTCTTGAGCAGCAAATCAGCATATTAGAATGTTTTCTGGATTATCATGTGACACTCAGGACTGGAGTAATGATGCTGAAAATTAGGCTTTGCCATCACAGGAATACATACAAGCCTGTGAAAATAAATCTGCATTATTAATCCTTTTGAGCTTTTGTTCAAAATTTAAACAAAAATCTAATGTTTTTGTCTAATACACATTGGCCACAATTAATGGCACCCTTTTATTAAATACTTCTTACAACCTTATTTTGCCAAGATAACAGCTCTGAGTCTTCACCTATAATGCCTGATGAGTTTGGAGAACTCCTGACAAGAGATCAGAGACCATTCCTTCATACAGAATCTCTCCAGATCCTTCAGATTCCCAAGTCCATGTTAATACGCTCTCCTCTTCATTTTTCTATAGGGTTCAGGTCAGGGAACTAGGATGGCCATGGCAGAACCTTAATTTTGTGCTCAGTGACCCATTTTTGTGTTGATTTAGAATTCTGGATCATTGTCCTGATGGAATATCCAACCCTGGCCCATTATTTTATTTTATTTTTTCATCTGTTGGTTTTTGATAGAATCCATGATGCCATGATGTCCAGGACCTCCAGCAAAAAAAAAAAAAAAAAAGGCCCACAACATTAAAGATCCAGCAGTATATTTAATCGTACACATGGGGTACTTTTTATCCCTGTCTGCACCAAAGCCATCTGGTGGGTTTGCTGCTAAACAGCTCTTTTTTTTTTTTCTTTTTTTTTAGTTTCATCTGACCACAGAACCCGTCCTATTTGAAGTAGTCGTGTCTGACAACTAAATACGCTGGAGTTTGTTTTTGGATAAGAGCAGAGGAATTTTTTTCTTTTAAAACCTACCCAAAACAACTTGTGATGTAGGGGCTTTTTGATATATTTATGAGGCTTTCTGACTCAGAGACTCAACTATTTTCTGCAATTGTCCAGCTGTGATCCTTGGAGAGTCATTGGCCACTGAAACTATCCTCCACGCCGTGCATTAAGACATTACAGACACATGTCCTCTTCCAGGCAGATTCATAACATTTCCTGTTCTTAATTATTGGCCTTTGTGCTTCCTCATGTTTATACTGCGAAACAAGGAGTAATGGCTGGATAATTTCACCCTTGTGTGCTAAAAACTTTAAATATGAAAGAGAAAAATATACTTCAGATATTTCTAGGGGTACCAATAATTGTGGCCGTGTATTAGAGAAAAACATTTATTTCATAATGGGATTTCCCACCCCCACATTCATTGGTTTTACTTCAATGAAAGGTTAGATTTTTGTGATTTTATTTTTTTTTTTAAATGAATGAAAGACTGAAAGGATAAACAATGCAGATTTATTTTTACAGCCTTCTTTATTTATGTTTACTAAGGGTGGCAATAATTCTGACCACAAATGCAAAATTAAATTTAAATATTACATAAAACATAAGACTGATATTTTCAGAAAGTTTGAGTCTGGTACAAGAATAAAAATAAATCCTACATAAAAGCATTTAAAGAATAGGAAAAATAAATGAGACTCACATAGTTAAATTTTTCAAGCCCTTCACAAGAAGAACAATGAGAAGTTGAAATCGTCTCAGGTTACGTATGTAAGGGAACGAGACACTGCATTTGACACGCTATGGGGAACGCCTCCTCGTGAACCGGTGTCTGAAAACAATTATCAAATCACGACAATCCTATTGGCCGGCGACAGCCTATGACATCATCATTGCGCGACCCGGAAGTATATAAGGAGCGCCTAGAGAAGCAGTCAGTACCTTATTGTCTGAAGGGACTGTTCAGCAGGCAACCCCAATGCATGGCAGGTAAAGCAGTGTCTCGTTCCCTGTTCTCAGGGAACCATGGTTACATACGTAACCTGAGACGTTCCCTTTCAAAAGGGAACTCACACTGCGTTTGACATGCTATGGGGAACAATATACCTATGCCATGCTTGAGGAGAGTGCATGCCAAAAAATGGCTAGACAAATGTCAGAACTAGCAGTTTCAACTGAAATGCCAGAACGGGTCATATAAGCTATAAGCCTCAAAGAGGCCTTCCACAGAATGCCTACCAAGGCCGCTCAAAGGCTTCTGTAACCAAGCTTCTTTTGTCAAAGAAAAGAGGGTACCTTTAAGGGAATGTAGCCAGGGGAACCCTAGCCAGTCACTTGTCAGGGGAACATACTCGACCCTGATTGCCACCAGGGAGGCCGACCTTTAACTCAACCTGAGCTTAATACTATTCACACATTCCAACAGGCAATGTACTCAGTAAAAACACTTTTTACTCTTTAAGCAAGAGGAGTAAAAAATTACACCATCATGCTCTGAAGGAGGCCCAAACAGGTGTACTCATTACATCAGAAGAAGAATGTCATCTATGCTAATATTAGTCTTTCTGTTTATCCCGAGGTTTACCGTAGTCAACCGGATACGGGCCGTATCCAGGTGAGATCGAAGACCTGCGCCTTGACATGACCACAACACAGCCCTGAAGTATCAGCAGAGACTGAGTCAACGAGATCATCCATTGTGAACGCCTCATCGACACGACAGCCAGTGGCACAGTCCCTCAACAAACTGTCTGTACCGCTGTGATGAATACGATCCTCAATGGATGGAACTGGAATAAATACCTTGAATGTTGCGATCCCATCGGACTTATGTTAGCTACCTGAATTGTAACAAAGCACTGTTCGCCAGAGGAGAACTGGCCCCCCGACTAAGCCTGGTTTCTCCCAAGGTTTTTTTTTTCTCCCTTTTAACACCTATTTGCTACCTGATGTCACCTGTTGGAGTTTGGGTTTCTTGCCGCTGTCGCCTTTGACTTGCTTAGTTGGGGACACTTGACATTTGATATTTAACAGTGCTTTGCATCTGACTGCATTGACACCATTTTCTTTAAGAGTTGTTGTGCAACCAAAATTATATACCAGTTATCACTGTAAAGCTGCTTTGACACAATCTGCATTGTAAAAAGCGCTATATAAATAAAGGTGACTTGACTTAATTTATCCACACATTCCAACAGGCAATGTACTCAGTAAAAACACCATTAACTCTTAAAGTAAGGGGAGTACAAAGAAAATTACGCTACCATGTTCTGAGGGAGGCCAAAAAACAGGCCTACTACTTTAAACGATCACGGGCGTAAACCTGTGGCAGTGCTAGTTTCCAAGTGAGCAAACTCTAACTAAAACACCTACCAACAAGCCTTGTAATACAACAAGCTATTGTGCTCTGAAGGAGGCCCAAACGAAGCCTTCTACTTCAGACAACATGAGTGTCAGCTTGTGGCAGTGTTCAAGCTCTAAGGGAGCCATATATGAAAACCAAACTATGTAGTGAGGTTAACTTTATTAAACTCAACCTGAGCTTTTACATTCCAACAGGCAATATACTCAGTAAAAAACACTTTTTACCCTTTCAGCAAGGGGAGTACAAACTACGTCACCATAATCTTAAGGAGGCCAAAGTCAGGCCTACTACTCCGGAACACACAGGTGCTAGTCTGTGGCAGTATTAGAGTTTACTGAGCTCACATAGTGTAGGGCAGGAATCAGAACTAAAGTAATAAAGTACAACAACCTTGAATAACAAGGAAGTACTATTAATCCAACCCTGATTTTTTTCTCTTACCTTAGTACCGGTTTGATATTGCTTGCTTTCAAACAAAACAGTCCCTAAAGACGAAAAGATACTGACTGCTTCTCTAGGCGCTCCTTATATACGTGCAGTGATGACGTCATAGGCTGTCGCCGGCCAATAGGATTGTCGTGAATTGATAATTGTTTTTAGACACCGGTTCACGAGAAGGCGTTCCCCATAGCGTGTCAAACACAGTATTGAGTTCCCTTTCGAAAGGGAACTGTTTATTTTGATATAAGCCAATCCCTAGGAAGAAACATGCCTGTGGCACTTAGAAAAACATGCATACAGTACAGAGCTTTTGACAATTAGTCAGGAAAACACATTCTGGAAGAACCCCTGGAAGGATCCAGGAGAAAGGATGTGTGCCAGCAGTGCTGTCTGTGTCATGAGCTGTGGTTTCTTAATTACAATGACTCTTTGGCCTTCTTCCAATGACCAGCATTACTTATCCACACAAACTAAACAACAGCCTTAATTGTGTTTCGTGGAGAAAAACAGGTAGAGTAATAATGAAACAACTGAACAATGAGAGCGTAAGAAAGAAAGAGGGAGGTAAGACTGAATGGGAAAAGAGAAAGAATGAGATGAAAGTATTGAACTGCTAAGCTCTCAGTTGTTTTATGGCAGCGGGTTAATACTGCTGCGCTCTGGCAGAGGTTGGTGAATGAGGCTCGCTTCCTGCACGGAAAACAGAGTTTCCTGCAGAGTTTGTTATTCCACATTCATACATCAGCACAAACACCTGTTCCCCCAATTCATAAGAGATTAAAACATTATTCTTTTAGAAAAACAGGTCTGTCAAAAGCATTCAGACTGCTAGACTTCAATGGCAATCCATAATAGGTAGAATTGCTATATATATATAATTTCCTTCTAATATACTGTAACATTCTTTCCCTGATAGCTATTTAAGCGTTGTTTTAGCTAATTTCAGCATTCACTACTGGCTCCATTTGGTAGGTACCACTACTTTTAGCTGCGAATGAGAATTCATGTTGGCTAATAATTTTAATGTAGGTCCGACTTAGACTTTTGCTTTAAACACACAGTATTCCTGACAGGTAAAAAAAGTATTAATATTGATAGTATTACTTCGAAGTGTGTTCTTATGAGACATGGCAGGTTTATATTTTTTTCAAAAGTTTAACACTCCCTCAAAACAATAAAGTTATCGAGAAAAACATTGAAAAACATTATTTTTGTCCCTGGTCTCCCCTACTTCTACACTCTTTGCTATGCCAATCATATTCAAGCTGAGGATTCTATTCGAGGAACAATGCATTTCATCCAGAACTTGTTGACCCTGCTGGGTTTGCAATAAAGAGCATTTTCGGGCTGTGATTTAGCTGTTTTCAGCTCTCCATTTCTCTCTGTCTGTTCCGCCTTTGCCCTCTGAGACGTTGATGAAACGCCGATGAAAGGTTTCTAAAATGATTTGGATTGATTTGCTCTCTTCCATTGAAAGTCATCATTTATCATTCACTCTTCACCGAAGCACTGCACCAGCGGTCAGAGCCGACGACCGATCTTCCCCTAGAGAATGACAGTTCTCTCCTGCAGGATATCTAGTCATGATCTGAAAATGATTAACACAAAATGCCTCCTAAAAGGAACATATAACATTTTTTTTCCCCTGTGGTCATATATTTTGTTTGTAATGATCATTTTCCACCCTCTCGCTGATTGTTACGATTGTTTGTTTTTTTGTTTTCAGAAGCATCTTTACGACTTGAAAATGAAAATGATCCCATGATTTATTCACCCTCAAGCCATCCTAGGTGTATATGACTTTCTTCTTTCAGACGAACACAATTGAAGTTATATTAAAACATATCCTGGCTCTTCCAAGCTTTATAATGGTAGTGAAGGGGATGTGAGATTTTGAAGCCCAAAAAAGTAATCATATGGCTCCAGGGGGTAAATAAAGGCCTTCTGAAGTGAAGCGATGGGTTTTTGTAAGAAAAATATCCATATTTAAAACTTTACTAGCTATATTAACTATTTTCTGGCAGACGGCCATACACATCAATTTGCGGCAAAAGAGTAACCTCTGATGCGATGTAGGATGTAGGAGTAGCGTAAGCTTAGACGCCTCTCACGGTTCAAACAAATAGGGCTATGCAAAAAACTCAAGCTCCTCTTCTCTTAAATCGAAATCCTCTGACATTTCCCCTAAAAAATTCTAATTTTAGACTTCTAATTTGTGACTAGTGTTTTGCTCTATCCTCTGCGCTTCCGTGATCGTCAATACATCATGCATCGGGTCAGGGATTACTCTTTTGCCGTAAATCGATGTGTACGGCTGTCTGCCGGAAGCTAGTTATTATAGTTTATAAAGTTATAAATATGGATATTTTTCTTAAAAACCCATCGCTTTGCTTCAAAAGGTCTTTATTAACCCCCAGACCGTATGGACTACTTTTATGATGGATGGATGCACTTTTTTGGGCTTCAAAATCTCACTCCTTCTTTACTACCATTATAAAGCTGGGAAGAGTAAGAATATTATTTAATATAACTCAGATTGTGTTTGTCGGAAAAAAGATAGTCATATACACCTAGTATTGCTTGACTGTGAGTATTATTATGAGTAATTTTCATTTTTGGGTGAACTATCCCTTTAAGTAAAGTTTGTGCTGCCCCATCCTTCAATAACATCCAATAAATTGTGACAGATTCATGAAACAATTTGCACTGAAATAAGCTGCAAAAAATTTTTAGATAGAAATGATTCAGGCACTGAATTAAACTTCAATAGCTGCTTATTTCTCATTCTTTAGAATAAAATACAGAGCCGTAGGTGCTACACAGCCAGGAACAGCATTAACTTTTCACGGTTTTTAATTTTTTTTCCTTTTTTTTTTTTTTTTTTTTTTTTCTTTTTTGTTCTTAGTGTTTAGAAACAATAGCATCCATCATACTTCACCCTTATTACCTCACAACAAGTTTCAGATCACCAAATTTTCAGATTGAGCCTTTGGCAACTTAAATGTACTTTTCAGCCTGGCTAGGCAGCTGGTTAGGCAGCTAAAAGTTTCAGTATGTTTAGAACTTCAAAATATTGAACTATTTTTTTTATCTGAGAAGATCAAGGAAATTGGATTCTTCATGATATGACCCCTTTAAAGTTTAATAAAAATCCCTTTATTGAAATCCCTTTTTGTTCTTCCATTAATTCTCTTTGTGCACAGCCAGTGTTTGTTTCTCTGACTAAAATGACGAAAGCCTCTGCAGTTTTACTTTTAATGACTCTTTATAAGTTTTTCAAACGTGATCTGTTGTTTAATGGATCCTCAGAGAGCTTTGATTGGCTGAAAGGAATCTTGGGCAAATATGAGTGGCCTTTCTGCAAAGAGAACAAACAGAACTTGTTTTTCAGTCAACTGAAGGGTTGTCAAAGGCCTTGGTTGTGTTTTCAAGGTTTGATATGAGGATTACAGAGAGCCAGATGGTTTGACAGACAAACAGAAAGGTGCACAGAGAGCACAGAGCTCAGTCACGGGCAGGTACACAGTCAGACATACACAAAATTTGGCTGGATCTCAGAAAAGACCAAGATTAGAAGTGATCTGTAGATGACAGAACTTGGCTATAGACTTGTCTTTCCACGGCAGCTGATGTTGCTTTACAGTACTGTAAATCTCTCTCGCCAACATGCAAGCAAACACATACAGGCATGTTTGAATAGATCACAGCAAAAAGCCTCCTTTTTGTCTCTACGACATGAACTGCTTAGTGTTTACAGAGAGTGGCATCTGTTGTTGTCACACTCACCACTGCCAAGAACGACAAAAAACAGATAAATACTTTTGTATAGTGAATACAAGAGGGGGCCAAGTATTAAATGGACAAAAGAGCTTTTACAGGCAATAACATTGACCACAAGGTTGGCAACATTTTGAATTTTGAACCAACTCTTTCAGTTCATTAGTTGGAATCTGAATTGAACATGACAACAAAACAACTAGTTTTGAAGATTGGGGGACATTCTAGGAAAAATAAGTCCTCTTCTGCCATGGTCCATAAGTAATATATGTGTACCATTTTGTGGTATCATTTTCATATTTGTATTTTATTTCAATATAAGCAAAGGATACAAGGAAATGAATGAAAATTAATACAGATTTCTATAGGCGGATTATTAATACCCTCTAAGGTTTTTGGAAATACACCATATGTTAAATGTACGTTAACATAATGAGAAATCTAATGTTTTACTGCAAGATATTAATGAAACTAAATATGTGCTAATGTAACTCCTAACTACTAATTAAAAAATGTATTCTCCATTCAAATACTTTTTAGCACTGATGCACTACTGTAATCACACAAGTTTCAAAAGACGTGAGGGAGAGTAAATGAATTAGCGATGAATTATCCCTTTAAATGAAAAAGTGATGAATTATTGCTATATGGAAACACAAAACAAAATATATGCTGCATGAAGTGTGCTAAAATAAATGGCAGATTAAACCTGAAAAAGTGGGAGAGAGAGTAACGCTTCAAAAAGAAAACTATCCTGGCATGTGCAGAAAGACCGTCCAGCATTAAAACAAAACTAGATCTGCTTGTGACACAAATAACACATAATCAAATCTAAACAGGACTTTAGCACACTTGCAGCACTATGTGATTTGCACATGCAGACTTATCACAATGAATCAGAAGAAAAATAAACGAGTGTGACGCATTGAAGTTATCTAGGAGAAGTTTAATTATCTTACTCTGGCTGTCAGCGGTGAGACGGATGCACATGGACTGATAAGCACAAGCACAGTGGACTCTTTATCTCTCTCTCTCACTCTCTCTCTCTCTCTACTGACAGCGCAGTCAGTGTGATGTGTATGTGTGTGCGGCCTCCAGAGATGTAAACATAAAGACTACATCTGTTATGTCCCAGGCCCGCTGAGCCGCCACCACAGGGGCCCGAAAGAGCCAACTACCCCATCTAAAAAACACACGCGCTCTCACATACATCACAGACATCCTACCGCCTCTGCAGCGGTGCATCTTACACGGACACAAAGCCTGCGGATGTTAATCAGAAGGGTTTTTCTTATTCAAACCTGTTCTAAGGTTCTTGTGTAAAAACCTTTGGTTCACATAGATAACTAATAAAAATCAGAGGAGACGGAGTCAGAGGCAATGACAAAGGATTTGACTACACTAAAAAAATTTTAAAACGTAAGTTCTGTTGCTGCCTTAAATATACTGATAAGTATGTTCAAATTGGCTGTACAAGTCATTTCAACTTAAATTATATTAGTCTGACTAAAAAAATCTAGTTGAATCTTGTATAACTTACTATATATATATATATATATATATATATATATATATTACATTATTTTAAATGTATATATTAAGGTTAATATTTAATATATTAAATGAATATATTAAAGGTTAAATGACTAAAAATATATATAATTATTTTTAATATTAATAAAAATAAGTAATATTAATATGTATGTTAAAATAATTGCAGAGTGAAAACTAAAAAATTTATTAAAAAAATTAATAAATAACTAAAAAAAAAAAAATGCATTTCAGAAATGCAATCTTAAAATTTGTATAAAAAAGAAATACATGGGTGGAATCCCCATGTTTCCAAAGGAAAACACACTTGAGACATTCTTCAGGGATGTATTTACTAAGCACTTACTAATCTGCATTTTAAGATAAAACAGGAGAAAGTATTTTAATATCAAAAATATTAAACACTTCACATTCAAAGACAAATGTTAAAGGGCTCTTACACCCAACAAGCACACACTCTTTAACCGTACAACCTAGTTTGTAAGGGCTAGAAGAGAGGGCTGATAATTTTGTTGTTGGCTCTAATGTGATCAAAGAGAAAGCAGCTGTAAGGTAATTGAAGGAATTAATAAAAGGGAAACTTAGGAGAACTGAAAGGCCGTCTGTAATTAAACTTTGTTTCTGTCATAACATGGAATACAAATGCAGATCAGAGCTTGTAATGGAGCCTATGCAACATGAAACAGTGATCTCCACTGAAACATTAACATCCTTTGAAGGACTGGTTCTACACCTAATACCTAACCTCTATTGTTTGAGGTTGTCACTCACCTGATAAAATACCTTTTGGCAGGCACTTTCCAAACACACACACTGACAAAATCCTTTCGATTGTTATGCATTAAATTTTAGTGTGAAACCCGGTAGTTGCATGTGCTACAAATTAATAGTTTTATCAAGCTGTGTCAAAAATAGAAACAAACTGAGTGGAGTCTCTCACACTATATACTCTTAAAGCACTGAAGTGACAGATCTGACATCAAAGTCTGTGTTTTTTCAGGTAAGCATGTAAAAGTAAACAGACAGAGCAAGCAAGAGGAGGTGGTGGTGGTGTGTAGTGAGAAACAATCTGTGAATCACAAAAAAAGAAAGGGAAAAAAAGGAATGTATAATTAGATGGATCCTCACTTTCAGCAAATTTGCCTTTTCTTTTTTTTATTTTTATTTATAACAAACCCAAACCAGCCAAAAACGCACTGGTGCGCAGAAATACAAATTAAGAAATTGGCAGCGGCCAATAGCGTCCCTCTTCGGAGCACCGGGAGGAGAGCCAAAAGCCAACGATGGTAAATAAATGAGAAAGACTTTCAGAAATTACTGCCTGTATTCATCTAGTGAATGATTCACAATCGCTAAATGCCAGAGATGAGGGTGTTAACAAATATGCATTTAAAATATGTCCCAATTATGCAAAAGGCTCTGTATTACACCAAATACGGCCTAGTGCTCAATAGTGGAGAGCTGCCAAGTCCATTTGGCTCTACACGACTAATGTGACAGGGAAAAAAACAGAGATGCAGAATTATTTTTCATGAGTAAAACCAACTCAGTTCAGGAGTAAACATAGAACGCTGCATCAAAGTTTTATTTTAATAAATGGTTTAATCACTCTATCAATTTATTTATCTGGACAGTAACTTGAGTAACAAAAACATAAAAGCTGGAATAACATTTAATAAAAATCCTTTCATGTTGTCAATTTCAATCCATTAATCTAAACCAAAGTCACTTTAAGACAAGTCATTTCACTCGACGGCCATCTTTGAAACACCTCTTGGGCATGCAAGTGCAGCTCCTATCTCTTTGAAATGGGGAAATATAAAATTCTTCAAAACTGTTCGCCAAGCTTTCGATTAAATTTCATATATGAAATCACCAATTAAATCTGACAACTACGGTCTCATAAATTTTGTTTCTAAACTCTCGAATCATGACAAAAAACTGTATTTTTCCGCATATGCAGTCCTAAGTGCTTGTCTCTTGTGCTTCATTTTGGAGGTGCGCGTCTGACTGTTCCTATAGGAACTGAAGCTTCTAATGGCAGCTGCAGTGACGCGATGACTTTACCAATCAGCGATTGGCTCTTATTTAGAAGGCGGGACTTATTCCGCCACATTGCGCGTTGCACTTTCTCCAATTCATAATAATACGAGTGCACAGTCTTTCTTTATATAATGTTTTTTTTTTTTTTTTTTTTTAAATCTAAAACAGATGTCCATCTGCTCCCAAATATATCCTGAAAAGAGATAACTATCTCAAAATCCATTTTTATAAAAAAATACATCACAGGACACATACTTTAAGTTCCTCTTTCTGAGTTTGGATGCAATTTCATATTTCTTTCTATCCGTTTCACTTTCTGACAAAATAGGAGTTGTCTTAGTACAAATATGAAAGTGCATTAGATGTGCAGCTGATGATTTATGTATTTGGCCTTTCTCGTGCAGCCTCAGAGAATGATGTGAAATGATTTTGTTAGCTAAATGAATGCTATTTCCAACTAAAATTAGAGTCAATGTAGACAATTAAAACTTAATTAGGGCTAATATCAATTAGTTTCTGCCAACAATCTTTAATTGACATATGGCTTAAAGAAATTGTTTCTACTGGTAAGAACCACATTATTATACAGTTCACCTTATAAATGAAAACCAATCTGACATGACTTGAAGACAGCAATCCAGAGAAAGAGTAAAAAATAAATAAATAATAATAATAATAAAAAATTAAAAAAAAAAGATGGAGGAAAATAAAAGCAAGAATAATCTTTGCATATTTTAAATTGCTCAAAAGTTGCTGTCCATGTCCAGGTCAGAAGAAAACATGACTCATGCCAGATATAGTGGCCTCTCTTTACATATACTTCTGAGAACCTGAGGCTTCACAGCGCTGTGTGTTGGTCAGGGTTAAGGCTAATGTGGGCAGTGCTGGGTGAAAAGGCCAGGCCAGATGCCAAGCAACTGGGTCATTACTGTTAGTGGAAGGTTGCACTGCATCATGGGATGGGCGACTCAGGTGCTCATAGAGAGAGCAGGTCATCTTGTTCTCTGGCCACACACACCCACATAAATACAGACCACTGGGATATACTCACAAATCAAATTTAAACCCATGACTTAATGTTAAATGGGAACTAGTTAATGTTCGGGAACAACCTTTTATACCTTTTAACCATAGCAGATCTATACAGGAGCTAGGGAGGGTGAAGGGTTTCTGAAAGTGCACTGCAACTGCTACAGCAAATGCAAAAATTATTAAAAAAAAAAAAAAAAAAAAAACTTTGTATTTTTAAATAATAATCAATCAATCATGGAAGAATGCTGTCAGCGTTGAGTTAAACAGGCATAAATATATGATAGAAAGGATTTTGGGTGTCACTCTGGTTTCAAAACTGAACTGTGTGTGAACAGAACCATATTCAGCAAACCATATTCTGCTGCTGGACGAAAGATTAAGCACTCAAAAGAGGAGTGACAGCAATATTTAGCTGCTACTTTTGTGCAATGACAGATTAATATTGCGGCAAGCAGAGGATGACACAGATATGGATTTGCATCTTGATATGACCGCCCCTGCCCACTCCTTTCTTTCCAATCTTTTTCAGTCCTGATGCATCTATTCTGGGAGCGCGGGCGTGAAAAGAAGCCCTAATGATCGCAAATACACTGGAAATCACAGCCCGGCTCTTCAAAGGTCATATCATTAATCCTGCAACATCCCTGCATTGTGATCCAAAGCACTTTCATACACATTTCAAACACTCACGTTAATTAGAATCACAACTGAATCAGAAACATCTGATTTGTGTAGGATCTCTGTAGCTTGTCTTTTTCTTTTCTTCCCTTATTCAAACCTCTAGTCGTATTGATTTTTAATTTCCACAATCAGCACTCGTTCGATCAGTCCCATAATGAGGAACATGATTTCGGCACAGATGCAACCACGTCCATTCCCAAAGGACTGTACGTCTGTGTCCGTTGCTATAGCTACAAGCTCATTACTACAACTTCTGCAAGGGAGGCTACATCCCAGTTTAATGGGACATGGCTTAACTCTTAACACCAATCTGACTATCTGTCAGTCTGAATAAAAAGAAAAAAAAAATAGATTTTTGGGGGGTATTTTCTGACACTTTTATTTATAGTAGAGTGGATAAATGACATGGTAAATTATTATTTTTTTGCACAAACAAAGTACTCACGTCGCTTCATAAACTTAAAGGGGCTCTATGTAAGAATGACAGCTAGTGACTGAAATGGGTACTGCAGCTCAAATTCAAAATATTGTTCGCCCCGCCCCCTCCTCCTCAGGATTGATGCTCTAGCGGTTTGCCAGTTTGAAGACACGCGACAGGAGCGACATTGGAAGGCGAGGTGACTTACACACTGTAAGATAATTAGTTGATTTATGATGAGTTGATATCGCGTTTTAATATGCTCCCGTTTGTAGAGATTTTTAGATGGATGCTGAGGCTTTTTAGGTCGGGTAGAATCTGCAATCTCTGACTCAGTTTGTTCACTGGCTTCCATGGCTGCAATTCGCTGCATGTGTTTTCCGCCGACTGGCAACCCGGGGTGGAGAAATACTATTGGGTAAATTAGCAACGTGCAGTCTTGCAGAGACCAAAACAAAAACAGAAATTCCGACATGGAACGCTACTTTTAAAGTAAAATAACTGGCTGTAGCACTGGTTTTCAGAGAAACGAGTATGTGAACTGAGCATGTTTAATAAATATCTGCAAACATATGGTATTTTTATGCTTAAGTACAGTCAAAACCTTACATAGAGCCCCTTTAAGGGTAAAACCACTGAAGTCACAATGGATTACTTTAATGATGTTTTTACTACCTTTCTGGGGCTGAAAGTAGTAGTTGCGTAGACTGTCAATGGAGGGACAGAAAGCTCTCAGAGTTCATTAAAAATCTTATTTTGTGTTCCGAAGATGAACGAAAGTCTTATGGGTTTGGAACAACATGAGGGTGATTCAATGATGAAAGAATTTTCAACTAACCCAAACATTATGTCAACCCCAAATTTTTCATTATAGGTATTTTATATTTATCTTGTATTTGATGCAACAACAACAATGACCTGTACAGCTGTTACAATCACCAGCTGGAGTGCCTTTGATTTCCACCAGAGGGCACTCCACCCCAGACTGTTGTCACTCTATCATGGACTACAATTGACCCTTCGCAAAGACCCGCCCTCCCTTAGTTACTGTTGCTTTGTCCGACAAGCCATGGCGCAGTCACGGCACACAGAGTGAAAAATACATTGCGGAGCAAAGATGACACGTAAACAGACAAGACAGAGCAGGTTACTTATGATATTAAACAAAGTCCCAGCTTTCAAATTGTGTATTTTTTTAAGAAATTCGAACAATAAAAACTGTTTTGTGGCTCTTTAATGTGTCGTGACAGATTGCTGTAGCGCCTCAGCTCAAGCGGCTCGTGAACCGATCATCTCTACCTACTAGTTAATTTATAGCATCAAATAAACATGAATGAACATGAGAAGGAATGTTTTTTCAAACGCGGAAAGATGTCAGTACACACTTTTTAAGTTCAAGTCCACTGAGGACTCCTGACTGCTTTGTTGGACAAAATGGCGGATTCAGCATTACGATTGGTTAGATCGCTTGTCAATCAAACTCCTGGCGAAGGGTCAATTCCCATAATGCTTTGCCAGGACTTATTAGTACTCACTGTTTGTCTCATTACCTCATTAATACTGCCTAATAAGGCTATTTAATACTGCCTAATACCGCTCCAGAGCCTGCTCCAGCCCATGAGTCTGCTCCAGAACTCACTTAAGTCCATGAGTCCACTCCAGAGTTTGCTCCTGTCCCAGAGCCCAGTCTCGTGACCTATGAACTTCCTGTCTGCCTTGATGCAATCATGGAGGTCGTTCCTGAACTTCCTGTCTGCCTTGACGCGACCGCAGAGGTTGTATCTGAACTTCCTGTGTGCCTCGACACGGCCGCAGAGGTTGTATCTGAACTTCCTGTGTGCCTCGACACGGCCGCAGAGGTCGTACATGAATATCCTGTTTGTCTTGACATGACCGCAAAGGTTGTACATGAACTTCTTGATGACCTGTGACACCTTGCTGGTCCAGTTATGTCCATGGAAGATATCATCGAGCTCCCTTGCCTGGTTCCACTAGATCTGCTGTGGGAGTTTTTGGCTCCACTGTGGTGGTTCCTAGCAACTCCTTGGTGGACTTCAGCCCCTTCTGCGCTGCTGTAGTGGTCATCTGCTCTGCTGTGGTGGTCGTCTGCTCTGCTGTGGTGGTCTCCAGCTTTGCTGTGGTGGTCGTCTGCTCCGCTGTGGTGGTCTCCAGCTTCGCTGTGGTGGTCTCCAGCTTTGCTGTGGTGGTCGTCTGCTCCGCTGTGGTGGTCTCCAGCTTCGCTATGGTGGTCTTCAGCCCTTCTTGGTCAGCCTGCGCTGCCCTGGCCTCCTGCACTACCTCTTTCTCCAGTCTTTCCTCCTGTCCACGGACCTGGTCCTCCACCCCGCCCCCTGGTCCACCTCCGCTCCGCCTCCCTCCTGGACTTCTCTGACCACATAGTTATATTTTAACAATAATGCAACATACCATTCATGGCTATAAGTTATCGATTCACCTGCCATTGACAAAATGTGGCAAATGTGGCAGTGGCAAAATCATACACCTTAGTGCAGAATGTTACAGCAAAACATGTCCGTCGATTGTCGAAGTATGTGATCCGTTGAGAAGAGAGGAACACGAAAAAACGGAACAAGCTTTGTAGCTTGTTTAATTACAGTCCAACACAAATACTGCAGCTTTCCTTTTCACAGTTTCCTTTGGATCTGGCCTTCACAGACAAGAAGCTATTCAGCTCTCAGGGGCCCAGCAATGGCTCTGAGCTAATTTAACAAAAATTGATTATGTGTTACAAACAAAACCCACAGCAGCTACATTTATGTAAGGTCAATAAAGCCCAAGTACTACTGTTAGAAAATTCAGGTTACATAGCGCATAATCAAAGCTGTCGTTCATGAAAGCCTCTGTTGATGTATGACCAGAGATGAAAAGAATCGCAATCTCTTTATATTCTCTACAAAAGGTGTCTCTGAAAATGCCCTTTAACCTCTTTCATAGCTCATCGCACATTTTACATGCCAGATATTCAGTTCAAACCTCAGTTATGGCGTCCCTCACCTTCAAATTTCCTGCCTGTAATTATTAACAATACTCCTACGACTGACAATCTTTTACAACAACCTTTACACCTCCAACTCACACATTTTTCTGTAGGGTGCAACGTACCATTCCTCACCGTCTCTTGTGGCCATCGGACGTCATAAATAGATGTGCAGCTATGGTCTCTGCAGTCCTATTTTGAACCGTGACAAGCCCACGTTTCACCATCCAGACAAAATTGCTTTTGCTCCTATACCTCTGTCAACAGTTCTGTGGTAAATACTGATACTTTATGAGGGGGGAAAAGACAGAACTGGAAAAAAAAATATAAAAAGAGCTATTGCTTTGTTCATTTCTTGCAAAAGATTTTTTTTTTTCTCTCGTTTCACTGTTATATTTTCACAAGCTGAACAAAAACAAGACCTTCAGTGGACTGCGCATACAAATAATACTATTCACAGAAAGACTCAAATACTATTATGCACAAAGTGAAGTGTGATTGGTTAAATCTCTGGGGATAGTGGTTTTGGTGGCTACAAATGCTTTGGGAAAATGGGCAGCAGGGAAAATTGTGGATTAATGTGAATGATAGCCATATAGAGTCAGTGAGTCAGTTAAGAACTGGATGAATCTGATTCAGGAACAAACAAAATTGGTTTAGTAAACTGGGTTAATGATTCATTGTAAAAAATAAATAAAAATTAACAATGAACAATTCATTCATGAACAAATTATAACAGATCAGTTTCATGTAGCCTACTGTAATAAAATGATTTATTGAAAAGATCGGACTCCAAACAACAATTCATTCATAAACAAACAATTCAGTTCAGTTGTGTGTAAACAATTCATTGAAAAAATCTGACTCCAAACAATTCATTGATGAACAAACTATTCAGATTGATTTTGTACTCTGGATCATGCAATTCATTGAAAAGATTCGACACAAAATAACAATTCGTTCATGGATAAATGATTCAAATTGGTTCTGTGAACCAAATTAAATGATTAATTGAAAAGATCTGACTCAAAACAACGATTCATTCATGAACATATGATTCAGCTCTGTTTTGTGTACTGGAATAAATAATTAATTGGAAAGATCATACTTAAAACAACCAATCATACATGCACAAATGATTTTGATTGGTTTTCCAAGCTGGATAAAACAATTAATTGAAAAGATCAGTTTAAACAGAATGATTTATTTACGAATCAGACATCGCATACAGTAATATCTGTCGCTGTCAATGTTTTCCAAGAATAACATTTTAGCCTGTTCCTCGCAAAATGACATCATATGGTTTCAGAAGACTTGCAATATAGTGCACAAGACATATATGATAGATTTATGAGGGTAAGTAAATAGCATTTGTCATTTTGGGATGAACTGTTCCTTTAATTGCAAATGTTCTTTAAATTGCAGGTTTGTTGTCCAAAGATTGATTCCATTTTTTCCTGGCTCTGAACTAAAGTGGAACTAAACACCTCTTTTTCAACGTATTGATTGTCATGTCACAGGCAGGGCTGCCATAAGTGCTTTTATTCCATGTCATCTCCCGGCCTTTTAACCCTCATCACTAACAGTGGACCTGCTCTTCAGGTCACTGGCTCAAATTATATGCTTCACATTAGGATTCTCCCTAAGATCAATAGACAAGCAAATAGGCTCTGCCAGTTTTGGATATATTCACATATCAATGAATCTCTTTCACGCTCTCCCTGCCCCACTTGGTGTTGAAGGAATAGTTCATGCAGAAATGAATATTTGTGTCATCAAACATTCTGTCAAAAAATGTATAAATTTTATTGTGTTCCCTGTGGAATACAAAGAGAGATGTACATCTAGTCAGTTGAAAAATGCATACCTTATTATTAAAGTTACATTTGTTTTATAACTTGATAATATGACCCCAGATGTCCTTGACATGCGAAAACCTTTTGGGAAGACTGTTTTGGGGCTTATGATGTTGTCTGTGATTGTTTATGCTCCTCAACTGTATGAATACAATGAATAATGCAAACAATAGATCATGAGAGAGAGAGCCAAATACACGGCACAGCTCAAACAATGAGATTCCTGCCACATTCACCTTGACAAACACAAAAGGATTCTCACATTGTCTTGAATCAAATAACCATTTTCAGGGGGCTGGCATGCTGAACTGAAATGCTGATGAAACAGCGACCAAACAGCATGTGTATTTCCCACAATGCACCAGGGCATAACAGAGCCTCATTCTCCCTGACTATTCATTGATAGTGGAAACGCATGAAGAATTATGAATAACAGTCCTCAGACTGTAGTGAATATATTTCTGAGACTCAACAGGTCTGATGTGTCTGTCAAATATATGTGTGGTGTCATTCAGACTATTTATTATTGCTTTAAATACAGTCAATATAGTCATTAATATGCATGACTAGTTAGACAAAGCAAACTTTCTAAAATCTCTGAATTCCTCTGAAATATCTGTTTCTGCCACTGAATAAAAAATAAAAAAGGTAATTGCGACTTTTTATCTCACAATTCTGACTTTTTTTTCTCGCTGTTGCAAGTTGACATCTTATAAAGTCAGAATTACGTGTTATAAAATCAGATATAAACTGATTTTATGAGATTTTATGAGATGATAAATGAGAAAATGAGATATAAACTCGCAATTCTGAGAAAAATAAGTATTTTTCCTCAGAATTGGACTTTATAACTTTATAACAATTGCAAGTTTATATCTCACAATTCTGAGAAAAAATCAGAATTGCGAAATACAAGCTTCCATATATACCAGTTAACACAATTTTAGCTAAAATACTAAAACTAGAACTGCTGAAATTCTGAAATAAACTAAATAATGCCAAATTAAACTCAAATTGAAAATAAAATAAAGCAAATTCAGATAAATTCAGAACTGCAAACTGCATTTCAATTTTAAGCTAAAAATGAAAGGAAATTAAATATAACAATGCGATTCAAGCTCTAAATCTATCAGAAAAGCCAGATGCATAAGAGCTTCTAAAACAAACAAAAAACAAAATATTCATAATGAATTCATAATGAATTGAAAATACCCTCAGCTCCGCACCACTGGACAGGTACTGTATGATAAACTGAAATCGTTGCCGGTTTGGTTAGAATGTCTCTCAGAACTCTTGGCTTTTTCTCAAGCTTCATCCTCTAGACAGCCTGTGTGAGAGCTTCTCGTAATCTGTCATTTTATCTCCAAACCCTCCAGCAAACAGCTCCAAGCTTAAGGGTCCGTCTCAAGTGCTGAAACCCAGGGCGGGCTCATTGTCTGGGGCCGTGAACTAGCCATAGATCCCTTCTCATCTCTTTCTAGGGTAAAACAACAGAAATGAGAGCTTTACAGAGATCTCATGCTGACACAGACCACAGTGCTTGTGGTAGCTGGTATCCACACATATATAAAGCCTCGCACCGGCAATAACAATACGAATATTAAGTTTTTGTGGAAATATGCTGGAGGGATTGATTTTCTGGTACATGACAGGAAAAGGTCAGGTCAGACGCTGGTTTAAAGGAAAAATGAACCAAGACATCTGACCTTGCTGTGTTTTCAAAGCACTTTTGCAGTTCCTAACATACAAAGAGCTCCAAAATGTGAGAGTACGTAAGTGTGTGTGTGAATAAAGATACCAATCAATCTTGTCGGGATGTCAAGGTTAACCTGTCCTTAAATGTTTTTTGTCCTTCACGTACTTTCTGTCCCCTTTTCCGTCTTTTCTTTCCTACTTCACCCCCCACCCCACCCCACACCACACCCCTCCATATGCCAATTATAATCTTTTAACTCACTCTAATCCTGACTATGGCGTATCCCATGATGCATCACACCTCAGTCAGGGTGGTTCAGCAGCTAAATCGTTAGCCAGAAGCTGTCAGCTTTGGCTGATTGGAAAATATTGCCTAATTATTAAGCCTGTAATAACGACCCGGATCAATACACATATCTTATGATTCTGTGAGCGAGAGAGCATGAGAAAAGAGGCGTATTTTATTCCTCCGCCTGTTGATATTATTATCCCATACATCAGCTCCTTATGCGCAGTACTGCGTTAAGAACGGTCACGCTAAATACCCCATTTGTCAGCTGCAAATGACGACCATGTAAGCAAGCGCAGTTCACAGAATCAATTGGGAAGTAATCTTAGTTTAGATCAAGGAGTCAAGGTTCTGCAAGTTAGCATATAGCCCTGTTAGCCCCTGCTGGTTGATGCAGTAACAACACAATTTAATGGGAATTGTGGTCATTCAAAAGTAGCCCCATATTCAGACATATTTCATAAGTGTGTTTCTTTAAGTATGGGAACTTTTGACCTTTTAAACTTTTAGATTATATACATTTTCTGTTTAAATTCTAACTTAGATGAATTTGTCAAAAGTGTATATTAAACTTCCCAATGCATCAATTTGTATCCTATTATACATTTCAAATGATATTTTTAGCATTTCAAGAATAAAATGGCTGACTCCATTGTCTTGCTAAGGCTAGACATGTGTCTTCCAAAAAAAAAAAAAGAAAAAAGCAAAATGAAGTACAGCACTAACTGAACAACTGCCATTGAGAAAAATGGGACTGCTAGTTTTCTCAAGGTATTCTTAAACACTCTTTATGTTCCAACCATCTGCAAAAATGACTATTAAAACATTCAAATATGCCAGTCACCTGCCGTCACATTTCAAATTGGCTCGTTTGACGAGAACGAAGCATCTCTCAGCCTGACATCGCGTGAACCTCCTCACTATATTTAGACATCAGAGACAGCCTCCAATCTGCCAACGCTAACCTCGGCACAGGTAAACAATGCTTAATCAAGGCCACAGGTGAACCATGAAGGAGCCGGCGTACCTAAACTACCTGATTAAACTATTAAGCTAATAGCTTTTCACTTTCATCCAAATACAGGGTGAGGGAGAGACAGAACGAGAGGGCGAGAAGGAAAGAGCTCACAGAAGGAAAGCGCAGAGAAAGAAAGATGATCTTTTGCCCTCCAAAGAGAAGCAGCAATCTGCCGTGCTGTGGGGAATTTCTCCATCTCTGAAATGAGAAAGCGAATGAGTGGTAAACGCAGCTCTGCTCCTTTCTATCATGGTGGATCAGGCAGACGGTGGAGTCTAATAGGAGAAATCAACAACAGCAGTGCCACCGTAATGAAGAGTCGTGTCCTTCATCTGGTCACCTCCGCTGACAATGCACAGCTAAAAATAAGCCCAATATATCACACTTTGGCTGCACTTGAACCGTCGGTCAGAGAGCAAAGGTCAGACTCTTCGCACTTCATCATATGGGATAAACCAGTGGTGAAGCCAGACACCTCTAAGTGAGCCTATATGATTTGCTCTTTTTACACAGTAGGACTCATGTTTCCCAACATGCACTGTGGCGTGAATAAATCATGCACATTACTGCTTTAATGTTAACTGTGCTGGTAGTTTTGTGCCTTTTGGCATTAAAGGAATGCTATGGGTTCATTACAAGTTTACAACATTTGTATATATATATATATATATATTTCTGTCATGACAACACTCTGGCATGGTAATGAATATGACAATGTTGATATGTTTGTTCTTGGCTGAATAGATCTGCTACGCTGCTGCTCTTATTGCTGCTGCTATTGGTTATTGCAGTAAGAAAGTACAGGACTTGCTACTGCCGATATATATACACGACACGCTGCTGCAAGTAAGACATGCTGCTGAAGCACAATATAGCATACATGAATTACTCCATAGCAGATCTATACAGGTGGAGCTGGGGAGGGTGAAGGGCTTCTTAAAAAGGTGTGCTGCAACTGCTACAGCAAATGCTGAACAAGTATTTGAAGGCTGAGCGGTGAGCTCATTGGCTAATGATACAGCAGGAACCAATCAGCTGTGCCCTATTTTGAACAATGTGATTGCAAGCAGATTGAGTTAAGGACTAGCCTGCGCCATCTAGAGTTTCATGTCAGAACTTTCTGCGTGTATAGTATATATATATATATATATATATATATATATATATATATATATATATATGTCATTTAAAAGCAGAAATGCGAAGCTTGAAATTTTATAAAAGCATTTAAATTTTTCTGTTAAAACATTAATTATTTGAGCTGTAAAGTTGTTTAAATAATCTTTTTTTCTTTTCTTTTTTTTTTTTTTTTTTTACAGCCATTTAGGTTTAATTCCGTTCACATTGTTTACATCTTGTAGCTATCCTGAAACACTGAGTATTTTAATGTTTATAAATTGGCCCCATTCACTTCCCACTTCACAAATCCTGTCGGTTGAGTTTAGCCCAAACTATTGCTGTAACTGAAGAAAGAATTCAGCCAAAACATACACTGTTTGTTTTTTGTATTATCCTGACTCTGAGTGGTCCAGCCATCAACCTGGGTGGACTAGTGTCAGTGCCCTTATGTGGTCCGTGGGACAAACTGATGTTTTTGAAGCAGGTGGGAAGAGGGTTGGGGTGGTCTGGGGAAAAAAAGGTGAGAGGAAACAAAAAAAAAAAGGCTGTGCCAAAAAGGAGAAGAAATCAATACGGCAGAGGGGACTAGGTTTCAATTCATTCTGAAGCAGCACGGATGAATTCTTTCCAATTTCCAGCTAATATTGCCTTTCTGCACGCCTGAACTTTGCCTCGCCATCAACGCACTGTGCAAAGCAAAAAAAAAGGAAAACTTCAGAAAGCTGTCAAAAAAGCTGATGACTTGAAAAAAGAGGGTGGGCAAATGACAAAGAGAGAGGACTGAAAGAGACAGGAAGCGTCCATCATTCCAAAAGTACAAATGTGCCAGATGAAACAAATAAGAAAAGAAAAAAGACATTCGCTTCATCCAATTCCCTTGGTGTTATTCAGTGGTAGCCAGAGGGGTGAGAGAGAACGAACAAGAAAGAGGGATTGCAAAACAATTCTCCTCTACGGGGATGTATGGTATAGTAAAGGCGATGGCCCTTGACAGGACTAATCTGGCGCCAGGATTGTACAGTGTTTTAAGAGGGGAACAAGATTGAATTTGAAGGATTATCCAATGTCGCACCATTATTTTCCACTTCATTTCTGCCTGTGAAAATGACAACAACAAAAAAGTGGACCCTTTATTTCTGTCAGACCTCTCAGAGCAGGCTGATGCTTTTCAAATGAATTCAGCACAGCTCATTCAATCTCCCTTCCTGCAGTCACAGCACTTCAAGTCCATCTACTAGGGATGGGCCTACATAGATATATTCAAAATCAATTAGTCATTGAGTTTCCTGAACTATTACTCGACTAAATGGTAAGGAAACACTGTATAATTGTGCTGGTTTCATTTGAACCCCCAAAATACATGGTTCTTAGGGGCCTTTAAACAGAATGTCTTAAAAATGCAACCCTGATGGCATAAGAAGCTTTAAAAAACACACTGGTAAGTAAATTATCGGACACACTGGTAACAGCTAAAATAAAACACGTTAAACAAATTTTACAGGAATCTTAAGGGGTTAAAGAAATGTTTTTCCATGTACATTTCATTTCCAAGCATCATCAAGATCACAAATCCACACACAGTGTCACCATATTCAAACAAAGACACTATCATGGAAATTAGGAATAACCTTTAAAAGCTGAATGATGTATTGAAAAACTGGGATGTCAATTTTCTGCAAATTTCTGCCATCTGAAGATTATATAATCAGTGTATAATTTAAAGTATAATGTCAATATCACAGCCTAACACATAACTGACAGATGTTTAATGCACCTTATAGTTTACGAATGTAGTTTAAATGGGGCATTAACTTTAATCACTTGTCCACTGTGAGGAAATGGTGATAGTAGCAAAACCTCTGCCGCCTCTTCATTCACCCACACACGCACACTCAACAGGCATCAGGTGTCCCTCAAATTTTGTCAGTCTTTCCTCAAATAGTCATGATAGAATAGTGTTGCTACAACGGGTGCGGTTGTTTTCATTGTTCATCATTTTAGATGTTCTCATATTTTTGTTTTTCCTTCAGGAAACTGTGGAAATTGGGTGAATTACTGAGTTTGCATCTTAAGAGCTCTGTAACAAGCGAGGGGACAGCAGCTGTCACTGAACTAGCGTGACAGCTAACTCTGTAAACATCAGCTTTGCTGTTTACCTCATTCCCATAATGCACTACAACATCAACTTTTGACAGCTGCTGGAGAAACTGCACTGTGGGTGGGAGGGCAAAACATTTGGAAGAGATATTTTCAGATATCAGTTAGCGAGAAGTGAAAAGACTTGAAGGTTTCGATTTTCAAGAATCGAAACCCCCAACCCATTGAGAGATTTGGTACGAATTACCACTCAATATCTTAGAAGCTTCTGTGTGCATGAAGAAACTGCTCTTATTGATTTAAATTCTCTGCCGGTGCGTCCCAAGACACTGGCGCTGACAGAAGTTACTGATGATCTCCCCCTTTCATTTTTGATTCTCTCTCTCTCCCTCTCTTTCTCGATTCCTAGATCAACCCTTTCAGCTGTTGAATCACTAACTCTGGTTTCTTTAACCTCCTTCAAGTGGTTGTTCAGTTTTAAATACAAAGACTTCAGCTTCATAAGTCCATTTCATTCTTTAGAGCTTTTTAAACAAAATGTCAGAAACCAATACAGCTACTTTTAAATAGCCATCAAAGGAGAAACAAGATGCAGAATGGTACTTACAGCATCTACCAGCTAACTAGCTTGAGCTAAATGTATCTTTAATGAAAAACTGAGCTACAAGTCACTACATAACCACCACACACAACTTGAGTCAGCTGATACAGATACAAGCTCTTGATTCAAATACATTGTGCTGTAGTTCTGATTCATTTTGGTATCTTTCAGTTATAAGGTTTGTCTTGATCCACAAGTACTTGATTCAATTATATTGTGTTTCAATTCTGATTCATTTGGGTAGACTGTATTTCATTTATAATGTTCATCTTGATTCGCAAGCTCCTGATTTATATAAATTCAGATTCGATTCTGATTCATTTCACTATATTTCAGTTATGTTTTTATTCACAAGTTCTTGATTCAATTATATTGTGTTTCAATTCTGATTAATTGGGTAGACTGTATTTCATTTAATGTTCATCATGATTCACAAGCTCCTGATTCAATCCAATTCTGATTCAATTCTGATTCATTTCAGTATATTTCAGTTACAATGTTTGTTTTGATTCACAAGTTCTTGATTCATTTATATTGTGTTTCAATTCTGATTAATTTGGGAAGACTGTATTTCATTTATAATGTTCATCTTGATTCGCAAGCTACTGATTCAGTTAAATTCTGATTAATTTGGGGATCTTTCAGTTGTAATGTTTGTTTTGATTCACAAGTTCTTGATTCAGTTAAACTGTGTTTCAAGTCTGATTCATTTGGGTAGATTATTTCCTTTATAATGTTCATCTTTATTCACAAGCTCCTGTTTCAGTTAAATTCTGATTCGATTCTGATTCATTTCAGTATATTTCACTTATAATGTTTGTTTTGATTTCCTGATTCAATTAAATTCTGATTTGATACTGATTCATTTGGGTATAAGTTCATTTGAAAGCTCTTGATTCAATTAAATTCTGATTCATTTGGGTATATTTCAGTCATAATTTTCATTTTGCTTACATATGAAAGAACTTTCTACTAAAGCTGTATTTAAAATAAATAAATAAATAAATAAATACATGGCAATGTTTTAAACTCGTCTTTTGGAACTATTCAAGAACCAGCTCATAAGAGTCATCTCTTTCAGAAATTCAGTTGCATTAAATCTTGTTTGTGGACAAGGCAGATCTCGGCAGTCCAACAACACTTTCTGACGATTGCGTCATTTTTAACACTAATACAGGACTGGAGTGCTGACTCAACTATTCTTATTGGTCCGCAAAGCTCATGTAACACTGCTGAAATATCTTGGACACAAACTCCCTGCAAGAAAGTTATCATCTGTCAAACTGATTGCACAATTTACTGTTGACTTATAGTTACTGTTGACACTCCTGCACCAGTGCACTTGATGAAACGGTTGAAATATGCAACAGGCTGAAGTTGAGTCTGAATGTGACTGGTTGACAAAATGCAAAGATGTGCCAAAATAAAGCAGAACCCAGTAAGCACACATAAACCTCTTTAAAGTAGTGTTGGTCTCATCAGTGAAATTACTAATGAAAATGTGTTAAAATATTTTTTCCTATTTCTTTAAAGAACACATCACACTGTAGCGAAAACCTTTGAGCAAGTTCTGTACATCAGTATTCCGATGGAAAAGCTGTTTATTTGAAACAGACTCTCACATGAGAACAGCAGGCATCTCCCACTCCAGCATCCACATCCGCAATCCACAAGTGTTCGCTCCCGTGTGTGTGCACATGCTGTTTCATTCATTAAAGACAAATATGTTTGCAATGATCAAGCAGTGTACAGCCAGATGTGTGAGAATTTCACCTAAACCATATAAAAGAGCAGCTGCATTTAAGATCTTCTTAAAGCTGAAGTGTGTAATTTTCAATGTTAAAATACGTTATTTAATTCAGTTTAAAGGCACAATATGTAATTTTCACAGCTAGAGGTTGCTTATTCAAAACAAAGGCGTAGCTTGATGACGCCGTGCAATGAGCATGGAATCATGGGAGTTGTCGTCTTCAGCGCGTGGCTGAAAGCCCAGGACATTTTACATTGCTGTTTTTATTACACTTATATGCCGCAGTCGTATAACTTTCGTTTTGTTGTTTATGTAATTAAAGTTACATTTAATGTCCACCGCATCCTTCCCTGACCACTTTTTTACAATTACGTTTGATCACATAAATTTAATATGACACGAACCGTTACACTGGTTAAAATTGAAAATGTCTCTGTATTTAAACATCGTTGGAAACATTTGGGATAATGTAATTACATAAGTCTACAAAATATATAACACTGTGCTGGTGGTTTTTGGATATTTTGATGCAAAAATCTTACATATTGTGCCTTTAACATGCAGAGATTACATAATGTAGGTTGATTAAAATAAAATAAAATAAACACTAACACTGACAAATCAAAGCCGCTTATTGATGCAATCATGAGGGGAAAAAAGTATTTTACAATTCTTGTGCATATAATCTGAGAGAGAGATGCCTATTGTTCTCAAGAGACTTTGATAAGACATACTCGAGCTCTGAATATGAGGTGAAAGAGCGACGGGTCTCCTGTCAGAAAGGAATGAGGATTAGTCACACGCTCCGTGTTGCCTCCTCACGACACACACACAAAAACAGGAACAAACACAAAGAATGAAAGCCGGGCCGGAATGGGACTCATTTTCAGCCCTGGAGTTTCATTGCCTTAGACCGGCCCACTTTAATTCCCGACTGACTATATTAAAATAATGTAATTAAAACTTCAGTATATAAGTCTGCAATAGTGCACTGTTCTCTACAGCCTCGTAATTGATTGCATTTTTCAAAAATATCATCATTTCCAATATAGTGCAAATGCAGTAGCCTAAGTGTTGTTTTTTATACAATATATATATATATATATATATATATTTTATTATATTTTGCTATTTTATATAAATGCATATACTTATGATATACTATTATTATAAATAACAAAAATACTATAAATCCTCCAAAACTGCACAACTTTACAGTAAAAATATTAAAGTGAGCGATATCACGCTTGTTTAAAAAAAGTTACATTATGTTACAAAATCACATTTTACTGTCTGGTTATGTAAGCTAGTTGGACAGAAAAATGAATATTGTTGCCTAATGTGTAGCATATTAGCAAGCAACATAGCATAGCATAAGTGATAGGCCCTATCTTTTATTATTTGCCTACTATTATTACGATATGAGAAATAGCTGCATACATGCCTTTATCTTTTGCATGTTTCCCCTCTTCCTTTTTATTTATTTAGGCTACCTAAATTGGCCTCCGGCGGCTTAGACCATTTTTCTTACCATAATTTAGTTGATTTAGAACTTGTCCTGCTCCCCTCCCGCTCTTCCTACAGACGTCACCTCATCCCTTCTTCTCATACACTTTTGAGTGAGAGTCCCTCCCGACCTGGTTAATTGACCCTCTCGGTGTCATCATATCATTGGCTTTATGTGCAAATGAACGGTAAAAACCTGTTCGCGCATTCATTTTTTTTTTTTTTTTCTTCCCCCGGCAAGATGCCGCCCTGGGCCATTGCCCATGTTACCCATGCCTAAATCCACCACTGGTTTTAAGGAAAAAGGTGACGTTACTCAGCTTAGTACATTTGGCTGCGTTGACAGTTTCTAATCCATATTTCAACCCAGTGCCATGACAACACCGGCCCTCACGGCCAAAAAAATAGACCGGCCCACCGGGAATTCTCCCAGTGCTCCCGATTAGCCAATCCGGGCCTGAATGACAGTGACAAAACAAAAGTTGTCATACACCTCCACTGCATACACACTCACTGCATACACACCCAGTGATTATTAGGCATGTCCCAAATTGCTAATAAGTCGTCTGTCATCACAATGAATGACAATCAAACATACACTTGAAGCAATGAAGATGGTGCTGACACATGGAACAAGGCCAGTCTTTTGATGTACATGGTCTTATGCTCAGACAATCATAAAAAATCATCAACATTAAACATGAGGACACTTTACTGTATGTATGTATGTATGTATATATATATATATATATATATATATATATATATATACACACACCTATGATCTAATTGTATGCTAATGAAATTGCATCAATTCCAAACACCTCTGCAGGAATGTAATAATCAGTAGTAAAAAGTGAGATTACAGCTTTTGAAGAGGCTGTGATAGTAGTCCCGTCCTTCTCTCTCCTCTAATCTCACACATCAGTGCTTCTAGTGATAGTATCTAATTGAAGCTCTAACACACATCCACTCACTTGGCTAATTAACTAAGACCCCTCATGAGGTGTCCTTCATCCCCAGGCTAGGGTGAGCCGAAGAAGAAAACTCCCCTCGCTGAGCCTGAATTTAACACCCCAAACGGGGTGACCCCCGGGGACATACAGCTCTCGCTCACATAGAGATTGTATTTTTCTCTCTCGCTCTTTTAACATGAAGGTTCACCTTCTCCCTTAGTCAGAGACATTGTCCTCTGTCCTCCCTGGCTCCTGTGAGATTGTGTTTCTATCTTTATCCACGTTTCATTAGCTGTATTCGTCTCCAGTGGCGGGGCCGTTCTATGTATATTCACCGGTTATTAGAGAACACTTCTCGGTCGCCACGATGGTCTAACGGTGGCTAATTACGAACACTGTGCCAGTCTCACGCTGACCCCTATTGCATTGTGGGTCCTCCCTTGAGTGTCATACATGTCGGCCGTTTAGTCAATGTGGATTTCTCACTGCTATAACAACTGTCAATAGTCTGTGTTAAAGCACCTGATTAATGGTGAGGAAAATGGTTAGCGATGTTAAAAAACAAAAAAAGAAAAGTTGAAGGAATAGTCCTTTATATTTAAGACACAATATTATTATAAATAAAATATCAAATGTTAAACCAATAAATAAATATATTCATTAATTAATTATACTTTAATTACTTTTTTATCTATAAATGTATTTAATATTCTTAATATTTTAATACAAAATAAAAAAATTTTGGGTTATATGTGATTTATATCTAATGTTTTGTAATAAATTAATCAATGTATAATAAATGTAGTTACTATTTATAAAATAATATATTTTACCCATATTTCAATAAATTATTTTTTATTGCATCACTATAATTTACACAATTATACATTATGGCATTTGTGGTCAGTGACATTAAACAGCACAATTTTTAAATAATGAGGTTGAGTAAATGATAATGTCATTCACATTTTTGGATGAACTAGTCTTTTAAAGACACAATGCCGAAAGTACGTCATGTAGCTTAACTGTCTGGTACCGTGCAGCACTAGCAACAGAAAATTCTTGGGTTTGATTCTTATGGAACGCACATGCTCTTAAAGTCACTTTGGATAAAGACATCTGCCAAAAGCATAAATGTTTAAAACAATAATACATCAAGAGTGTGTTAACTTAATTAAAAGGCTCCAGCCAAATCAGTTTCCTTTCCCTCTCCCATTATCTCTGTCTCTTGTCTCTGTCAGGGTGGCATGACCTTGCAGAGGTTAATTTGTTTTACGAGTCACCCTGCGCATCAATCAGAGATCACATACACATCCCTAATTACAACCTGGCTCTGAAAAACACACAAAGACGCACATAACATAACCATTGTGATCTCACAAGCCCAGATATTTCATCACATGCTAATTCACACAACAAACCCACATCAAGAGCTTCTTAATCTGTCCCTCCATCTCACTCTCCTCCCCTCCCTGAAAGGAGTGAGATGAGAGCAAACGAGTGGGAAAAGAGAGAGATAACTTTCATGTTTATGATAAGAAGGCAGATCGAAAATAACGATCGCTGATTGATTGCAGTTCTGTGATGTCAGTGGGAGAAGAAATGTGTCTCATTAAAAGTGTAGGAGTGAACGCAGGGAAAAATGACATCAGACTAGAGAAAGAATCATTAATTTCACAAAAAAATTACACATTTGTAGGAAGATGATGTCCTAAATCTAAAATTTTTTATTTATTTATTTTTTAATAATTTGCATGTAGCAGTTCTGTTTATATTAATGGAGAGGCATGGAATATTTTAAGCATTTTAACATAATTTGTCATTACAGGAACCTTTAAAAGGAAGTCAATGAATGAAGGCAAAAACATGATTAAAAGTTAATGTGGAGATTACTAAAACACTACAAACTCACTAAAACTATAAACTATAATGCAATAAGATAGATAGATAGATAGATAGATAGATAGATAGATAGATAGATAGATAGATAGATAGATAGATAGATAGATAGATAGATAGATAGATAGATAGATAGATAGATAGATAGATAGATATTAACAAAATTGCAAAATTGTTAACATTATGCTAATATGATTAGCATGTCAGTAACATGATGCTAACATGATTAACATGTTGCTAATATGTTTTAGCTAACATTTTTGACATGTTTTAGCACTTAGATAACTGTTATTAGCATGTAGCTATTCACTGCTAGCATGTCTTACATGTTGGAAGTCCTGTTTGCTAGCATGAGTCAAAAGAGCCAACTCGCATCTCTCTACAATGTTCTAATGCAGAGATATAGGTTTGCTAAACGGTTGCTAGGATACTCTGTTTGCTGGGGTGCTCTAAATGGTTGCTAGGGTGTGGCTTGATAGCTTCACGATAATCCTGAGAGACTGAGTAAAATGAGCCCATCCCCATGTCTCTATGATACTGTGCTGCAAAGATATCCATCTGGGCCTTTTATAATGGCAGTCTATGGGATCAGTTGCTAGGGTGCTCTAAATGCTTTCTAGGGCGTGGCTAGACAGTTTCCATGGGGATAAGTAAAGACTACTTGCCAAGCTAAGTCAAAAGAGGCCACCCACTTGTCTCTACGATATTCTGATTAACAGACATACGTACATCTCACCTTTTTTCAATGGAAGTCTATGGGGTGGTTGCTAGGGTGCTGTAACTGGTTGCTAGGGCATGGCTATGAAGTTAAAATGTCACTACTTACTGGCTGCTTGTTAAGCCAAATAAAATGAGCCCACCCCCAAGTCTCTATAACATGTGATGTCACAAATTTTGTCACAATGATAAATCTATGGGATTTTTTCAGCAACTTTTTCGAGCCGAAGTTTTGGATTCGGAGTTTTGTACAGAAGAAGAAGAAGAAATGCGTAAGATAGTAATAGGGTGCTTCACTTTTACAGGCAAGCACCACTAATAATAATACTTATTATTTATTATTATTATTATTAGTAGTAGTAGTAGTAGTAGTAGTAGTAGTAGTATAAATTATATACATATGATATGGTAAAATTACTGCAACACTTATTTATATTTAATATAATGAAATTCATCCATTAAGATTATTCATCACAGTGCGTGATATTATAAATGTTGACTTGGTGCCTTAATGTGCTTTACATTTACACCAATGTAAATCACATTCCCATTCATTAATTCAGATTTTCACATGAATATTTTTTAAACGTTAGTTCCTGTCTTTTAATGTGGGATACATGGGAATATATATTCAGGTGTATATATGTGTGAGTGTGCACACATGTATAGAATGATTGAAGAACACAGTCTTTAGAAGTAGTTGAAAAGGACAGTGGGCACAAGACTTTGACTTTTTTTTTTTATTCAATTCTCTCTCTGTAGACAGTGGAAGTACCTCTCTCTGTCACACACACACACACACTCAGCAAGACTCCATCAGAAATCCCAGCAGTGAATAGGGCAGGGCGCTGGGGAAGGTTTGAAGGGTTTGAAGGTGTAATTAGTATTCAGAGTATGTTTGCTGTCAGACCATCTGACTCACTTAAAGATGCACAGTACAGCACAGCACACACAGAACAGACTCTGCATTTAACACTTACTACAGGACACACACACCATGCAAATCTCTCCATTCTTACTCAGTACACATCCGAATGTTTACCAGACTCTCACACACACAGAGGCTCATAGCACAAGCCCTCTGACCGATCCTCCAAACTATTATCTCTCCAAAGTGACTCACTAAACCATGCATGGTCTGCCCTGCTTCACTTCAATACCTCACACACAGGAGATGGCCTGACAACATAGATGCCACATCACACACTCAAATACTCTCACCATTACTCGCCTATGTATTCTTCATTCCATTTTATAGTCCCTTTAAAAACCTTATGCTTGATCATGCTCAATAACCTGATGCTTGACTGCATAGTGATGACCAGGGGCAGAAATAAATACACACATTATGTAAAAGGTAGACATTTAATACACCTATACAGATTTATATAATATGATTATATAATAGTTATAACAGAGGAAGTACTGTCTGGTTTACTTTACTATATTACTTTAATATTCCCTTTTAATAAATTGTGTGCCATTGAAAAGCATGACAAACTTGATCATAATGAAATTTAAACTTATGAGGAGAGGCATCAAATTTACACCCAAATGCCAAATCATCTATGAGGATAGGAACCCAAAACCAGACTGTAGGTATGTAAACTGCTTAATTAATCTCGAGTCAGGCAGATTTACTGAATAGAAACTACTGCTTTTGTTCTTGTGTATCCATTTTCAAACTTGACGTTGCTTCATAAAAGCCTATATTGCAAAAGAATGGGTTGATAAATGGGTTTCTAACAAGTTTTATGCTGCATGCATCACATAACAAAACCAGGCTCACTGTTGCATCTCTTCTTTCAGTGTTGCTTTTGGGACGCAAAATCACGCTACTCACATGTGCAACGTGTAAATGCTGTAAAAAGTAGTTTTTGTTCGAAATGAAACAACAAAACAAAACAAAAACAAAACAATAAAATAAAACTGCAATAGAAATACTTCATGGCAACATGAAATGTACATAAAATGCAGACTAAGGATATGCTGCGCAGTTGAGGAATAGAAGTACTAAAGATTCTACACTCAAAAGACCACAGCAGAGACAGTGATAGTGCTGGAAGACTATAGAGTCGCCCTCGGGGTGAGGTTGTAATACTCAGAGTTAGTATTAATGATCCTGTGTCGGACCAGCGTACACCTGAGAAGGACGGTGAGAGTGTATAGATGCTAAAGACCTGTGTGCTCATGTGTGATTGAGGTAGTGATAGTAGCTTCTTGACAGGACGCCATCACCATACTTTGGGAGGGGAATTACCTTGAAGTATTGGAAATGTATTAGAAGTATTGGAAATGTATTAGAAGTATTCGAGAAGGGAATTACCTCAAGATACTGTAGTTTTATTTTGTATTATATTTGGGATGGGAATTACCCCAAAGGTACTGTACTACTGTAGTGGTATTGTAGTATTGTATTGTATTATATTCGGGATGGGAATTACCTCAAAGGTACTGTAGTACTGTATTTGTACTGTAGTATTGTATTATATTATATTGACAACTGAAGGTTGTTCGAATTGTCAGTGGTGAAGTCAGATTAGTATTAGGAATTTCCACAACAGTTTTGGCGAGCCAGCCAGGAGATAAACCTAGAATCTTACAAAACAAAATAAAATAATAAAACAATAAAACAAAACAAAAATAAATAAAATAAAATAAAACAAAACAAAAAATGAATAAATAAAAGTGTTGCCTTGACACCTCGCTGAAATAAGTTTTAAGTCGAAGTACTAAGATTACGAAGACTGAAATAATAAATTAAAGAAACAATACTAAATATAAAAAAAACAATAACAATGGCAAACTAAAGCTAAGATGAAAATTGAAAATATAAAAATAAAATATTAATAATTATTATAGCATATAAATTATACTTAAATAACACTGGGTAATAACAATGAATTTGCAATAAAATGACAATATTCATTTTAATGATCCTGATATTGATTCTTAAAATCCCATTTGTACAGCGCTTCCCATCCTCTCCTTACCTGTTGTTAGTTTTGTAATATACCAATTAAGAAGGTTCCCTGTATCATTCACAGCATTAGCTGAGAGAGACTGTATGTATGCACAATGGACATATACCAAGTGAATCTGAATTGAATCTGGAAATGAAATGTTAGCTTGTGAATCAGAATTAAGACATATACTTTATATACTGTATGCAGCATTTGTGAAACAGTTCTCAGTTCTCGCTCCATTCCCACTTCCATTTTCACTTTGCTGCTGATAAATTTCAATACTGAACATCTAAATTGAACAAGCATCATGATGAATATCACAAAATCAAAATATAGATCCTCTGAACCATATTCCATTTTTATTCAGTGTGTTTTAGATATGCAGTAATAAACCACAATGTTTGGCCTGAATTCACCTCAAGGTTTGTTTCATACATTTTCAGGATTTCAAACGAATTGCATTCTGGTAAAGTGTGTATACCTCTCTGAAACTTATTTTCTTAAACAGCATGATGAATGCAGCTCAAGTGGCTCTTGACCACACCACCACGACAATCAGAAATGCATATCAGAGGATCTGCCATTAGCTACATGTCAGGATCTCTGTTGCTGCATTGCTGAACATCTTAATACTGGGAGATTAGTTTCAAACGGCTATTCTGAAAAGAAAGAGATGTAATTTCCCCCAGGCTCATTGACAGGCAGGACGCACTGTATCAGATAATGAAATGTCAGCACAAATGGGCCGCATGTATCTGAGAAACGATATGAGCCATTCTGCTGTGTGTGTGTGTGTGTTATAAGTCAGAGATAACCATGCAGAACGATATTATTGATGGTATCTTATATTATAAACACTGTATAAATGAATGAGCACAACATGAAGATTTAGGCTTCTCTTGATTTGTGTAAATGCCATCGACCAGCACCCATTCCAACTCAATAGAGCACAACAAGCTGACCAGCTTATCAGTGACCTTGATTTTTTTTTTACGTTCATTTTCTCAAGTATTTCAAAAACTTTCACAACAAAGAAGTCTTAAGGCCAGTTTAAACCAAGAATGATAACTATAAAGATACTGATAACTATATCTGAGCCCACACGATCAGACGATATCTCTCTGTTTATTATAAGACGCCATCACAGTTATGTCATCTGCCGCTTTAAATGCTCAAGCTCTTTAAAATATGATGGATTCTGATTGGCTGTCAATGTTTTAATTATTTATCAGCTGAAAAAAAAATCATTTTGAAAGTGATTCCAATGATATTGTTCACAACACTTGATTTAAAATTAGAAAATACGACTAAATGTTGTAGACCGTTACTTGACATCCTTAATGAGAAAATGAACAATGTAGCTGAATAAGAATCGACTGTATAATATATGAAATTATTGACTTGAAGTCAATGTAGAATAAAGTATAAAATACCATTTATTATTGGTCGGCAATTAAATAAAGGTTGGTTTTAAAAAGAATATTTAACATTGAATAAAAAATTACATTATTCTCTAATGCATCACACGTGAATCTAAATACAATCAAACAAGGGGAAAAAAAACTTGTGAATGATTGCCTTTGCATTGAGGTGGAGAAGAAGAAAAATAAGATGTTTGTGTCATGAAAACAGGAAGCAGCATTAGTATGCTGCGAGGTGACTAAGCTTCATTACAGCCGATGAAAAACAGGCAGCCAATGGATCAATAGTCTTCTGCTCTATCCAGCGGCAGGCCCTCTGCAGCCCACAGCCAGCCCAAGTTATGAGTGAGATGCTGAAATATCATTATTTCAAATGTCATACCTACAGCCAACACGCACACCCACCCCTTCATAGGCGGGAGCCATCATTTTAAAGATTTGTTTTTCTTATTTTTCCGCAGTATTGGAAAATTCATCAAAGTTGTTGAGTGCTGGCAAGGTGTAATTTATACAGGTTCACACCATGAGGGGTTTAAATCTGAGCAAGAAAAAGCTGTGTGAGTCGAATGAGCCTACAATGTAATGAGAGATGATTCTCCACAGCCAGTGTTTCATGCTGAGTGTGAGGTGAGGACCAATATAGTATTTCAAGCTAAATGGAAGGGACATAAAACACCTAATTCTAAAAATTCTATTATATAAAAATTAGATGGAGAAATAATCACATACATAGACAGGTAAATGCAAATGTATTGCTCAATATTACATTTTTGGGGGGTCATGACCTACCAGTTGAGCACCAGTTTTGGTTAAAAGTCTTTTAACTGTGCAACGAAGGGCAGGTCACCAAACTTGAACTTTTCATGCTATTTTGTTTATGCATATGAATGAAAATCAATGTAATACTGAGTGTAATGTGAAAAAAATAAAATAAAATTATTAAAAAAAAAAATATATATATATATATATATATATGTATATATATATATATTTTTTTAATTATTTTATTTTATTTTTTTCACATTACACTCAGTAGTACATTGATTTTTCATATATATATAATTCCATTAAAAATCCTTACAACAAGACACATGTAAAACAACACTGTATAAGATATTATCATAGATTATCATGAATTTCAATAGACTGAAAATATCTTCCAGTGCAGTAAGATGAAATATACACATACTGAAGATACATTATTTTTGATTGATTCAAGAGGAGTTTAATCACAAAAAAATAAATGTGTAATTTTAAATAAACAGTGCCATGCCATCAAAAAAGACCATATTAATTTCTTGTTTCAAGAAATTTTAGATATTTTAACTAAAAAATTAGGAAAAAAAACATGTATTAGATAATACTCTACCAATAGTTTTTGTTTTTTTCAGTCAGTGTAAGTGTCAGTGAGGGCTGAAAATGGTCACGTATAACTAAATCACTAAATAATGATTTTGTGGAAGAAACCTTAAGTAGTGTGATATCTGCAAGTGACTTCAGGGTTAAAATGGTCCATTAAAAAGAAAAAATAATAATGTCTCTCGAGGGGAGTGGGGAAGAGGGTTTGTAATTAGCTAGAGTGAAATCTGACTGAGGTTTAGTACATGGCGGCTCTCGAATCTGAACTCCAGGCGTTGGAGTAATTGGCCTGTCAGTGCGCTCAAGACCTGTGGCCCTATGAAACGGCCCTCACATGTGCTGGCTCTCCGTAACAAGCTGTGGTCTAAGCGGATAAGCCCTCTCCTCCACCTCCCAAACTTTCGGGAAGGTGGAGCAGGTGGTGTATGATGGATAGTGTTTGCGGCAGTAATGGGTCATGACACTGAAAGGACTATCAGTTTGTCTGATCTTTAGCTCAGTGCTAATTTAGAGCACAGGTGTTGCCCAGACAGGAAAATGCAAGTCATCTATGTATAGTATGAAGCATGTGATAAACGCGCAGGTGATTCATCTTCTCTAATGATGTTCTTCTTTCCCTTCATTTGTGGACCAGCACCCACTACCTGCAGCGAGCTCTCCAGGTGATTGATTCAATCTGAACTACAGGTGGCTTTTCTAATTATGTCTCGATTTCTCTCCCCTGTCCTACTGCTTTCTCCCAAGCTAACTGGTCTTTCCTTTCTTTCCACCTGCTCCATCTACCCATGGCCATTTGAATCCCCCTCTCACTCAATTCTTTCCCAATTTCCTCAGTCTATTTTTTTCTTCATTCCTGTCTACCAATCTATCGTCTCTGAATTAGAACTAAAGAATCCAAAAATGAAAATTGCCATTTACTCACCACATATTTCCAAACTTTTGTTTTTTCATTTAACACAGGATATTTTGGGCAGAATATCAGAGCTTCTGATTTTCATTCAATGAAAGTGAATGATTTATGCATAGGCCTACTTCCATCACCAAAAAAGCACCATAAAAGTACCATGAATGCATTTTATTTTATGTCAATGACTTTAAACCTGGATTGATGCATCTAAAGGCATCATTTTTTAAATTAAAAATAAGTGCAAATGAGATTTGAAAACTCCAGCAGAGGGAAAGATTATTAATTATCTTTTTTTTTTTTTGCTTTTTTTTTCCACACATAAAGCTATCACATGACTTATGAGTCATAAGGACCACATTTATGATATTTTTTGCCTTTATTGGAGCTTGACATTAAAAATTACCAATCAGTTTGCTTGTATAAAAAGCAGATTATAAAAGGTAAATTTTTGTATTAAAAGTCATTATGAAATTAAAATGTACCCTAATTTCTTAAAGGGTTAGTTCACCCAAAGAAAGAAAATTGTCATAATTTACTTACCCTCATGTCGTTCCAAACCTTTAAGACTTTCGTTCATCTTTTAAACACAAATGAAGATTTAAGTGAAATGAAAGCAGTTTAGTCCAAATTTTCTTAAGAGACACAATGTCTTTATATGTTAAACAGATTGAATTTAGGTGTGAATTTCTATGTGAACTTTTATTCACATATAAACATTGATAGTGGACGGACGGACGGACGGACGGACGGACGGACGGACGGACGGACGGACGGACAGATAGATAGATAGATAGATAGATGCATTGAAACCCAGTAAAAGATGGTGACTAGACCTTTCATGTCCCAAACTGCAAACTTGGCCGAGGAAAAGGCTAAATTAAATAATGTTTCATGCCGGCTGATGCTGTTCCATATATAGTGTGCATGATCTTAAGTCTGCACAGAAGAGCTGCTCCACATTCACGCTTGTTTCAGATAATTATATTGATTTAATGTGTGGACTTTGAACAGCCCTCTAAAGTCATCTGTGTCTAATTCAGGCTTTTGACTTAAGGAGAGAGTGAGCAAACAATGATACGTGGAGAGAAAGAGAGAGAGATGTGTCACAGATGCACACACACACACACACACACACAAAAAACAAAATGTGTGCATGTGTATAAGGGAAATCAAGTGCGAGCTGCTTATCCAAGTGTGACTAAAAAGAAGAGCAAGTATTATAAACCCTTGAGGTATAATATTATAGACTAAAATACATCATTGGTTATTCACACAATATACACGAGCGCACAATTCATGTGAATGTTCAAACATACACACTCATCAGAAGCAGAAACACGCACAGAACTGACACACTGTCCAAACACACTAAAAACACACATATAGACTTGCTCAGAGTAAGCAAACGGCCGCATTGCAAATATGTATCTTCATAATTGACAAGAGCCCTCAACATTCTGCAACTATGCTAACGCCTCAAGACAATGCTGGCAGCTCATTTAGAGGAACAACCAACTTTCAACAATCTGCACATTTTTCTTGCCGCATTTCAATCATCTTGGAAAATCTGAATTTCTACTTAGACAACTTGAATGTAACACCACTTAAAGTCAAATTTCCAACATGGCAGCATTTCGAAAATTAAAGATAAACATTCATTTAGAGCAAATAAAAAGCAAAAACCAAGTTAAATTTCATACTTTACATGAAAATAGAACTTTTTCAGCAAATGACTGGATTTTAAGAGACCTGTTTGTTGATAAACTACTACAAAGCTAACAGTAGAGATGTCAATGGTATGTATGATGTCAGACCTTCATGGCGGCACCCTTTAATAAACACTCACTTTTAACCAAATAAAATGCAAAAATGATTCAAAGTTCCTACATTACTTGAAAATAAAATTTAGCAAACATTTGGTTATTTGTTAATTAATCAATAGCACAGCTAATGGAAACTAACCTCTGCTGGTATGGGCTACTGCAAAAAAACATATTTCTCTATTGGCAACCATCAAGTAGTCATATTTATTCTGACAAAAAAAAAATTATTTTACAAGAAACACACAAATAACAGAAATTTCTTGTTATTATCCAGTAGCAGTTTTACCAGAGCTTATTTTTTGGAGGTCTCCTTACATATGAACCAGCTGTTGTTGTTGTTTTTCTTTTTTTTCTTTCCAATTTCTTATCTAATTTGGTGGTATCTGGCCAGAATATGCTGCAGAGTGAACTTTACGCCAATAGTCTAGGTCTGGCTCAGTGAAACTAAGCAATGACTCACTCCAGTCAAATTTTAGAGCCAATCAGACCAGAGACGCTCACTCTAATGACACTGAGGATGGGCTAGTGGCATTTAGCATCGCTGTGAATTAGCGACAGTGTGAGTGGAGGTGTCTGAAGGTGAGTGGGATCGTCCTCATCAGGGACAAAGTTAAGCACTGTCTCCATGATAAATAAAACACATTCATTATGGCAGCTCCACTAATGGCCTGAGAGATGAAGGAGTGAGATGGGGCCGAGACGAGCAATGATTACTTTCGGTTATAAGAGCAAGGTCGCTGGCCGCCTCCTCTCTCTCTCTCTTTCTCTCTCGCTGTCTTTCTCTCTCGACTTAATGTTTTGTTCTTCACTGTTCACATGAATGAGCATGTTCAAACACACAAGGATTTTGTCGATTCCCTCTGAATTTTTTTGTAAGCCATTTAACACCATCCAATATCCCTGTTTTCTTTCTTTAATCCCTCATTCCTCCCCTCACTGCTCCTCTTGCTTTCTCCATTGGCATCCCTTCCTTTTTTTTTTTTTTTTAAAGACCTGTGGCGATACTGTGTGGCAACGGTGAGCAAAATCTCCCTAAGATGTTCAGTTTAGGATACTTGTTTGTACAAGGGGTTGGCTTTAAAATCACATTAAATGTGTCTCAGAAACATTCAAACATCACTTCATTTATATTTAATCATAGATTTTATTGTTTTATCCTTGTCCCAGACCAGACTTAAACAACAAGTATTTTTCATACAAAAATTTTCAAATTTCAAACATTTCAATGTTTACAGATTTAAAAAAAAGTTTTTGTGAAATAAAGAGCTTGATATGACAATAAAGAAAAATCAAGTTAAACATAACTTGATATTTGCAAATCATTTTTTGTGATATTTTCCAACCAATCTGTAACTGTTAAATTTAGTGCTTTGGGACACATAAACGCTACGAAATTAGCCTTAGCAAGACAAAATTGTTGGCCATTTTATGCCAAAAATGTTTTTATATATCAAAATTATTTTAGATTTAATTTTCATCTGATACCAAACCCCCCACCCTCGCTCCGTAACAATAATATTAATAATAATAATAATAATAATCACAACAAAAAATACCAAATTCTCCTATAATGGTCGTATATATGTCCACCATTGGATAAATTAATTCATTTTTTTAAGGTCCTCACAGAGAAAAGTGCCCATAGCTGAAAAAAAAACCCGCCCATGGGCTTTTGAATGATTACTATATTGACATAGTATCATGTTTGTTTTTGTTTTTGGAAACATTTGCCCATACTAACATAGTAGTTCCATAGTACTTTTTGTTAGTGTTAAGTAGAGCTGTATGTGTCTGTTATGAAGGTTTTTTTTTTTTGTCCTCAAAAAGGCCCATGTTCAAAAAGCAATTAGTTATAACCGTGAGTCTGGCTGACACACAGAGAGGTTGTGGGTAGTGTAGTTTATCTGATTGTGAGTGCCATATGGCACTGAGAATCAAAGACCTGTCGCCCTGAACAGCCGGTGGAGCACAACCCTGTCAAAGTGACACAAAGAGAAACGCAACCTGTCAGGAGACTTTCAGACCTGAATAAACAAGGTTTGATCTGGCCCGGAGTCCAGGCGGCCCTGGCACATACACAGACTCGCTCTGACATCACTCTGCTTGGAATGAGAATAACCCATTACCGAAAGAAAAAAGATACAAAGGAACTTGGCGAGGATGAGTTTTTCCTGTCGTGTCACAAACATGAGTTTCAAAACACAGCATAGGAAAGGACACCTCAGAGTTTACTGTCATATCTCTCCTCTCGCCTTTGTGTGAAATGAGTGTCACAGAGCGCTGCTGTTGACAGGCTCTGCATAAGCAAACACGCAGTCACACTGGAGTCACGGAGTCACGCAGTCAGAGCTGTCAGAGAGCCAGTGACAGCAGATAGACAGCATGCGTAAGGACACCATGACACTGATGAGGTGCTAATTGAAAAACATAAATGGTGAGTCTGGTTACCCATGAGAGGAGAGAAACAACAACGCAAGAACAACTGTACAGTATCCTTCATCTTCCTGTATATAGATTTATTAAGTCCAAGACACTGACAGATACTATAACATCTTATTGAGAGTCATTACGATGGCTGTAAATAAGCTGGAAACTGGTCTTGGAAATGAATCAGTTCCCTTAAAGGGATAGTTCACCCAGAAATGAAAATTCTGTCATCATTTACTTCACCCTCAAACCTGTATGAATTTCTGTCTTCTGCTAAACACAAAAGAAGAATTTTGAAGAGTATGGAGAAAAGAAAAAAAAAACACTGAAAGTCAATGGGGTCCCATCAACTGTTTGGTTACTGACATTCTTCAAAATATCTTCTTTTGTGTCCAGCAGGAAAAAAAAAAATTCATTCAGGTCTGGAACAACTTGAGGGTGAGTAGATGATGACAGAATTTTCATGTTTGGGTGAACTAAAGAAACCTTCCCCCAGGCCATGGCTATTCGTTTAGTTCATCACCCTCTTCATTCTCACATGGCCCAGATGAGCATAGACGGATAGCTTGAACACTTTCTCTTCGCGCTATTTCTTTTAATTTTGCTTTAGAAAAAAAACACAGGTCAGGATGGGGATCATTATTACTGAAAAGGAGTTAAGGATTGTAGAATTTTCCGGAAATTATTTACGTATATACTTTCTCCTCTTCCAATCTAATTTACATAGTTTCACGCTGATTTAGAGACAATGATAGAAGACAAGTGCACTTAAAAATTATTACAGCTGAACACACTAAACAAATGTGATGTTTGGTGAAAATCTGACATAAAAAAAAAAAAAAAAAAAAAAATCGGGACATTTTCCAGTCTAATTGTTATTCAGACAAATGTCAGTCTGATTAAATGTGAAAACTTTAACGTTAACTCATGGGTTTTTTTTACATTAAAAAGCCATGAGTTTTGAAAGCTAATATGATTAAACCAGGATTTTATAATATCTGAAGTATGCTATAGTAGTAGAGGTGGTTCGTAGAGTGTTGCAAGTGTTTGCTAGGCCATAAATAAATAATTCCATTCATTTAATGCTGAGCCCTGAAAATCAGGCCATTGCAAGAAATCAAACTAGCCAATTACAAGCCAACCCACACACCAGACAAGCCAATTAGAGCACACATCCCACATAGTGACTGGCCAATTGCAGAGCGTGACCCACGCTCCAACTAACCAGTTACACCAGCTGACTCAGACAGTCGGCAATTAACACACAAATCATACTGACCGCTCAATTACAGCATGCCTCCCACATATTTATTAACCAATTTAGAGAAAGTCCCCTAGAACCCTGCTTATATCGACTTAAATAGACATACTGAGGTATATCGTCATTAAATAGACCATCTGGCATTATTTACCAGGTTGGCCTTCAATTATTTATCAGCTTGGCCATCTCAGAGCAAATACGCACACATACTCAAAAAAAAACACATTGATTAAAACAATGTCAGTTGAGGCAATAGCTGCTGAAACCCAATATAACCCATTTCTAATGTCTGGACTTCACCAGTATGTGAGTGGACAGGATAATTGATCCCGCAGGCAGCCAAGAGGACGAGGCAAAAACAGAGAAAGCACACCTGTAGTCTGAGCAGAATGTGTCACTCAAAAGCGAAGGCTGGACACAGTGGTAACAGCAGTAACTACACACAATTCCAACATTCTGCCTTTTAATCTAGCTACAAAATTCACAATGTGGTCTCTCACACCAAAACCCCTCAGCTGTATGTGTACACAGTTATAAAAAACATTTTCAGCAGTCAATAAAACTGCAAGGTCTTCAAATTTCACTCAAAATATATCTGTGCAGTACTGTCCAGATAGCCTGCAGGATTGCTCTCTGCATGTGGAATGTAATTCACAATTTTTTGATGGTCAAATATGGTCATTAAACTGTCAGAGAATCAACAGACCCATTTGTAAAAGTAGGTGTAAAACGAAATAGTAGAGGGCAGTACTATGATTTTCAGGCAGTTGCTTGGAAAAACATGCAGGGTAATTTCCCACACTCTTTTGCATTTATTTATCTAAAAACATTGCTTACGGAGGCATTGTTTTAAAGGGTTAGTTCACCCAAAAATAAAAATGATCCCATAATTTACTCACCCTCAAGCCATCCTAGGTGTATATGACTTTCTTATTTCAGCCAAACACAATCAGAGTTAAATTTTAAAAATACTGGCTCTTCTAAGCTTTATAATGAAACTGATTGGTACCCTAGATTTTGAAGCCCAAAAAAAGCACATCCATCCATCATGAAAGTAATCCATAAGGCTCCAGGGGGTTAATAAAGGCCTTCTGAAGCGAAACGTTGCATTTTTGTAAGAAAAATATCCATATTTATAACTTATAAACTATAATCACTGGCTTTCCTGGTAACAGCCATACTCAGAGTGACCTCTGACCCAACATATGACGTAGGATGTTGGAGTAGCGTAAGCTTTCTCGCGATTCAAATAAATAGGGATGGGCAACAAACTCTTAAATCAGAATCCTCCAAACTTTTTCTTTAAAAATTCTCATTTTAGACTTCTAATTCATGACTGGTGTTTTGTTTTGCTCTACCCTCTGCACTTCAGCACTCGTCAATAAGTCATACATCGGGTCAGAGGTCACTCTTCCACCAGAACGCGACTTGCATATGTCCATTACCAGAAGACAGTTTATAAAGTTATAAGTATGGATATTTTTCTTACAAAAACACATTGTTTCTCTTCAGAAGGCCTTTATCAACCCCCTGCAGGCTTATGGATTACTTTTATGATGGAAGAAGGCACTTTTTTGGACTTCAAAATCTACGGTAACATTCACTACCATTATAAAACTTGTAAGAGCCAGGATATTTTAAATCTGACTGTGTTTGGCTGAAAGAAGAAAGTCATATATACCTAGGATGGCTTGAGGGTGAGTAAATTTAGGGGATAATTTTCATTTCATTTTCATGAACTAACCCTTTAAGGCATCATCGCAGAGCAAACAAGATGGCTGCTCCAAAAGATAAGCAACGTAATTGGAAAAGACAATCTCAGATTGCACTTTACAATTCACAGGGGAAAAAATCCAATATGACTGACGAGGTGAGAAATGTTAATTAAAAACAAATTGTTCAAGCTATTGAAAACTATTTGATGGTACAAACATACCTGCTGCCTATACAGAGCGTTCCAAATTAGTCAGTTACAATAGTTAGGATGCTGCCTTAGAAGATAGCTTCCTACTTTATGTGTTTTGGAGCTAGTATGGTAAATCTGCAGTGGTAATGATGTGCTGTAATTGTCACACAGATTCCTGTTTCTGCCCACTCAGAATCTGAAGGATCTCTTCCTATATTTCCGTTCCTGTCAAAATGTTCATGCTTAACAAATTCTGTTCGAAATTTTTTTGCCGGTTCATGTTCCCTCATTAGACCACTCTACACTGCACTTCTCCACACCATCTCCTTCCTGTTATCATAGAATATTGCATTCAATAACAGCAAGCATTCGCGTAAGGGCAGGTACAGTACCATCAAAAGCTTTAAAGTGCCTACCCCCTCATTATGGGTTCTAGGAGCAGGGCTCACCTCTTTACAGGTGGATTTTGGGCCAGGGTTCATTGTTAATGCAGACGTTGAAGAAGGCATGTCTGGCTCTCCCGCTGAGATAGTGCCCTATTGAGATGCTCAGGATGCTGTGGGTTCTCTTACCAGAAAGACCACATCTCAAACTTGACAACAGAAGGGGCCCATGCTGGGTGTGAAATAGGGCAGAGTGTCGGGGAGCCGTCATACAATAATCATCAAAATTCTCCACGATAACAGCCGCTCAGTAGAGTCTCTCGGCAGAGAGATAAACATGATGGAGAACACTGAGAAATACAGAGAGGTGGATGATTTATTTGAAGTAGGACTGCAAGATCTTTTGGTGGTCTCATTTGAAGACTAAAACTTAAAGATAGATAGATAGGGAGAGAGTGAGGGACAAACAGACAGATGGATCGGATCAGACAGACAGCCAGCCAGAAGACAGAGAGATAGAAAGACTGACAGAAAGATAGAGAGCTAGATAGATATGTAGTTAGACAGGCAAATGGATAGATAGACAGTTAGAACAATAGAGAGACAGACAGACTGGTGGATAGAGAGATACTTAGCCAAATGGCTAGATAGAAAAAGAGATAGACAGAAAGCCAGGATAGATAGATAGATAGATAGATAGATAGATAGATAGATAGATAGATAGATAGATAGATAGATGATAGATGATAGATAGATAGATAGATAGATAGATAGATAGATAGATAGATAGATAGATAGATAGATAGATAGATAGAGAGACAGACAGACTGGTGGATAGAGAGATACTTAGCCAAATGGCTAGATAGAAAAAGAGATAGACAGATAGAAAAAGAGATAGACAGACAGGCAGATGGATAGAGAGAAAGCCAGGATAGATAGATAGATAGATAGATAGATAGATAGATAGATAGATAGATAGATAGATAGATAGATAGATAGATAGATAGATAGATAGATAGATAGATAGATAGATAGATAGATAGATAGATAGATAGATAGATAGATAGATAGATAGATAGATAGATAGATAGATTCCTTTCTTCCTTCTTTCTTTGTTTCCACTTTGTCAGATGTAGTTTGGCTGCTGCTAAACCCATGTACAGGCACTGGCAGACATGCATATCGATCTCAGAGTGCTTCAGCAACCAACGGGTGCTTATTTAATCTAATCAGCCTGGTAAATATGGCATAGCTGTGGCTGTTAATGCCTCCACTGTGCTGTTTTTCAGCATGAATAATAGAGCAGATTGGTCCAGAGGAAAGCACTGCTTAAAGAACAAATATCTCAATGGAGCCAGTGCCACCAGCCTGTGTATATGTATGCACCAGCGAGTGATTGACTCCTGTGGTGGTCCAGCGGGGCCAATTACAACAAGAAAGAGAAAGAGAGGGTTCGGGGGGGCCAGGGTTAGAGCTAAAGCCCGCAATTACAGCATTCTTTTAAGGGACTGAAGCAAAGAGCATAAATTATAAATGCATGGTTTGTATACAAATATGAATATAGAGAATAAACATTTTGTTAACAGGCTAAGACTTTCACCAACACAAGAAAAATGTGACACATAACTGCATACTCAACATTGAGACATGCGTACATATAGACAGTTTGCATATCTGTATACTGTGTGAGTTTGTATATTACCCTAATGACATTGAGATTGACATTGATAAACTTCAAATTGTGACACATTTGGTTAAATAATGTGTTAATTTAATTATTTTTTAACTGTAATTTCCAATATATTCAATTATTAATGCATATTGGTTATGTCGGGTTTTTTTAAGCACACATTGTGCAAGTTCTTATTTTTAATTTATAAGTAGTGATGCCAAAAAAAACTAACTAACTATCAACTAACTAACCAACAATTTACTAACAACTTACTAAATAGTGAGGAAAAGTTTTTTTGTTTGTTTTTGTTTTTTAATTGTTATTTCCAAAAAGTCATTTTTAACGCACATTTTGTAATCCAATTCATTTTGCAACTCCTATGTCAAAATCCAGCTGTCACTCACTGATCTCAAAAAGTGTACATAGTAAAAGGAAAGTCATTGCAGTCAGGAACATGAAATATGCACTTTTGCTGAAAGAGAATTAATTCAACCAAAGTCAAGATACAAGTGGCCAACTAAAAGTCACATAATGAAACACTAATCACCATAATGGTGACTTCACACAGACTTCAACAACTTTTAACACATATGCAAGTTTTGTTGTAGTATTGCTGGAATGTCAGCACCCAAAAGACAACATATGCTGGTCCACGAGCACACCCGCTTCTCATGTTGGTGACCTGCAAACCAACAACCAGCCAGGGCTTAAAAACGTTTGTGTTCCAGTGTTCCTTCTGTATTATTAACGTTCCGAAACTGGTTTGATCAGAAAAAATGTTAAATGCTTGATAACTTTTTTTTTTTTTTTTTTTTTTTGCATGTAGCCTACTTAATAATAATAATAGTAATAATACGTACAACATTTTATTTATTAAAAAACAAATAGAGTATTTCGCGTCTTAGCCAATAGGCCTACAATTATCTTTATAACAAGATTCTGTCCTAATGTAAACCTATTAAACAAAAAGAAAAACAACGGTTTATAAATTAAAGTATTTTTTATTCCTGAGAGGAAAAGATAAGTCGCATACGTCGCATTTTATTATTCAAAAATAATGTAATTTATCGGTAGCTAAATAAAGTAAAATGTTTACAAATAGCCTAGCCTATATAGCTTTGTTTATAATGTTTGTAAACATAAATTATGAACTTCCCTATTTTATTTTACTACAAAACATTTAAAGTTAACAGTTTAACAGCAGAAATTTTTTTGTAACCTTGGCCAGATCTGTGCCTTGCCACAATTCTGTCTCTGAGCTCTTCAGGCAGTTCCTTTGACCTCATGATTCTCATTTGCTCTGACATGCACTGTGAGCTGTAAGGTCTTATATAGACAGCTGTGTGGCTTTCCTAATCAAGTCCAGTCAGTATAATCAAACACAGCTGGACTCAAATGAAGGTATAGAACCATCTCAAGGATGATCAGAAGAAATGGACAGCACCTGAGTTAAATATATGAGTGTCACAGCAAAGGGTCTGAATACTTAGGACCATGTGATATTTCATTTTTTCTTTTTTAGTAAATCTGCAAAAATGTCAACAATTCTGTGTTTTTCTGTCAATTAACTTAAAAGATTTTAGCAAATGGCTGCAATATAACAAAGAGTGAAAAATTTAAGGGGGTCTGAATACTTTCCGTACCCACTGTGTGTGTGTGTATATATATATATATATATATATATATATATATATATATACACACACATATTGAGACTACAAGCTAGCTAAAGCCGGCAAATTGAGCTTATTCGCCGTATTTTACAACTACTTTGCCGCTGACGAGTTGATGTGTTTAGTGTGCAGAAACGAGACGATCCGCCTGGCAGAAGCCTCTCTCATGACACGAATTCGCATCTGTTGTGAAGTGAATTTCACGCGCGAATGAAGCGAATTTTACGCGTCAGTAAGTCAGTAAAGACAGTAAAGACACCATAAGACAGTAAACTGTACTGCGTCATTTATGGTCATACAGGTAAAAGCAAGACATAATTCATATTTACAAAAGACACTCAAATAACGAAAACAAGCAGAATGACTGTTTCCTTTACTAGATCTTTGGAGTGCGCCACAATGAACCCCTTTCGTTTTGTTAATTGTTAATTATTTAAGTGAAATATTTAATGTAGCCTATAGGCCTATTCCCTTTTATTTTATATGTGTTATAGGCCTATTGTTTTATTCTGTTTTCTATGTTCACAGAAGTGCTGCAGATGCATGATGTGACGTTGTAAACTCATGTTCTACACATCCTGTAATTTTCGCTGGTTTCAAAATGCACAAGCTGCATATTACTTGACATTCATTTTTACTTAAATATAGGCCTAATTGCTTGACGGTTGGTGACATTTATCATCGGAAAAACTAATGCCAGGGCATTGCCATTGATTGTGACTTATCTAAACCTATTATGACTTGACAGCTGAGCATGAGCGGGTCAGCGCGGGCATTTCACACACTGTAGAGCCTGAGCGCGGGCATTTTACTTACGTTGGATGCGTCAGTGTAACATTTGCATAGGCTATACTATTTGAATTCGTGATTGGTTGACTGCCAAATCAAAATATTAAACAGAACAATAAAATAATGTTATTAACCCGTTAATGGCCATTTTAAACCAACCAGCATCACATGATGGGGACCAGTAAACCAGCAACCAGCATCCCATGATGGGGACCAGCAAACCAGCAACCAACATCCCATGTTGGGGACCAGCATGCAAAACATACCTCATGCTGGTGACCAGCAATGCTGGATTTTTCAGCAGGGTAAACAACAAAACTACTCAAATGAACATCAATAAAACACTAAATAAAACAACTATTCCTTGTCAGCAGCTATAAACGCACACATACCCAAAACTATACAGCTGAACTGACCATCCAGTTTCATGGATCTGCCAGCCATCATGTCATTGACTCCTGTTGGCTGTAATGCATCTGTATTTGCCTGACAACGTTACTGTACACCTGAGACACGCTTCAGTGAAGGAAACACTCTCAGCCATAATTAAGGCTGGAGCTGGAAAAGAGAGTAACATGAACAAGAGAGAGAGAGAAAGAGACATGGAGAGAGGTCAAGGTTTCTAAACATAGTCCAGTGTGTCTATAAGAATAGTTGCTCATGCCCTCAAGGGACACCAAGCTCTTAATGAGTGTGTGTGCTGTGCTCGAGGAAAATACAGTACAACGGTCAATTCAGGGCTTTAATGGGGTATAGAAATATAATTCAAAGTATAAAAAAAAATCCCATCAAATCTAAAGCTACATTTCGCCAAGAGTGTTTTACACCAATGAGATTTTACTGTGGGCAGGGCTATTGAGTACAAAACAGTGAAACAGAAGTTAACAAAATGTCCTGCTGCTTATCTTAGCTGGTTATGACAAAAACTCAGATTGATATGGAAGAAAAGTCAGACATTGATCAAACAATCTAACACTGTAAACATGCTTCAGTAATGAGAAGCTCTAATGTGCATCCAGTTTCTACATCCCCATAGCATTATTAGCTTCCATTTTTCAATAGAAACACTAGATAGAAGCAACAAACAACCGCAGAGATGATTCATGAGGATATATCAAGTGTTTACTGACTCAGAAAAGCGGTTTTCACTTCTTCACAAAGTAATGAGCTGATTTTTAACTGTAATGAGCTTCACTTGATCACTATCATGACAGCGGATCTATAAATACTCGGTGGAATTGGAAAGCATGTGCGAGTGGGCACCTTCTTGCCTAAAATTGGATTGGAAGCCGATCATTGCCGTCTTTGAGAATCTGTGGTTGTCCTTGTAATCAAACTTCAAACTATCCTTGAGCCAAATTTTTTAGGAATTGCAAAATATGTTTACATATGAAATTATACATATCACAATTTATGCAAAGGTTGATATTTTGATTTGATTTAGACTTTAAAAAGAATTGGATGGATGGATGGATGGATGGATGGATGGATGGATGGATGGATGGATGGATGGATGGATGGATGGATGGATGGATGGATGGATGGATGGATGGATGGATGGATGGATGGATGGATGGATGGATGGATGGATGGATGGATGGATGGATGGATGGATGGATGGATGGATGGATGGATGGGAACCAACTAACAACCAATGGATGGACTAACTACTAACTACCATGGATGGATGGATGGATGTTTTTGTGAAAGACAAAGTTAAATTATTCCTGTCATTGTGGGGGAAATATTTAAATATATTTTAAATTTTAAAATTTTATTTTGTTTTACTTATCTGTATTTATGGACAGCAAATTCTCAATTTTCCAAGGAATGGCAGGTGTGCAAAAAAATAGATTTTATTTATTTAAACATGGAATAGAATCCATGCATGCATTTGAATAAAATTATTCTGCCACTGTCTTATAGCATATGCTGTGGTTTAAAGTTAAACAGTGCATTGTTTGTTAAGTCAAATGCTGCAGAATTGCCCTCTGTCCTTGTTTACATACATCGACGAATCAAATGAGTCCATTTGTATTGCTGCTGAGTAACTGCATGCATAAAAAGATCAAAAGTGAGAAGAATATAAAGTAATTTCATCACTGAAACACAGGACGAGAGAAAAGAACATGATGCAAAGGACATCAGTAATCTGACACAGGAAAGATACAGGGATTGACAGGGAAAAAAAGAGAAATGCAGGGAAGAAAAGAGAAAGAGAGGAGAGAGAATGAGTTATAAGACTCCATTATGTTTTTGTTTTTTCTTGAGATAAATGAGTGAAATCAATGAGCAGAGCCCGAGGCCAAAGCAAATCAAACATAAATCCTGCTCACGCACATATGCAGCCAACACGGTAACGAGACATAGAGGAAAACATGAATTTTAGAGAGAACTGACAGAGAGAGGTTTATTATGAATCTGAAAGGAAAGATGTTGTCTTTATCTGGGATTATGAGCAATACAACTGAAGGCCACTTGTGTCTGATATCTCTTTTTTCAGTCAGATCACTCATTTCAGCTGGTCACATTTCATCATTTTATTACATTTTATTATCATTTTTATTTCATCATTCTTTTCTTTGCAATTGTAATGTGCTATCTGTTATCCATTCAGCATCATTTACCATAGTACATTACCAAACATTTACACCATGCAACATTTTCAGAAAGATATCCAGATAGATAGATCGATAGATAGATAGATACCACAATCCTGAATGTTTACCATATGTACTACAGTATTTACACAGCTATTTCATGGTATTCTTATGTGTACCTTGGAGTACCTACAATGGTATTACCATAGTACTATGTCCAAAAAACTATGGTATTACCCTGATGTTGATGAACAGTATACACAGTATTGAACAGTACATATGTGTTCCAAACTACTCGTATAGTACTCTACGCCATGTGTAAAAAATTATACCATGAAATTACCATGGTACAAAGAAAATATCACATCCAGAAAAAACAAAAAAAGAAGAAAAGAAAAAAAAAAACACATGGCATTACCATGATACTATGTCCAAAACAAATAATCAAATAATATTTAAAACAAATAAATAAAACGTAAAACAAATACATTAAAAACAAACATACAAATAAAATAAAACAAATAAATACAAATAATATACAAATAAAAGTAAAAACAAATAAATAAAAAAAATTATTCATTTTAAATAAACAAATAAATAAATAAAATGTAAAACAAAAAATAATCAAATATTGGAAACAAACAAATAAATAAAACGTAAAACAAATAATATTTGAAACCTACAAATATACAAATAAAAGTAAAAACAAATGTAATGGATGGATGGATGGACAGACGGACGGACGGACGGACGGACGGACGGACGGACGGACGGATTTTCAGCCTGAACTCAACACTGAATCATGCAGTAGGACACTATGTGTTTTTGTTTTTGTGTGAATTCCTCTAGACCTCACACTATGACTGCGTCTGAGATTGGTTGGCTGAGTTGTATTTGATCCAGTGGTCAAAGTCTATTAGCTTGAGTCGTGTTCCTGTCAGTCATACACAGGCTCCCGTAACGTTAACTTCACCCCGAGGGCATAAGCACAGGTGTGGGGCCACGTTCTCCAAAACTACAACTCCCATGATCCCCCACGGCCTTGCAATTGAATAAAATAGCCTTGAGCTCTACAATTAATATAGACTCTAAACCTGTCGTACAAACTCACACAAGGCAGCAGAGCATGTGTGGCCTGCAGCAGCATTAAGATGAGCATGCAAAAACATAGGAAAACATTCAAATGACTAACAGTGAGTTCACTGAAGTTATTCAACCTGAAAGCAAGTGAAGGCTTCAAAATGCAGTAGACTTTTTGATACACTGCTTCTGAAAATCCTGTGCATGCAAAATCATATGGTTAGCTGCTTTTTATTATTTGCACCGTGGTCTTGAAAGCGTGTTTCAGGCCAGATTATTGAATCCTGTGTGTGTGTGTTTGCGGCTGGAGAGTAAGTCTCAGAATTAGTATTCACAGTCTGTTCTCTGCTAATGAGACAAACATCCAATCTGATTCTGAAATCAGCAAGACATTTTAGAAAATGTTTGCACTTCACGTCACATATCAGAGGATCTGAAAATTATTAAACGTGTTTTTCCCCATGTAGGTGAGTCGATATTATTTACTTTCCGCACAAAATCATCCTTCCACTTATCCACAAATGTCTATCATTCCACCATCTTGTCTTTGCTCTAGCATTGTAGCTGTGTTCAGAATAAACAGCACACTGCACAAAATATGCTAAATACTGACAATGGTTAAAAAAAAAATGTATATAAAAGAGAATTCATTATGCAACAATAAACATTTCAAATTACTGTCACATGACTTCATTATGTTGCGTGTTTAATTCAGCAGGTGGGATCCAGTTAATATGCAAAATAAGCATTTTTATTTACAGTGCACAGCATAAATGAGTACACCCCCTCTGAACAAATACAAAAGATGTATTTTCTTTATGATCACTAATACAATTCATGGAAAGATGGAAAAACTAAAATGTATTAAACATATACATAATAAAAACTGAGAAATATATGTCATTAATAGCCATAAAATAAGTAAATTAGCCAATTTTGTTTAAATTAAGGATTGCAGAAATGAGTAGTACACCCTAGATTTAATTCAACAAATGTATAATATTCTAGCATTTAGTATGCCCTCCATAATTTTGAATATACTGCTCTGACCCTTCTTGGCACAGAGAGTACAAGTTCATGACAAATTGTCACATCTGTCCTGTTTAACTCCTGGATGATGAGCTCCTTAAATGCCCTGATCTTTAAATGGGGAGTGCTGCTCAACTCGTCTCTACAGAATCCCCCACAGGCGCTCAAGGGTATTAAGATTGAGTGCAATACATGTCCACAGAAGGTTTTTCACCTTGGGAGAATGCATTTCCCCATTGTCATGTTGAAAAAATGCCCAACAATGCAGGGAATAAGAAAAGGGTAACATCTTCTGTTTCAAGTTTGTGTATTAAATTACACAGTGGTGTGGGAATTCATGACAGCATTGATAAAGCACAACTCCCTCACACCTTAAGCACTCACACATCTCTATATAAGAGCTTTACTACCACTGAACTTTACTGTAGGAACCAGGCACTTCTCGTTGTACTCCTCCTCTAGCAACACCATAATACTTTGGATGCTGTTAGATCCAAAATGATTGATTTGGTCTCATGAGACCAGAGTATTGATTCCCAGAATCTATATTTTGTAAATATGGGCTTTGGAAATGGCTAACTGACTTTATTGTGCTTTGGATACAGTAGGTAGTTCCAGTGAGAACAACAACCATGCATGTCATTTCTGCAGGCTGCATCTTACAGTCACTCTTTTCATAGCTTTTGCTGGCTTTGAGTCACTCGCTTGGTATATCTCCTGCTCTTTGTCTAGCAAAAAAATCCCTCATCACTAAATGAAAGCTTAAAATCAAGGCCTGATTATTTCAGGGGCCTTGACACAAGTCCATTATTTTTGAATTTCTGTGTTACTTTTGCTATATTTTCACACTTAAAACAATGATTTGGTAATCCTCTTGCACCACTGTCCTCTTTTGTGCTAAGAAATAAGTCTCCTGACAGTTCTCTCCCAAGTGCTTCCATTGTTGTCAGCATTAAGTCTGAGAATGATTCAGTGGGCTATATAACACTTTTAATTGTCAAGAAAATACTTCTCTTTAAATGTTTTGGTTCAACATACTTACCTGTTGATCAAACATTGCCTTAAACTTGAACCAAAATTTTTTTATTTTGTTTTATTTAGAAACTTTTAGGAGGGTGTACTCATTTTTGCTACACAAAATTTTATCACCTTGATAAAAAAAAATCTTATTTTCCTAAATATTTCCTAAATATTGACTTTCAGAAGTTTCAGAGGGGATGTACTCATTTATGCTGTGCACTGTATATGTAAAAAAAAAAAAAAAAAAAAAAAAGGTCTCTTGACAATCCAATCTGATCATGAGCCCAGACAGAGCTGATTAATAATTTATCTGCCTTTATTTGATCAAAAATAAAGTTAAAACAGTAATATTGTGAAATAATATTAGAACCTTAAAATAACCTGTCTATTTTAATATATTTTAAAATGTAATTTATTCCTGTGATGGCAAAGCTGAATTTTCAGCATCATTACTCTAGTCTTCAGTGTCATATGATGCTTCAGAAATCATTTTAATATGCTGATTGGCTGCTCATTTCTGCTCACCAACAGTTATGCTACTTAATATTTTTGTGGAAACCACACTGTAAAAAAGAATTGTTGGTTTAAGTAAGTTACCTGGTTGCCTAAAAATTTTGAGTTCATTGAAATTAAAAAAATGTAGTTTAGTGTAATCTGGTGTACTGGTGTAATCAACAGAAACTCAAAATATTATGTTATCTGAACTATATTAATTATCTAAGTTGATTTAACAAAAGAAAAAAAAGGTTGTGATAACAAATCAGGATTTTTTTAATGAATATATGAATATAAGATCAAGATCATTTTACTTTGAAAATGGAAACTATTAAAATAAAAACTATTAAAATTATTTAAAATATTTTCTTTACAAAATAGGAAAACAGAAGATCAGTTAAAAAAAAGCAATCAAAAACAGAATTATAATATAAAGAAGAGAAATACATTTAAAATTGATAATGTATAATGTACCCTTTCAGTAAAGCAAAATTATTGTGTTGCAAGTATTGTATGCACACTGCAATTCTTATATACTTGAGCACATAATCATTGGTGAGGGCAGAACAAACTTGATTTGACGTTTGAGATGGAGAACGCTGACTCACAGCTGTATGACCCCACCCGTGTCTTTAAGTCTAAAGATTTGCCCGCAGCCAAGTTATTTGCATAAATACATTTGATTGAATAAGACTCGAAACGAATATGCGAGCCTAAATGGTGCTGGTTGACTTTTGGGAAAGTAGTGTTGCTGAACTATGGCCAGAAAAGGCTTAAATGTCCTTGTTCTGGTCCGAATTTGGCCTGTGGATCACTAATTGACCACTGAGTGCTTCTGAACTCGCCAATGAGTTTTCCGCAGAAAGTGCTCTGATGTCCAATGTTTCATTAAAATCAAATCGGGTGGCTGGATAAAATTCAATGAGGGGCCAGCTTTGGTCTGTGAGCCGCCAGTCACAGAGCTGCCTGTAATTTCTTCCCAGTGTGTACTGCCAAAATAATACGATAAGTATGCGAGCATGCAATTCCAAACAAAGCCCCTCTCTCTCTGTACTGACAGTTCATGATGTCTTCAGATTGTCCTTCCTCACCATCTGGGGAAATTGTCTGGTTGTCTCTAAGCAGCTTATCGTCTGACCCGCACACACAAACACTGTCTGAGATCCCTGCCCTCCATCACCCGTGACTGTGTTCACACACTCAGAATGACAAAAACTTTGTTCTTTCTGCATTTTATCGAGAAACAACTTACAAGGTTAATATCCAAACAAGATAATCAATATTGTGAAACCATAACATAGTTCAATTAATATAATCTGCCATAGAATAATCATTTCTTAATTACCTTGTAGCGGTAAAGGTCATGGGATTGTTAATGTAAAGTTAATGTAGCGTCTACAGCCTCCATTCCCACGGGGAGTAGGCGCCTTCAACCTCTCCGCCATTAAAATGGAGCTATGCATGTGTAAATATACTAATCTGCCTCTTTTTTACAGGCAATAATTACCATCATTATATCGGGAATGTGAAGGCTGTGATTGAGGGAGAACAGCAGAGCTTATTTGGGCAGCGGCATGTTTTCATAATTAAAGCCAAACATTTCTACAAGGCTGTTAAATGCGACGGCTTTCTGTTGAGGGCTCTTCCTCCAAATGTCAGAATCATTTTGAGTGCCATTATGATGTCATAATGGAGGACAGAGTTCCTATTGTGACCCGATGAATAACACAACCAAAGACAATAGAACAAAATCCACCACATTATGTTATGGGAAAATCCACTTTCCCATATGGTCTCTACTCTAGTTTGGTCTCTCCAAGTCAAAAGAGCTCATCCCTTACAGAACACCAGACTGCAACTTCAATGTCTGATATGACTTTCTAAATGAACTGATATGTTCAGTCTCAAACACGCTTGTTAGTTAGCAGTTTGAATCAGACTCCATCAGTCAGCAAATCATTCAGAGCCATTTATAACTTTACAATTGACTCCACTGAATTGTGAGTCATTCTGTGTTTGATTGGAATTTAATTGGTATGGTAATATATATTTTAGATTCAGGAGTTTATTTGTTTTATTATTTACTGGTTGCTCTAATGACATTGTGTAATTAAATAGTCAGTGTTTTGTAGTACTAAATAAACAATCTATTAAATATGCAAATGTTTTACAAAAGAAAAATAGGTCATTGTTTAGCATAGTGAGGTCTAACTGTAGTTGTAAAAGAAACTTTGCTTGGCATTGTAAGGTCAATAAGGTTTATTTTATTTCATTTCATTGTCATTTTTTCTCAGTCCTGAGCTCTGTCTCAGTGTCTTTTGAATTTCTGGTCCCTACAAATTAATCTTTTCACTCCTGAGTCACAACTCTCAAGTTAAATTCCTTTCATTGGCAAATATTCAGTGAGAACAGACTTTGAATGGAAACAATTGATTCCAAGACTGACAGCAGAAAATTGCACAAAATGTCAGATAATCCAGAGAAGAAAGACACCCACATCACAGAACAACGAAGAAACAAAAACAACTGAATGCAAAGATTCATCTCCTGAAATAAAAACAAGATGCAAAAGTATAGGCCATATACATACAGTAAATATAAATATACATATACTGTATATAGAGTGCCTTGCAAAAGTATTCAAATCCCTTCATTTTATTCACATTTTAATTTGTTGCTGCCTAACTATCATAATTACTTTTTTTTTTTTTTTTTTTTCAAACCAATCTACACTCCATACACCACAATGACCACAGAAAACAGATCTGTGACAACTTTGCAAATTTATTGAAAAGGAAAAACTGAGTTACATAAGTAACTCGGTACTTAGTTAAAGCACCTTTACAGCCTCAAGTCTTTTGGGGTATGAGGTGACAAGTTTTGCACATCTGCATTTGGCAATTTTCTGCTATTATTCTTCTTAGATCCTCTCAAGTGCTATCAGGCTTGACGGGGGGCCATCAGTGGACACACATTTTCAGGTTTTTCCAGAGATGTTAGATTGGGTTCAAGCCCAGACTCTGGCTGGGCCACTCAAGGACATTCACAGAGTTGTACATAAGCCACTCTTGCATTGTCTTAGCTGTGTGCTTAGGGTCATTGTCCTGTTGGAAGGTGAACCTTCTGCCCAGTCTGAGGTTCTGAAAGCTCTGGACTAGGTTTTCATTAAGGCTAACTGTTTATTTTGCTGCATTGAGCTTTCCTTCTACCTTGAAGAGTCCCTCAGTCCCTACGACTGAAAAACACCCCCACAGAATGATGCTGCCACCACCACACTTTACTGTTGGGATGGTATTGTGCAGGTGATGAACAGTGCCTGGTTTCCTCCATACATGACGCTTAGAACTGAGGTTCATCAAACCACAGAATCTTGTGGGTTTTCATGTGTCTTCATTGAGGAGAGGCTTGAGTCTGGCCACTCTGCCATAAAGCCCAGATAAGTGGAGTTTCGCAGTGATGTTTGTCCTAAATTTCTCCCATCTTCATATGATCCTGGAGCTAAACCACAGTGTCCATTGGCTTCTTTGTCACCATTCTAACCAAAGCCCTTCTCCAGCGATTGGCCAGCTCTAGGAAGAGTCCTGGTTGTTCCAAACTTCTTCCATTAAGGATTATGGAGGCTACATGCTTCTGTGAACCTTCAATGCAGAAGAATTTTTTTTTTTCCAGATATGTGTCTTGACCCAATCCTGTCTCTGAGCTCTACAGGCAGTTCCTTTGACCTCATGGCTTGGTTTTTGCTCTATATATTGCAATTTATAAATTTTTTTATAAAACCAGAAAACAATCTTCACCACTCATATGCAGTACAATGGAATATTATAAAAGGCTGTAACTGCTGTTAAGTATTCAGTGGTGCATGATGGGATATTCCACAGGTTATAAACCTTTTCTTTGACAATCTGAGCCCCAGGTTCATTCTGTGCCTGTTGCTTAATAAAAATTACCAGCCACACAGGTGTTATTAAAGAAAATCAATTCCCAAAACTTCATTCTCCACTCCTTTGTGGAGACGTTTCCGCTTCACTCCACTGCAGAGGTTGTTGGGAGACTGAGCGGGTGTGACGGAATTTAAGGACCGATTTAAGGACCCACAGGACTGAAGCGGAACCTGAATTCCCGTCTGTCATCTTCCCTCTCTCCCATCATATAGAGGTAAACCTCATCCATAATTCAGCCCGACATGCGTAATTATGTGATTGTAGTAATGTAATGAAAAATGAATCGCAGAGCCAGTCATTGTGATGGCGGTTTAATAATTCAAGCGAACTGGATCAAAAAATAAGCCTCCTTTTCTCCAGTGAGACTGGTAATAGCAAAAGGAACCACAGATAAAATTCAATAATGCAGATTCCTTTGCTATCCGCCAGTGTGCTTTTATAACAGTTCATGGGTATGGATCCTTCCTGGGACGTTATGCTAACTGTGCTATTCATTGGGGGAATTGAAGCCCGTTGGTTTATCTCAGTCTCTTCAACCCTGGGCTCACCGGGGCTGCGTACGTTTAAGAGAAATCACTACAGAGAGACTTAAACAGCTCAGGTTTCCAAATGGAGCGCAGGGTGATAGCAGCAATACTAAGGCACCCTGACCGTCAAGTAATTCTAATTGGAAAGCTGGCAGTGTGTCTGAAGGCTTAACACTTTACAGAGACAGAAAGCTGAGCTGAGGAACAAAGTTGAGAGAAGTAAAACTCAGAGGGCTCAATATTGGTCAATAGAGCGGAGAGAGAAGCCGGTGTTGGAACTCTTAAAGAGAGGGAAACACAAAAAAGCTCTACAATAGATTTGGGATAAAGCAGCTGCTTATCTGGTGGTTAATTTATAGATTAGTATGAAAGTTAAAATAAAAAACAGCAGACAGAGCAATAAGTACAAATTCAAAATTAGACTAAAAACACCTCCACTCAGCAAAAGAACAATCAGCCAGCTTTTTTTTTTTTTTGGAATTATTTTATAGGAATATTTAAGAATTTAAACAGAAGTTATACAGAATGTAAAAATTTGAATAGTTTAAAAACCTGATTGTTTTTTATTAATTTCAGACTGACCAAAAAAAATTAAAAATAAAGAAAATAAAAAAACACAATAAAATAAATAATATAATAAAAAATAAATAAAATAATAAAATAAAATAAATAATATAATATAATAAAAAAATAATAAAAATAAATTAAATAAACAAACAGTCTACTACAATGGGTGTAAAAAAAAAAAAAAAAAGTTCATTGTAATGAAATATTTACTTTGCACCATATTGTAGAAATCTTCCAAATGAGAAGGTCAGTTATTTCTCCGTCAGGTACTGAATGAGCGCAGCATATCTGGTAGGTTACTGTCAACAACAAACCTCTGCTCTCTCTCCACTTCACACAGATGAAAGAATTGGAACAGAATGGTGGGCATCATTACTGCTTTGCTGGGATTCAACAAAACAGCACTGATAAAGAGTGGACCAAAGACACTCCTCTTCTCTACAGATTATCAAGACATGGTTCACACACATTGCTAAATAATGTGGCTGAATAATGTCAATTTTTCGTGGTGATAACCAGACGGTTTGTTTGTTTGGGAGCATTTACTGTATATACTGGAGATCAAAACATCCACCCAAGCTACAGTGACATTGATTCCTGTCAGCCTCAACAATTAAAATGAAACTAATTCCAACCAAGCTAATACACAACCACATATTCATATTGTAAACACCTGTCTCAACTAGAGTAGGGCCAAGAGATTTACACCAAACTAGCAGAAAAAAATTAGCTCATGAGCTTTGATCTTAGGAAAAGTGAACTAATAGTTCTACCTTTAGCCAGACACCTTAAGTTTTGTTCACACACCGCAGAGCTTTCTGATGGATGCGTCTCTCATGGGAAAGGAACAACTGTTTCCCCTATAATGGGAGTTACCTCTCTCTTCTCCACAGGCCCTTCGAAATTATGCCCACTGAGAGTGCTGAGTAATTTGTTATTGCTAGGATAAAAAGCAGCTCTCAGTGAGGGGAATACGATGGTTGACGGGGGAAAAACACATTAAAGAAATCAGCATTGTGAAAACTCATCACAATGCTAGGGAGCTGTGATTGATTGTCAGGGCGTTGCTATGAGGGCGTGACACTCTGAATATTTGCTAGCACATTTCTATGTAGATGGCAAGAATTTTTTTTTTGAAAAAAGAGGTTATTGAGAGACACTAAATACTTAGTAAGCTATTAGCAACTGCATGGCAATGTGCTACAAAGACATTAAATGTTTTGTAGCATGTTATATAGTTGCTAGGGTATTGCTGCATAGGGTGCTTAATAGCCCAAAAGCCCACTTGTTTTATTGGCCATCGGCCATAAACTGTAAGATTGATCAGAAGTAGTAACAGTAAGACACAATTCTTGTTTGCACCACAAATGGTGAAGGATGAGTTATGGACCAAAGATTAATGCTTAGGATTAGGGGTTTGTTCAAATCCAAGTTTGAATAATAGCAAACTTGGGTGTCCGAGTAGGCTGGAAGACTTAAAGTCCCCCTGTAGTCAATCATTTTATCCCTTAAAAATCAAAAATAGCTTAAATGTAACTCTACAGCCTTGCTTCATTTAGTATACGTGGATCTATGAATATGCTAATTAGCCCCACCTCCACTCACTCGCACGAGCTCAGAGATTTACTTACTCAGGTAAACGCTGCACAACTGTATCGCTCTTTACAACGTCAGACACATAACTGCAATTAATATGATTAGCCTTTTGCTTGACTACATTATCAAACAGCTAATAATGTGTTGCTAATGTTACACAACTCCCTTGCTTCAGATCGGTCATAGTTAATGATATGCTAAAGCCCGCCGGCACGTTGACATGATTGGTTACAAGATAGTTTGTGATGTAAGAAACTGCGTTTCTGAAACTCTTTAGATCACTGCAGTTTTAAAGACAAAATACTCAGCAATGGTGTTGACTTATGAATTTGCACATAGTTTGTCTTAAAGCATATTAAAAACACCACATAAACAACATTAAAATCTTGATTTTCTCCACAGGGGATTTTAAAATTGGCATTTGCCATATGGACTTCAGTGGGCCAAAGCCCACGAAGAAAAATCGGGCAGTTAAAAATGAGGGGAAATCTTCCATATTGTGCACTTGGATTATGGTGATAGATGACAGCAAGATTAGACCATGCCATATTAATAGCATACCTGGCCAAGAGATTAGTAACATGACAAAAACAGAGGCATTTTCTGTCACCCGATCATTCACCGTTACCGTGGAGGAAATGCACAATCTATCACGTACAACTAGAGAGGATATTCAACACAGTCAGCACTTTTACACCCTACTGCAGACAGCGTCAGCAAGGGAGGAGAGAAGAGAGGGAGAGAATGGGAGAAATAAGATGAGACACAGGGCCTTAATCAATCACATTGACAACTTCCTTCATTATGAAACTATTCTGAGTGACTGTTTTTTTACTAATGTCAAGACAAGGGCATTTCCATTCCACATATTTTTCTTTTCTTTTTTGGATTAAACTTTTTTTCTTACATGCATAGGCATTACTAGGCATTTAGGGCGAATAGCCTCCTAAAATGAGATTATGCAACAAATTCAAGTTAAGTAATAAATTCTATCCGAGTGACACCATTTCACACAAATGTTTATGGGTCCGTAACACTTCCATCTGTTTCTTACCACCAGTTCACCTGACAGATTTGGCAGGCCTTTAGATGGAGAGTCAGATTATGGTATTATAACCCACCAAAGCCAAAGAAAAACAGGACCACTGGTCTAATGTTAAATCACCGCTAGCCCAACATGAGATCTCCATTCATCTCACATCTCTCAAAGGCCTGGTGGTTGGGGGCAGGACCATGGTGCCTTTGAAGCCCCTTACTATGAAGTGCAGCTAGCTGTGATGTCCACTATGAAGTCTATTAATGATTAATGATATGCCAGACCGCACAGAGATAACCACAGCTTTTAAAATAAATAGCTTCAGGAAGATTAAGATGATAAGTTGGAATGTAAACTAGCATATCCTGAAGATCCACCTACCCTCATGAAAAAGGGATGTAACTTCAAAGGAAATGATGTAAAGTGTAACTAAATATGCTAAAATATATAACATGTGCACTTAGATTAATGAATTCTGCCCAGCAGGTGTTATTACAGTACACTGGTGGTGTTGCGAATATGCATTACAGATGCCAAATTGCGATTTTGTCATTTAATAACTAAATGGAAAAGCAGAGTACTTTCAGGAGGTACACTGAGAAACACAAAAAGATGTCAAAAACTTTTTGTAAATGAATGAACAAATTACATGGTAACTCATGCGTCTTTATTCTTAGAAACAGAACAAGAGTGGCAAATAGCAAAGAATCATACAAACAGATTGATTGAGCAGAGACCAGTGGATTATGGAAGATGTCAGTATATGATTTTAAGTTACAGAAGTTACAGTCTTATCTTCTTACTCTTGCATTTCATTCATTATAACTCTTGGTTTCTTAAATTTAGTGGTCTTTTTATTATTACTGTGTCTTTTATTTTATTCTTTTCTCTGTACAGCACAGTGGTCAACTTTTGTTGTGTTTATTTGTGCTTTATAAATAAATTAAATGAAATGAAGATGTCTAAAATGAGGCGGCAAAGTCTCCTGTCTCTGCATTTAGGTTTGCTTGGTAAGATATAAATTCGTATTCATATTCTATTTACAGTTTTTGGGTAAAGGCTTATTGAACATTTTCCATACACCAAGCAAATGCTAAACACTTACTCGTTCAACTATGCTGGTAATGACAAAACTTGCGACCACAGTTGGTTAACGGTACTTTTGGGAAATTCACCACAGGCTGATTAGTCAGCTGGTTGCAAACATGAAAGCCAGCCATTATCATATTGATGGTCTAATTAGCCAATCACAGTGACATGGAGGTACTGCTTCCTCTCTTTCCATGTGCACTTCACCATTAGCCTCTAAAATGTGAGCTTTTTCTCAATAAAAACATTCAGTAATAAACTGAAAGGAGACAAAAGCCTCCCTCTGAAACCTCATTTGCTAGTGTTGTTGCCATTGTATCTTTAAAAATATGTGATTTATATATATTGACACCAATCGGAGAGATTGGCATGGAAATGGATATGGCAATGTTAATGTATTTGGTCTTGACGGAATAGATCTGTAAGACATGCTGTTGCTGCTGCACATGTAACATACATGAATTAACCCCCGTAGCAGATCTATACAGGTGGAGCTGGGGATGGTGGAGGGTTTCTGAAAGCGCGCTGCAGACTGCTAACAGCAAACACTACCAGTATTTGAATGTTGCGCTAATGCAACAGCAACCAATCAGCTGTGATATGTAGATAACAATGTGATCACTACCAATTAGGGACCTATCAGCCTGCGCCATCTAGAGTTTCATGAGAGAACTAGGTATTAATTAATCTCATGTTTCCTAATATTGCTATTTTTTCTTTACCATACTGTTGATAACTATCTGAATCTTCTGAGTAGGCACTACCTCCCTTGACACCTCTGAGAAAACGCCTGTGGCAGACAGAAACTAAAGCTAGAGAGATAAACAGATGAAACAGCATAGATAGACAAAAACACCAGCTCTTTTCACTGATCTCTTCTTAAGGTAGTATAGTTAGATGTGTGTTGATCAGGGACATATATCAGGTTGTTTACCACCTTTATGTGCCACTGGAGCAGCATGCATGATTGAATAAAATAAAAGAATGACAAAAAAAAATTCTCCCTCCCATTGAGAGGGAGAAAAATAGAGAGAGAAATGTTGAAAATAAAACAAGAGAGCAGTGCTTTAGTAAAAGATGAACATCATCCTTTAGCAATAAAAAAAACAATGTTTCTTTGCCCCTAGAAATCCATCAAGACATCATAATGTGAGAGGCATTCACATTCAAGGGTTTCAGAGCCCATCAACATCTATTTAGAGCTGGATGAAATACTCAATAAGTCCAATTCTGTTGCACCTGTAGTCTTGTATTTGATGTTTGAAAGCATTGTTGAAAAATCTTCTGTCCACTGGGTGCAATAATTAGTGCTGTTCATCATCATATTATTAAACAATATAAAGTATGACATTTTGCAAATAACCCTTTACGCACTAACCCTAAGTCACACACACAAAAATTGGCGTAGAAACAATTTTCACTCAGAAATTGCTAGTAAATTCCACAAATAAACAGCAAGTAACACATTGAATTAAATGTGCAATTTTGAAGTAGAAAAATGTCTCCGGTTACGAATGTAACCATGGTTCCCTGAGAACAGGGAACGAGACTCTGCGTTTAACACATATGGGGGAACGTCATACGTGAACCGTTGTCTGAAAGCCAAATATCAAACCACTCCAATCCTATTGGCCGGCGACAGCCTATGACATCATCATAGCGCGACCCGGAAGTATATAAGGAGTGCCTAGAGAATCAGTCAGTAACTTATCGTCTTGAGGGATTGTTCAGCAGGCAGCCCCAAAGCATGGCAAATCTCGTTCCCTGTTCTCAGTACATTCGTAACCTGAGACGTTCCCTTTTGAAAGGGAACTCAACTCTGCGTTTACCGCATATGGGGAACGATATACCCACGCCGCCATGCTTGAGGAGAGTGCATGCCAAGATGGCTAGACAAACGTCAAGCAGTTTCAAAAGAAACGCCAGATAGCAACTCACCCTTGGGTCACACAAAGGCTGTCAGTGACAGCATTCCCTACGGCCGACAGCCCAAGCTGAACCTCAAAGAGGCCTTCTGTAGAAAGCCTACCAAGGCTGTTCCAAGGCTTCTGGGACCAAATCTTCTAAAAAGAAGGTCCCTTTAACAGTCGGGTAACGCGCCGGCGCGTTTTGCAGGATTTTTTTCACATTGCAGCAAAACAGACTTAAAATACTCCGTCATTTTTTGTCATAGAGACATAAGTAATATATCAATTGAAACTACAGAATGTCTTGTTTTATTTGTGTACACTCAGGGTGAAAACAAAATCTTGTGCTTTTTGCAAAATAAAGAAAACTAACATGATGCGTGATCTCTCGTCTCCCTCTGAACGAAGTCCAATCTGATAGTTCTCAGAAAATGAACTGTAACTTAGTTAATACTAATGCCACAAAAATGAAACTTATGTCTAAAGAAACGTTGAAATGTCAGGTTTTAAATTGTTTAAGTCAAATCAAAAACAAAAATTCTCTGTTTATGTAATCTGCATGAAAAGAGAGACATGTCAGACGTCCGTGAGTCAGGTCATTATCAACTAATATTCAGACGCAAATTCTGAGGCAATACATGTATACATCGTCGCAGTCGTGTATTTATTATCTTCAAAAGTGTTTATCTGCATGTTATAGTCATGGTTAGCGATCTCGGGAAGCCTCTGTTACTTCCTGAAATGTCACATGGTATGCCTGTTCTTCATTAGGAGTAATTTGTGGACTAAATGTGCACAGAGCGTCCTCCGGCTGCAAGTATGAATGGAAAACACAGTATCCAGCGCTCATAGTGATGACAATAAATACTGGATAAATATTACTCCTCTGTAAAGAAAATTGACATAAACATATGAGAATCCATCAATATTTATCCAAATGTGCATGCTTTTAAGCTAAAAGCCTATATGAAATGCCATAGAGGTAAGATGAATGTTCAGATGCTTTAAAGTATGTTAAAATATAAAAACATTATTTTAAATCGTAATAATATTTCACGGTATTGCTGTTTTTTCTGTATGTTTGTTAAACAGCATGATGAGACTTCTTTTAAAAACATAATAGTAATGCGTACTGGTACTGTAATTTAAATTTTTCTTCACATGATGTGCAATAATACGTGCATGCATGAGATCACAAAAATCATGTTTTTTGTTTTGTTTTTAATAAAAATACTGTTAATACTGTTATCAGCATGATCACAGAGGGTTTTTTCACATAGCCTACCTGACTGAAAGGGCTCATTATGCGAGTCATTATGCAGGTCATTATGCAGGTCTTTGTCTTCTCAGGTGTGAATCACAGCATTATTCATGAAGATTCACGATTCCATGCATACTGTGTTTCTTGACAAAAAGTGTCCTACAAAATTTAAATCTCTATATTGTTTTATATTAACGAGTAGGCAGGATCATTTTTACATCATTTTGAATCAAAAATTCTAGTCTACAACCTCCAATACCCAGAAGTACATATTTAATATTCATTTTTTGGCCTTATTTCAGTGACTTAAGTTTTTTGTTTTTTCAATAACCACGCATAAACGTTATTCCTTCAAAAATACAAACATGTACATACATGTTGCTCACATATTATGATAGCCTAGTTCGTGCTGAATACAGTGTAATGACACCTTTTCCATTAATATGTTTATGCGCTGCCGGATGCGATGACGTCAAACATGGATGTCATCGTCATCCAACAACAAATCCTCCTCAGCACCAAGGGGGCTGAGAGAGAATACACCTCTCTCAAATTTCCCAACGGGCTCACCTGAAAGCCCCATGATAGCAGCCGCCGTTCTGCCTCAGCACAAACGGGGCCAGAATCACCAGGCACAGATGCGGACACCTCTTCCCTCGAGAAGAGTGCCAAACGAGAACGGAGCATCCGATAGGAAGACGCTCACAGTAAATAACAGAAAAACACAGACAGCGCCCTCAAGCACTGTCTACGCGCACTCCTCTTCCAGACAGAAAATGCCCAGAATGTGTATAACAAGTGTCAAAACCTGGGACACGGATGAACACACTCTCTGAAACGTTTGTAAGGCATAATATAAGATTCCCTTACCGGAATCGATACAGTCGCGATCAGACAAAACAGTCCCGAAAGACGAAAAGATACTGACTGATTCTCTAGGCGCTCCTTATATACTACCGGGTCACGCTATGATGATGTCATAGGCTGTCGCCGGCCAATAGGATTGGAGTGGTTTGATACTTGGCTTTCAGACATCGGTTCACGTGTGACGTTCCCCCATATGCGGTAAACGCAGAGTTGAGTTCTCTTTCGAAAGGGAACTGAAATAATATTTTCATGAAAAACATATTCCAATAATTTTTGTTTTATTTTAATATTTTGTATAGTGCATTGCACCTGCAAAGCAGTATAACTATATAAATCATATATTTATTTTTATATTTACATAAATAAAACATGTAACTATCAATTTTTACATATATTATAACTTAAGGTTTTTTTTTGTTGTTGTTGTTGTTGTGGTTTTCTCAAAACAGACAGTCAGACTGAGAAGTTTTAGTGTTTATAGTGTAGCATCACCCCAAAACTGAGAACCAATAATTTAAACAGATTGTCTGCACCATTATGACAAAGATCTTTTTGTTCTTTTCAAAAAACAATGTAATATCAGCTGAACACTGAGTGCGGTTAAACAGCTCCTCGACTGCCCTGTGCCTCGCCACCTCACAGCATAAAGAGACTACGCTAGCACTGCTTTGTCAGCCGTGACCTTGTTGTGCCGGTGATAAACGCCCAGGCGAATTGGGTCAGCTCCCCCTGAGAGAAGCCATCAGCACTACTGATCTGAGAAAATCGGCAGGTCGCCTCTTCTCTCCAATTCCAACTGCAGAGGAGCATCTGATGTGTTCTGACACCCCTCCTCCGAGCACCCTCACCCCCATCATGGTAAGTAATGATGATGGTGGATGGAGAGTGATGAAGGGTGCGCTTACTTTCAGTCTCCGCCAGGCTGAGTAATACGGGATGAAAGATGAACAGACTCGACTCCCCCAGCCGTCAAATTACACACACGCAAGTATAAATGGGGGTGGTGTTATTCATTATGGTTGCCACGAAGACCTTCCCACCTCGAAGAGTGTGAGTGTGTATGAAGTAGTGAAGTAGTCACTACTAACACAGCAGAGGTGTAAAGCTACGCATTTAATTGAACAAAATGGGCATTAGTGTAATGCAAGATGTCAAGCTCTGACTATTAACATTACATTTTGCAGTATACTGGCATTAATGTAGAATGAAAACTGCATAACATAATGACCACTGACACGTGACGTGAATAACACTGATTATCTCTTCATCACGGCACCTGTTAGTGGGTGGGATATATTAGGCAGCAAGTGAACATTTTGTCCTCAAAGTTGATGTGTTAGAAACAGGGAAAAGGGGTAAGCGTAAGGATTTGAGCGAGTTCGACTGGGTCAGAGCATCTCCAAAACTGCAGCTCTTGTGGGGTGTTCCCGGTCTGCAGTGGTCAGTATCTATCAAAAGTGGTCCAAGGAAGGAACAGTGGTGAACCAGCAACAGGGTCATGGGCGGCTAAGGCTCACTGATGCACGTGGGGAGCGAAGGCTGGCCCGTGTGGTTCGATCCAACAGACGAACTACTGTAGCTCAAATTGCTCAAGAAGTTAATGCTGGTTCTGATAGAAAGGTGTCAGAATACACAGCACATCACAGTTTGTTGCATATGGGGCTGCATAGCCACAGACCAGTCAGGGTGCCCATGTTGACCCCATCCACCGCCGAAAGCACCAACAGTGGGCACGTGAGCATGAGAACTGGACCACGGAGCAATGGAAGAAGGTGGTCTGCAACTTACAGGACTTAAAGGATCTGCTGTCAACATCTTGGTGCCAGATACCATAGCACACCTTCAGGGGTCTAGTGGAGACCATGCCTCAATGGGTCAGGGCTGTTTTGGCAGCAAACGGGGGACCAACACAATATTAGGAAGGTGGTCATAATGTTATGCCTGATCGGTGTGTGTGTGTGTGTGTGTGTATATTATATATATATATATATATATATATATATATATATATACACACACATACATATATATATATATACATATTATATATATATATATACGTGCATAATTTGAGTACCGCAGTGGGTCTCAATGCGTCTAATAATGTTTTAATATTTAAAAATGCGTCTGATACCCAGTTCACAACAGGCATTGGGTTTGACAGCTTCCCTTGGCAGGCTTCCCTGGTTTAATAATTAAGTACTTAAGTCCATCAATTTTCCTTAAACAGAGACACATCTGTTTTCACTTCACAGGATGATGAAATTTGAATGATCAGAGAAGAAATAAAACCACAAACTAGAAATTTAAAACGAGACACAAACATACAGCATCTCAGTGTGATTTTTCTCTGTGCCAGCCTTTTCTAATTTAATCTGTTTTTCCTAAATGTGTTGTTCCTCTCTCCGCACCTTGGGTTGATGTAGAAAGTGGCAACGTCATTCAGACAGATGGTTTAAATCAGATGTGGGGTCCAAAACAACCCGTGGAGGTTCTGAAAACCAGTTCTTCATTTTGCTCTCGCACAAACAGCTATTTGGCCTGTAGCGCACACTGTGTGACTGTTTTCAAACAAGTTTCCTAAACACTCCTCTTGTCAGCCATTGGTCAAGTCAAACAGATAGCCCCGCCCCCAAACTTCTGGCATTGACTGCGCATTTTAGCAGATTTTAAAATGGATTTCTTTTCAGGGAAAAACACAATTTCTCAACACATTTGATGTCTTTTGCTATCTAGACTCGGCTTCAAGTTTGAAATATCAAGTGAACAATGACCCCAAAGCACAACCTCTCCTCTTCACTGACATCTGTTAACTGTTGCTCTCTTCTCCCCTTCTTCATCCTCTTGCAGCTGTGTTATCATTTCTTCTCCTGACTGCTAATAAAAAACAGATTTTCACCTTGCCGCGGGCTGCTGGAATATGATAGAATATCTGATGGTGCTCATATCATTGGCAGTGGGGTGTCATATAGAGTAGAATGCCGCCCACATAAGGATAACTGACCTTGCTTCTCTCAACCCTTGAGGGTAGCCGGGGAACAACTCTGAGCAGATGAGTGTGCCTTGACTCGTGCTAGATTGATAGAAGTGTATTTGCTAAAAATAAATAAATAACAATGACAAAACATTTTCAGAATAACGATTAAACCAAAAAACTACAATAATGAAGTTCTAACAACAGAAGTGATGCATCTTGACTCAATGATACAAACAGAATTCAAACTAGAACAAGAACTGTGTTCAGGCGATGAGTGGGAATTTTGATTCAACCCAGTGACTCGAGTCTTCTGAATCTGTTCACCAAACAGATTCATTCACATTTGTTTACTGATTCATTGACTCTTTTCTTTTACAGATTTGTATCTTTTATGTGTTAGTTATGAGTGAATTATTGAATAACTAAATTGATTCATTTAAAGAGTCATATATGACCAAAACAATGTGATTCTTTGCAGCTGATTCAGTGGCCTTCGACTCAGGAAGACCCCTCTTTATTCCACTGGAAAAATCATCAATTCTGTGTTGCGAACAAGATCGATTCACATGCCAAACTGAGCCATCAACATGCCTCCTCATGATGCCCAATTCATTCAGTTTACTCACAAACTAGAAGTCTCAATCAGATTCAGTGGGTCAAACTAAACAGTACTGGTTAGTCTTTCCAGACAAGTCACTAAAGCTCAGTGGCCACAAAAATGAGAGATATCAAAGAACGAGAAAGCGAACAGTTCTTAGATTTGTTCGCAAATGAAACACCACAATATACACTTCTTAAACAGATACCACATAATAATACATTCAAAACCATGTACATAAAAGTAACAATCTGCATCGAAATGAAAGTGCCCCATGCTATTATAAAGGTTCCTAATGGCAGTTTGATACACGCTCCGAACCACTGATTTGAAACAAAAGATTTGTAAAGCTTCAAAGCTTCATGAAGCAGTGTTTTGAAATTGCCCATCACAAGATATTGTTGAATAAAGTCGTTATTTTGTTTTTTAGCGCACAAAAAGTATTTTTGTCGCTTCATAACATTACGGTTTAACCACTGTAGTCACATGAACTGTTTTAAATACGTCTTTAGTAACTTTCTAGGCATTGAAAGTGTTAATTATCTTGCTGTCAATGGAGGCCTCACTGAGCCATCACATTTTATCAAAAATATCTTAATTTGTGTTCCAAAGATGAACGAAGGTCTTACAGCTGTGGAACGACATGAGGATGAGTAATTAATGACAGAATTTTCATTTTTGGGTGAACTAACACTTTAACTTTTTCATCATATACATAGCATCACCTCTTTTCTCGAAGTGTCTAAAATGGTTCAATAAAGGATTCTGTCTCTCTAAACCCCTCCTTTCTGAGAGCCTACTCTGCTCTGATTGGTCAGATGGCCCAGTCTGTTTTGATTACCACTTACAACATGTGTCAGAAACAAAACGCTCATGACCATATCTGAATTTCAGCTCCAGAGGCTTCCTCTGCACTTATATTCACAGTGAAACAAACAGTAACGGTGGTTTTATCATGTCAATTTGAGCCAGAGTCAAGCGCATGCAAAGTGGATTTGTTTTTGCGGCATTCTACATTAATTGTTATATACAAAAAAAGAAAAGAAAAGAAAAAAAAAAAAAAAGCATAATGGGGGATTTGAGGAACTTTAAGTCAAATCCTGTAGTGAATATATTTTCATGAAATAATTATGTAGAAGAATTCGACTCGAAAATGCCATCTAAATTATTGCCTTTACTTTTTAGGTTTCACAAATATCTACATTTTTTTATAATACAATGGCAATAGTCTGTTTTTATTTCAAATTTATTGCAGAATATCTATATTGTACTCACCGGAGGAGCCAAAGGCTGTAAACAGAACTGATTATTTAAAGCAAGACAGAGATGGACCAACTAATCAGCTAAAGAAAGAGGATGAGAAGTAACACACTGCACCAAACATCTCTCCTGCTCTCATGCGTCTGAATATGTGCGCTTGAGTTTGATTGGGTTGAGTTGAGCATTTCAGATACCCGAAAATCCCTGCAGCTCACCCCAGACCAGCTGAACTGTGAAATATAATGGAAGCCTGCCAGCAGCCCGGAGTAAACAGAGGGCGAGATGAGAGGAATGCAAGTGTAAAAACAGTGGCGGCTGTCTTTGTAATGCAACAAACAGGCTGAGAGTGCAGCCCTCTGAAACTCCCACAGCTCAATACAGACCTGCTTCCATTTAATTGTGGAGAGACTGAATCTTTACATAAATTTCAGTGGTAACTAAGTGAAAAACAAAATGATGGTTATACTAGCGGTGGCGTAACATTAACAACAACGGTCAATATGAGAAGAATTATGAGCAACAAGCTGCCTCCTTCCAAATCCTACAAGAGTGTAAAAAGATGTTTTCACTAGCATCAATAGCAGTTCAGTTGAAGAAGCCAAAGATGGATTCCGAAAGTTCCCAATATCGATATTAATAAGTAATATACCATAAATGTACCAAATGAGATAGCAATTTTGCAGTCTGTATAGAGTGTGATGTAATAAAAAGACATACTACTAAAAAAATGGCAAGGAATGTCTAATGAATTTTCCTCATGGGCTTTACGCAAAAACGAACATACAGCACAAACAATGTAGTCTCATTGACAAACAAATTACTCTGTTGAGCAGGTTCTTTTAAATGAATCAAAAAACATATAGGCTACAACCATGTGACTAACAATGAATGACTAATAAACAAGCGAATCAGAAACAGACTTTAAAATCAAGTCGAATCAGTGTAGCGAATCAAGTGGAATCAAATCAAAATTAAATCAAGAGCTTGTCTTTTGCTCAATATTGTATCAATAACAAGACCTACCTGTGGGGAAAAAAACAAACCTATGGATGAAAAAACCTGTGCATAATTCAAACAGCAAATAAATCAATACAATTCTTTTTCATTCTTTCAGACATATTTTCAGATCCAGCAGGCTGCTTCTTGACGAGAACTGTAGCTCTGGGATGTCTTTTGTTTTCCTCTAAACAATGCCTGCAGCAACAGAAACTTGCTCATACCTCTGTCTGTCCTCACGCTCCCCCTGCTCATATTGAAGCAGATGCTCATACAGGTTTGTATAAGGCCATGTGAGGTAATAGTCTACTTGACCAGCTCAACACACCATTCCTCTGAGAATCATGGAAAACTGCAAATAACAATAAGACAGAAATGTTCCTAAGCATTGCACAGCACAAGAAAATTCATTTTTGCATTTTCTTGTAGATTGTAGGAATGTTTCTAGTAGAAAAACCTTCCTTCCTTCTTTCCTTCCTGTCACCGTCACCAGCTCAGTCACCAGAACTACATTTCCCAGCGTCCCTCCTGTTCCTCACCTGCACACAATCTCCAATCACCGGCACCTGCAAGTCATCACCTCTCATCAGCACTCCCTAGATAAGCAGTCACCATCCTCACCATAGTGTCTGGTCTCGTATGTCTATTGTGTTGTGTTGATGCCTGTTCCTGTAGCTCCCGTTGGATTGCCAAGTAAAGACTTATTTGAATGTATCTTCTTTGTCGTGTGTTTCCTACACATGCAACGCGTTACACTTCCTTCCTTCCTAATATTAATTTCCTTCCTTACTTCCTTCCTTTCTAATATTAATCATTTCCTTCCTTCCTTCCTTTCTAATATCATTTATTTATTTATTTATTTCCTTCCTTCCTTCCTTCCTTTCTAATATTAATCATTTCCTTCCTTCCTTCCTTTCTAATATCATTTATTTATTTATTTATTTCCTTCCTTCCTTCCTTCCTTTCTAATATTAATCATTTCCTTCCTTCCTTCCTTTCTAATATCATTTATTTATTTATTTATTTCCTTCCTTCCTTCCTTCCTTTCTAATATTAATCATTTCCTTCCTTCCTTCCTTCCTTCCTAATATTAATCATTTCCTTCCTTCCTTCCTTCCTTCCTTCCTTCCTTTCTAATATTAATCATTTCCTTCCTTCCTTCCTAATATTAATCATTTCCTTGCTTCCTAATATTAATCATTTCCTTCCTTCCTTCCTTCCTTTCTAATATTAATCATTTCCTTCCTTCCTTCCTTCCTTTCTAATATTAATCATTTCCTTCCTTCCTTCCTTCCTTCCTTCCTAATATTAATCATTTCCTTCCTTCCTAATATTAATCATTTCCTTCCTTCCTTCCTTCCTTTCTAATATTAATCATTTCCTTCCTTCCTTCCTTCCTTCCTTCCTTTCTAATATTAATCATTTCCTTCCTTCCTTCCTTCCTTTTCTAATATTAATCATTTCCTTCCTTCCTAATATTAATCATTTCCTTCCTTCCTTCCTTCCTAATATTAATCATTTCCTTCCTTCCTTCCTTTCTAATATTAATCATTTCCTTCCTTCCTTCCTTCCTTTCTAATATTAATCATTTCCTTCCTTCCTTCCTTCCTTTCTAATATTAATCATTTCCTTCCTTCCTTTCTAATATTAATCATTTCCTTCCTTCCTTCCTTCCTTTCTAATATTAATCATTTCCTTCCTTCCTTCCTTCCTTTCTAATATTAATCATTTCCTTCCTTCCTTCCTTCCTAATATTAATCATTTCCTTCCTTCCTTCCTTCCTAATATTAATCATTTCCTTCCTTCCTTTCTAATATTAATCATTTCCTTCCTTCCTTTCTAATATTAATCATTTCCTTCCTTCCTTCCTTCCTAATATTAATCATTTCCTTCCTTCCTTTCTAATATTAATCATTTCCTTCCTTCCTTCCTTTCTAATATTAATCATTTCTTTCCTTCCTTCCTTCCTTCCTTCCTTCCTTATATTAATCATTTCCTTCCTTCCTTCCTTTCTAATATTAATCATTTCCTTCCTTCCTTCCTTCCTTCCTAATATTAATCATTTCCTTCCTTCCTTCCTTTCTAATATTAATCATTTCCTTCCTTCCTTCCTTTCTAATATTAATCATTTCCTTCCTTCCTTCCTTCCTTCCTTCCTTCCTTCCTTCCTTCCTTCCTTCCTTCCTTCCTTCCTTCCTTCCTTCCTTCCTTCCTTCCTTCCTTCCTTATATTAATCATTTCCTTCCTTCCTTCCTTCCTTCCTTTCTAATATTAATCATTTCCTTCCTTCCTTCCTAATATGAATCATTTCCTTGCTTCCTTCCTTCCTTCCTTCCTTCCTAATATTAATCATTTCCTTCCTTCCTAATATTAATCATTTCCTTCCTTCCTTCCTTCCTTTCTAATATTAATCATTTCCTTCCTTCCTTCCTTCCTTCCTTTCTAATATTAATCATTTCCTTCCTTCCTTCCTTCCTTTTCTAATATTAATCATTTCCTTCCTTTCTAATATTAATCATTTCCTTCCTTCCTTCCTTCCTAATATTAATCATTTCCTTCCTTCCTTTCTAATATTAATCATTTCCTTCCTTCCTTTCTAATATTAATCATTTCCTTCCTTCCTTCCTTCCTAATATTAATCATTTCCTTCCTTCCTTTCTAATATTAATCATTTCCTTCCTTCCTTCCTTTCTAATATTAATCATTTCTTTCCTTCCTTCCTTCCTTCCTTCCTTCCTTCCTTCCTTATATTAATCATTTCCTTCCTTCCTTCCTTTCTAATATTAATCATTTCCTTCCTTCCTTCCTTCCTTCCTAATATTAATCATTTCCTTCCTTCCTTCCTTTCTAATATTAATCATTTCCTTCCTTCCTTCCTTTCTAATATTAATCATTTCCTTCCTTCCTTCCTTCCTTCCTTCCTTCCTTCCTTCCTTCCTTCCTTCCTTCCTTCCTTCCTTCCTTCCTTCCTTCCTTCCTTCCTTCCTTCCTTCCTTCCTTCCTTCCTTCCTTCCTTCCTTCCTTATATTAATCATTTCCTTCCTTCCTTCCTTCCTTCCTTTCTAATATTAATCATTTCCTTCCTTCCTTCCTAATATGAATCATTTCCTTGCTTCCTTCCTTCCTTCCTTCCTTCCTAATATTAATCATTTCCTTCCTTCCTAATATTAATCATTTCCTTCCTTCCTTCCTTCCTTCCTTTCTAATATTAATCATTTCCTTCCTTCCTTCCTTCCTTCCTTTCTAATATTAATCATTTCCTTCCTTCCTTCCTTCCTTCCTTTTCTAATATTAATCATTTCCTTCCTTTCTAATATTAATCATTTCCTTCCTTCCTTCCTTCCTAATATTAATCATTTCCTTCCTTCCTTCCTTTCTAATATTAATCATTTCCTTCCTTCCTTCCTTCCTTTCTAATATTAATCATTTCCTTCCTTCCTTCCTTCCTTTCTAATATTAATCATTTCCTTCCTTCCTTCCTTCCTTTCTAATATTAATCATTTCCTTCCTTCCTTCCTTCCTTCCTTCCTTTCTAATATTAATCATTTCCTTCCTTCCTTCCTTCCTTTCTAATATTAATCATTTCCTTCCTTCCTTCCTTCCTTTCTAATATTAATCATTTCCTTCCTTCCTTCCTTCCTTCCTTTCTAATATTAATCATTTCCTTCCTTCCTTCCTTCCTTTCTAATATTAATCATTTCCTTCCTTCCTTCCTTCCTAATATTAATCATTTCCTTCCTTCCTTCCTTCCTAATATTAATCATTTCCTTCCTTCCTTTCTAATATTAATCATTTCCTTCCTTCCTTTCTAATATTAATCATTTCCTTCCTTCCTTCCTTCCTAATATTAATCATTTCCTTCCTTCCTTCCTTTCTAATATTAATCATTTCCTTCCTTCCTTCCTTTCTAATATTAATCATTTCCTTCCTTCCTTCCTTCCTTCCTTATATTAATCATTTCCTTCCTTCCTTCCTTTCTAATATTAATCATTTCCTTCCTTCCTTCCTTCCTTCCTTCCTAATATTAATCATTTCCTTCCTTCCTTCCTTTCTAATATTAATCATTTCCTTCCTTCCTTCCTTCCTTCCTTTCTAATATTAATCATTTCCTTCCTTCCTTCCTTCCTTCCTTCCTTCCTTCCTTCCTTCCTTCCTAATATTAATCACTTCCTTCCTTCCTTCCTAATATTAATCATTTCCTTCCTTCCTTCCTTATATTAATCATTTCCTTCCTTCCTTCCTTATATTAATCATTTCCTTCCTTCCTTCCTTATATTAATCATTTCCTTCCTTCCTTCCTTATATTAATCATTTCCTTCCTTCCTTCCTTATATTAATCATTTCCTTCCTTCCTTCCTTATATTAATCATTTCCTTCCTTCCTTCCTTCCTTCCTTCCTTCCTTCCTTCCTTCCTTCCTTCCTTCCTTCCTTCCTTCCTTCCTTCCTTCCTTCCTTCCTTCCTTCCTTCCTTCCTTCCTTCCTTCCTTCCTTCCTTCCTAATATTAATCATTTCCTTCCTTCCTTCCTTTCTAATATTAATCATTTCCTTCCTTCCTTCCTTCCTTCCTTCCTTCCTTTCTAATATTAATCACTTCCTTCCTTCCTTCCTTTCTAATATTAATCATTTCCTTCCTTCCTTCCTTTCTAATATTAATCATTTCCTTCCTTCCTTCCTAATATTAATCATTTCCTTCCTTCCTTCCTTCCTTCCTTCCTTCCTTCCTTCCTTCCTAATATTAATCATTTCCTTCCTTCCTTCCTTCCTTTCTAATATTAATCATTTCCTTCCTTCCTTCCTTCCTTCCTTTCTAATATTAATCATTTCCTTCCTTCCTTCCTTCCTTCCTTCCTTTCTAATATTAATCATTTCCTTCCTTCCTTCCTTCCTTCCTTCCTTCCTTCCTTTCTAATATTAATCATTTCCTTCCTTCCTTCCTTCCTTTCTAATATTAATCATTTCCTTCCTTCCTTCCTTCCTTCCTTTCTAATATTAATCATTTCCTTCCTTCCTTCCTTTCTAATATTAATCATTTCCTTCCTTCCTTCCTAATATTAATCATTTCCTTCCTTCCTTCCTTCCTTTCTAATATTAATCATTTCCTTCCTTCCTTCCTCCCTTCCTTCCTTCCTTTCTAATATTAATAATTTCCTTCCTTCCTTCCTTCCTTCCTTCCTTCCTAATATTAATCATTTCCTTCCTTCCTTCCTTTCTAATATTAATCATTTCCTTCCTTCCTTCCTTTCTAATATTAATCATTTCCTTCCTTCCTTCCTTCCTTCCTTCCTAATATTAATAATTTCCTTTCTTCCAATCTTTCAAGCCACCCAGTCAAACTGGGAGAAGATGGATATAAATTGAACCGAAGTTGAGTATAGTGTGATGAAGAACACATGGGTTGTATGCTGAGGTGTGGAAGACGGCGTATATGTGTGAGTCAGTTACATACAAAGATGTTGAGATGCTGGCAACTGGGTGCGCAGAACGTCTTCATGCAGACACATACAATCTCGCAGCGGCGACAGAGTGTTTCTGCATAAGCACTACCTCTGTGTCCGCTCATGAGCGAGGAAGATTAATTGCATAGTTAAAAGTCAGATCTGTTGACTGGGAATAATTAACCTTTTATATATTCAGGGTGAAAAAAAACCAAAAACACATTTTTCAAAGGAGTATTTAAATAAATACATTTGCATATGGATGACGGCTGCACTCCTGCTTGAGAAAATCATCAACGTATTGCAACAATATTTTATTTTTGGTAGCCCACCGGGTGGACATGTCTACACATCATCGCAGGCTTTTAATCTTTGAGAAAAACAAATGGCTTACATACTGCTGTGCGAGATAACATCAGACACCCTCTGAACTCTGAAAAACATGATGTGACTGTTATAACTGAGTCGAGTGTGCGTCATACGGCGGCTCATCTGGCATGTGCGAGAAAAACCTCTAAATGCGTCTCATTAGGTAAACATACTTTGGCAGACAGGAGCTTAGTAAATAACGCAAGCGTCGTCGTGATGTATATCTCCATCTCTGCCATATCGCTCTTGTAAATGACTGGAGAGGAGTGTGTGTGAACATCACTCAAGCCCCAGTGTCCCTCTGATGAATGTACTTTTATCAGCATCTCACTTTCCAGACAAATAGTTTTTTAAACAAGTTGCAACCACCACAAATCTATCAGATGTCTAAACTGACCTCATGGTGAACCCCGGGTCCCATAAAGACCCATAACATACCCAATCAAGTCTGAGGTAGGGAGAGGTCTGCCATTTTCTGTCATTTCTCCCACTCTCTGTCCAATACTCAATCATACACACTGTGTTTCTCCAAAGACCAAGTCCAGTGAGATTTAAAAGGATAATTTGCCCTAAAAATAAAATTCTGGCATTATTTAATCAAGCTTGTACCAGATATTTTCCTTCTGTAAAGGATTATAGCAGTTGTTTGCATTGCAATAGTAATGAGTGTTACAAAACGGACACAAACGCCATAAAGCATCATAAAAATGAGTCTATATGACTCGTACTGTATTCACAAGTCTTCAAAAATCATATGACAGAACAGACTGAAATTTAAATCATTATTCACTGAAAATCTTTATCTGTGGGACTTTCGTAAATGAATCATTCAGAGCAGTCAACTGGATCAAATGATTTATAGATTAAAAGATTAAACTGAAAGAAAGAAAGAAAGAAAGAAAGAAAGAAAGAAAGAAAGAAAGAAAGAAAGAAAGAAAAAGAAAGAAAGAAAGAAAGAAAGAAAGAAAGAAAAATAATTCAAATATTTTTGGGTGTGCTGTTTCTTTAAAAATGACATAATACAAGTACTGGCTTTAGGAGGGCAAATAAATGAGGTATTTAATTTTACCATATTGTCATTCCTATTCCTTTCTCTCCCTCTCTCTCCGTTGATCTCTTTTTCCATAAATCTCACTCTCTCTCTCAAACACACACACTCTTTTTCTCTCTAATAACATTCGGGCTGTTAGATAAGATGAGGGGTTTGGAGGGACAGGAGAAATGAGAGCCAGCTGGAATTCCCATCGGAGCCCTAATCCATCTTACATCACCTAGAGTTCAATCTAAACACACACACACACACCCTGTGGCCAGCGGCCAACAGTATTACATAGTGGCCTGTGACCCCTCTGTGAGAGAGCTCTGACCGTGGGCTCCTACCGCCCAGTGCAACATCATATTCCATCCCTCCAACTTTAAATGAGGTGAAAAGTTCACCAAATTGGGGTGTCTGCTACTGGGATTCTCTGGAGTGGGTTTTAAAAACTTAATCAGTGGTACAGACAACAAAATTCCTAGAAACACGTGTGCTGGTTTTGTAACGTCACGCTGGCTGGGGATGATCGTACACACAGAAACATAATCAGCCACAGAAAACATAATACTCCAAGTATATTCTTCCCCTCATTTGGAAGGATTTCATGAAGAATTTTCATGGATTTTTACGTTTCAGTGATGCAGAAGATGTTATGTGAATGGTGCACAGTATGCATGTGGCTAAAAAAAAATCATATTTGATTCAAACACAACTGTAATAAGTCTATTTTGAAAAAATAAAAAAATAAAATAAAGTTCTGGACAAACTTTTAAAAGATCTGTCATGGTGCAGCAGGGAGAGTTGAGTAGAGGATCTTTTGTAGCAGTTTAAATAAATGAAGACAATTCAAACAGGCAAATCAAAATGCAGTGTAACAGCTTTGCTAAACAAAGACAATACCTGACAAGTCAAGATAGAAACACAGGTCAAAATATACCAGAGCAAACGAGCAACCAAACAAGACACAGGTGAAGAACGTAATCAGTAGCCATATAAACACTATGCAAAAGTGGCAGATCTTTCGAATGCAAATGTAAAGGCCCTTTCGCACCAGAAGTGAAATTATTAAGCTTTAGGCTGAAGGAAATAACAAATTAATGCCTGTAAAGTTAATAAAGTGAGATTAAATACATAAAGTATATGCGTTATTTATCATATTTTACTATTGCAGGTTTGCGTAATATTGTGATTTTGCATTTCGCTGTTTTTACTCATTTTGAGGAATACTAAAAACAATAACCATTCATGTTTACACAGCGCGCACAACGCTTTTGCAACTTTCCCCCAATATCTCTCAACATGGGGACACGTGAGAGCGGTCTGTCAATAAATGGGAAAACAAAGTAACATGGTTTCTTTAAAAAGTAACTCTGCTGCACATTTAAAAGTAATGCATTACTTTACTAGCTACTTGAAAAAAAGTAATCTGATTACATAACGTGAGTTACCCCAACACTGTTTATAATTCATAGATTATCACATGAAAAGCCACAGCCATAAAAGACATTTGAAGATAGAGTCTTCATATAATTTTGAAACAAAGTTCAAAGATAACCAAGACTTCACAAAATCCAGTCAAACAAGGTTAAAATGACCTCAGAGTATAGTTTTGCAACATCTCGAGACTGCACTGCCATATCAGCAGAGATGCTGTCACATTTGGTGTCATCCACCCTGATGGCATGACAGTGAGTGCTTTGACCGGTCCCTTCCTAACCTTCACTTCTAACCCCTCTCTCTCATATAGCATGCTTTTTCCCTCCACCTATCGGCCTTTCATCTCCCTCCCGTCTTGAGATGACATGTTCAAATATGACCTTACAGATAATGAGTGACATTCGGGGCCGTGAGGAGGACCGATTTTTATAACATGTCCAAAAAGGACATGTTATAAAAAAAGTGCCTCTTTCTTCAGATGCCTCGATTATGTTTAAATAACAGAGCAGGTTGACATATCGCCTGTAACGCTTTCTCACTTTTCTGTGTTTTTCCACCATGCAAATGTTGGGATCTAAAAGACAAGACTTATACAAAATGATCAAAGCATAGCTGGGAGCGCATCATCGTGTCTACGTGTACATGTGTGCACTATAGCGTCAGTGACATCTTTGCCGGGGTTTGACAGCAGCTGTAGTTGGTTGAAGGTAAATGGAGGCTGGAAATGGAGATGGAAAGACGAAATGGAGCATGCCGCATTGGCTTCGGGCCCCTAAAGGCACACAACCACACACAGAACCAATATGCTAGTGTCCAGCAGACCCAGAGCCTGAAGACAACACCTGTATTTAGGCCTCATTTTTAACCTTGGTTTACTGATTCCACTTGAAACTGTGGTTTGGCACATGGTTCATGAGAACTTCGGGATGATAATGGACAAGAAATTCATCCTCATGACATATAATTTGACTATTTATTTTACTTACCATATTACACTGGGTAGGCCTACTTATCAATTTTTATTGCATTGCTATAGGAGTTATGGTATATACTACAAAAATGAAGACTAATAAATACTAATAAAAAAGAGAACATATGCATCCTTCTGAAAAGCCCTGTAGAAATTAGGCTGCAATAACAGCTGCTGTATCAGTAAAACATGTTGAATCATTAGCCACCCTGATCGATTCACTTTCATATTAATTCTTGATTATTTCAATGAAGAAATTAGGCTGCAATAACAGCCATTGAATCAGTAAAAAGTGTTGAATCATTAGTGATTCTGACAGATTCAATTCCAAGTTAATTTTTTATTTCAATGTAAAAAAAAATTAGGCTGCAATAACAGCCATTGAATCAGTAAAACAAGTTGAACCATTAACAACAATGTGGAAATTAGTCTGCAAAAACAGCCGCTGAATCAGTAAAACATGTTGAATCATTAGCCACTCTGACAGATTCAATTCCATGTTAATTCTCAGTTATTTCAATGTAGAAATTAGGCTGCAAAAACAGCTGTTGAATCAGTAAAACAAGTTGAATCATTAACAACAACGTGGAAATTAGGCTGCAAAAACAGCCGTTGAATCAGTAAAACATGTTGAATCATTAGCCACTCTGACCGATTCAATCCCATGTTAATTCTTGATTTCAATGCAGAAATTAGGCTGCAAAAACAGCCGTTGAATCAGTAAAACATGTTGAATCAGTAAAACATGTTGAATCATTAGCCACTCTGGCCGATTCAATTCCACGTTAATTCTTGATTTCAAAGTAGAAATTAGACTGCAAAAACAGCCATTGAATCAGTAAAACCTGTTGAATCATTAGCCACTCTAACCGATTCAATGATTCCGATTCTGATAACCGATTCTCGATTATTTCAATTAGGCTACAAAAAAAAGCTGATGCATGGGCATAGAATATGTGGGGGATTTTTAATACAATTTTAATTCATCCCCCCACACTTTTTCTTCTGGCAAAAATGTTCACATAGAGGTTTTAACGGGCCAATGTGAATAAATCTAGATTTAAATTCCTAGAGACAAGATAGTCTATGCATGACCTGACATTTTATTCCTATCCAAAACGAGGCAATGTGAAAATCATGTTGTGTAATGTATGTTTCATTCACACTCGAAGCAGAGGGCGCTCTCTCGCAGAAAGTCCAAAACGGACTCATAGAAGTAATAACTTATTATGACGTTCTAGGAAATCCCTTATATGGACAAAGGCATCCAGCTATCGCTGTTGCTGAATAATGAGCAGAAACTTTTTGACTGATGAAACGAAGACATTAAACACACCATTGTGATCAGCCATCTCGGGGTATTTTCATAACAATAAAGTAATAATACAGTGCTAACTGACATAGCCTTTATTGCAGTATACAGTGTATTTGATTTCTAAGCTAATTAAAAGCAATAGATAAGAAAAAATAAAACCAGCCAGTTAGACAAAGGTCAGAAAAATAACTGGTATTACACACCAGTGTATTTTGACATTTCTGTCCCCCTCACTTCTAAAATGATGAATCAGTAAAATGTGTTGAATCAGTTGCCGCACTGACAGATTCAGTTCCATGTAAATGAATAATTTCAATATAGAAATTAGGCTTCAAATAAAAGTTGTTAAATCAGTAAAAAGATTTTAGTTCGAGTTCATGAATTGAAGGATTTATCAGCATATATCAGACTGATTCAACGAATTCAATGAATCTTTAAAAAGATTTGCTCATAAGAGTCATTTGTTTGTGAATCAGACTATAGATATTGATAGCAATTGAATGAGTTTTATTTTGATCATTTTTAATGTGATGATCTTAAATGTGTCTGGAGTCATTTAACAAGTCTCCCACAAATTAAGCAAATTCTTCTGCGGTTTTGTGTTATCGCTGTTATTCTCTGTGAACCTGGGATGATCTAAATACTGTGTAATTTAGAGGAAGAGAGCAGGCTGTTTTTCCCTCGTCAGGATTCTGTTAACAGAACAGGCTAATTATGGGTAGAGTGTGCAATGCCAGGCCCTGCTGTCTATAACTCCCACTTGTTGCTTTTTTTGGTTGAGTGATGCCATGTAGACAATAGAAAACATGGCATCCACTGACAGCATACCCACAGCTGTGCCCACTATTACCATCGCTAAATATCTAAAAGGAGAACAATGCACTCAAAGACAAACATGCAATGCGCATGCAAAAGCACACATGCAATTACTAACTGTCATTCACTCATATAGTACATAGCCATTTAATGTTTAACAGTGCTTGATTTGAAAATTATGAGTTGCTGGGACAAGAAACGTTGATGGATCCCACCAGTTTAGAGGTTCAGCATCCAATCAATCTACAACCAAAGAGCACACTGGGATAAAACTACATCACTCTCATTATAATCAATGAAGTGGTTTACATACATATATAAATACACACACCCCAGAAAAGAGCAATATGACTGTCATCATGGTTACTGCTAGTACAAACTTGAAACAATCGGACAATGACCTTGAGCCGGTCGCTGTTGCTCATATCTAACTATTTCACTTTTACTCCACGTAGTCCTTTTACACAAAACGTTCATATGCATAAAATCATTCCAGCCAAAACTGATTACACCACCGAGATTTTAATCAACACTTTCTGATTGAACTAAACCATGTTAAATGGCTTATGTAATTAAGAGCTTAACCTGAGGGCAATGAGACAGGAATTTCAAATTAGTCACATAAGACAAGATATTTTACACAAAAAAATATATTTTTGGTTTTCCACTGGCCTAATTGTTAAGTCTTCGGATTTCTTTTCCTCCAATTAAGACGTACTGAAACAATTGCTAGGAAACACAACAGCACTGTGGCCAACCATCCAATATCTGCAACTTCAGTTCACAGACCAGCATCAAAGGATCAAAGATCAGCCCTCGTCCAAGGTGGTGGAAAATTTCTGTCTCATGAAAATGGAAATATGTAAATCCTGATTAGGAGAAATTGCAGGCCTCACTGCACCAGTCATATTAGCTGTGTTGAAATGCCAGGCGTGGCTCAGACCCAACACTGGGTGTTGATTGGATGAAGGCATTTTGACACTGACCTCTGAACTCTAAAAGTAGAGAGGCTGAGAGTGAGCCCTTTTTACACATTTTATATGCTTTTTGTAGCAAGGGTAAAAGTTATATTCAGCTCAAGAAATCGTTAGCCTGGCTGCTCATTTATGATGCCAATAAATAAATAAATGCATGCATCAAAATACACATTTTATGGAAAAGTAAAACTTTTTTTAAAAATTAAGGAATTACTACTGGGAAAAAAAATGTAGGAATGTGCAAAGTAAACATGAGCCGAAATATGATCAGACTTTAACAGCCATAAACTCAATTTTATGTCAGTAAATAATCTTTATCTGTTCTGCATAATTTTTTTAATGCTGATATTTAGATTTTCATTAAATATTCTGAACACAAGACATATAAAAATGCAAAGAAACAAATGTATTGAAAATAAATATGTATATTAATAAAAATAATTGCTTTATCTGTTCCGCATCATTTTTGTTTATTTTTGAATGCTGATATTATTATTTTTTTTATTTTATTTTTTTTTAAGTACAGACATAAGCCATGTCTGTGTAGGTCTCTCTGCGCGTATGGGCGGACATCTGTCTGTGCGTACGTCTGTCTGCATGTATGTACGAACGTCTGTCTGTGCGTACGTCTGTCTGCATGTACGTACGAACATCTGTCTGTGCGTACACCTGTCTGCATGTACGAGCGGACGTTTCTCTGCGTATATGGGTGGGCACCTGTCTGCGCATACGGGGCGAACGTCTGTCTGCATGTATGGGTGAACGTCTGTCTGTGTATACAGGTGGACGTCTATCTGCGCATACGGGGCAAACATCTGTCTGCACGTACGGGGCGAACGTCTGTCTGCATGTATGGGTGGACATCTGTCTGCGTATACAGGTGGACATCTATTTGCGCGTACGGGGCAAACATCTGTCTGCAAGTACGGGGCGGACGTCTGTCTGCACGTACGGGGCGAACGTCTGTCTGCATGTATGGGTGGACGTCTGTCTGTGTATACAGGTGGACGTCTATCTGCGCGTACGGGGCAAACATCTGTCTGCACGTACGGGGCGAACGTCTGTCTGCATGTATGGGTGGACATCTGTCTGCGTATACAGGTGGACATCTATTTGCGCGTACGGGGCAAACATCTGTCTGCAAGTACGGGGCGGACGTCTGTCTGCACATACGGGGCGAACGTCTGTCTGCATGTATGGGTGGACGTCTGTCTGTGTATACAGGTGGACGTCTGTCTGCGCGTACGGGGCGAACGTCTGCCTGCAAGTACGGGGCGGACGTCTGTCTGCACGTACGGGGCGAACGTCTGTCTGCAAGTACGGGGCGAACGTCTGTCTGCACGTACGGGGCGAACGTCTGTCTGCGTATACAGGTGGACGTCTGTCTGCGCGTACTGGGCGAACGTCTGTCTGCGCGTACGGGGCGAACATCTGTCTGCGCGTACGGGGCGAACGTCTGTCTGCGCGTACGGGGCGAACGTCTGTCTGCACATACGGAGCGAACGTCTGTCTGCATGTATGGGTGGACGTCTGTCTGCGTATACAGTGGACGTCTGTCTGCGTATACAGGTGGACGTCTGTCTGCACGTACGGGGCAAACATCTGTCTGTAAGTACGGGGCGAACGTCTGTTGGCATGTATGGGTGGACGTCTGTCTGCGTGTATGGGGTGGACATCTGTCTGTATCTATGATAGAGAAAATAAAATCAATATTTTAAAAAATATATACAATTTTTAAATGAATCCAAATGAATATTTACCAATTCTGATTGCTTCTGAATTCTGAATGTCGATTCTCCATTTGGTAGCTTTTTACACATCTGCAATAAAGATACTTGGGAAAAAAAAACTACTTTCTGATTCACTGATTAGCAAAACCAAACCTGTGATGTGAAACTGTAGGGTTCAGTTTAGGTCATCAAATTTCAAGTCTTACTATAGTCTTATTTCTAAAATACATACTAGGGCAAAAAAGGGGATTATTTTCTCAGAGCTAATAACAGAAAACAGACTTCCTTTTTGTTATGAATAACTGTTAACTCCTGTGAAGGAAGCCTCCTCCCCCGCGCTGATCAGAGTATCCAATTTGTACAACAATTTGGAGGGCTCCCTTAAACAGATTGTCTCAGGGAAGCGGTCGATGCAGTAAGCTGGAGAAGCTGTAAGGAGGAGGTGGACGGCAGTTTGGGGAAGGAGGGAACGACGCAGATGAGTGGAAAACCATTTACAAATGAAAAACAGCCCACGGAGTAGCACGCGGATGACGGGTCATTAACAGGCTCAATGGCACGAAACAAAGCACTGCAAAACATTTGCCCTTAGAGTGTTTACAAGTTATGTAGGCGAAAGCACCAGCTTCTTTACTCCCTTCCTCTTCATTATCCTTCTCTTAAAGGAATGTTTCGGATACATCCTTTCCGAATGACCCTTTGGTAGTTTTAACCAATTACAGTAGGAATGGAGCCCACATTAGATGTGCATTCTCCACACTTTAAAGTCTATGGATGCATCAAGCTTTCATATCTGCATTCCTTCCCTGACGACTGTTGTCTGGGCCTGGCATGTAACCATGGCAACCTGAACCACCTATAGAAGTGGCATGTTCAATACCAAAGATGAAGCGCATTCGCAGATAGCTGTAAAGGCCAAATAACTCAATTTTTCCCACTTTTTATTTTTTTATTTGCTCCTTTTAAGGTTTTCTTTCCTCAGAAGCATGTTTAACAAAGGCCTGACAAGTAAACAAACTTTTTGGAGACGTGTAAGACATTTCTATATAAATCTTTCACCCCAAAATGAAAAATGTTATCGACTCACCCTTTTTTTTCCACTGGCAAAAGATCTACTGTAATAATAATGAATTTTGTGACTGATGTTTCACTTGAAGAAAAAGATGTATCTTGAAGCTATTACTATTTGTTGTTATTATACTATTTTATCTCCTATTCGTTTCTATTAAATATTATATGTAGAATATACAATTATAGGAAAAATTTTAAAATTCAATAAAACAAAGTCTGAATGAATCACCATAATCATTATTATTATGTACTAGTGATAACAATAAATATGAAACAAACAAACATATGTGGAACAGAAAACATTGATGCTTTAACCAATAATAATAATGTTTTTGTACTATATTATTTGCTCTGCATATTTTAAAGATATTATATTTAGAATATCCAATATAAAATTGAAAAATACAATGCAATGAAAAATTCGGAATGACAAAAACCATTAAAAATAATAATAATTGTATCTGCTCCGTGCCATTTTAGAACAACAATGCTGCCACCTTATTTTAATTTAATTAAATAATAATAATATTATATATATATATATATATATATATATATATATATATATATATATTGCAGATCCGCAAAAACAGGTAAAAACACTGTATTATGCTGCCAGGCCAGTAGATGGCGATGTCAGAATTAGAATTAGTTGGCATTCATAGAATTTGGCATATATCTAAATCTAAAAAATTAGTTGAAAATTGCGTAATGTAAACAGCCCCTTTGTCATGTCAATAAAAGCACTTTGAAATGAACTGCCAGCCGGGGCAAACTAGACTATCTGCAAAACTTTGACTGGACTAGTTGAAACAGTTTTGGTGAGGCTTGGTTAAGCAGTATTTAGCGGGTGAGAGAACAGGAAGTACATGTACTTGAGTAAGATTAAAGGTTTAGTTCACCCAAAAATTTCTGTCATTAATTACTCACCCTCATGCCGTTCCACACCCGTAAGACCTTCGTTCATATTCGGAACCGAAATTAAGTTATTTTTCATAAAATCCGATGGCTCAGTGAGGCCTGCATTGCCAGCAGGACAAATAACACTTTTAATGCCCAGAAAGCTACTAAAGACATATTTAAAACAGTATTTAAAACAATTGTGTGACTACAGTGGTTTACGTTAATGTTACGAAGCGACGAGAATACTTTTTGTGTGCCAAAAAACAAAATGACGACTTTATTCAACAATATCTAGTGATGGGCGATTTCAAAACACACTGCATCATGAAGCTTCGAAATTTTACAAATCTTTTGTTTCGAATTAGTGGTTCGGAGCATGATATGAAACTGTTCGTCTTTTATCATCTGCCTCTCTTCCCTCCTGTTCTGTTTTCTCTCTCTTTTTCATTAATGATTGAGATGGAGAGGTTAGCTCAGAGGGTGCCGGGAAAGTGCACTGTACATTCAGACCTGACAAAAGAACTTGTTAGGGGAAGTGCAAGTGCGACTGAATAATCTGACTGGTTGAGGGAAAGAGGAAGAGACAGAAAGAGCATGAGACAGACTGGCAGATGGACCATCAAGTGCCAAAGGCCTCCGTCAGGGCCTGTAGATGCCAATACTGTGCAAGAGGGGCGTAACTGCGTGTCCAACCCTGCTAGCACGCTTAAAAGTGACCTTCACAGACACCTGCTGCACCGAACGCATGCGTTCATGCATGTACGGACATTATATGCCCACTGAACTGTAAGAGGTCCCAACATCCTCAGCAGCAGGAGAAGCCGTTTAACCATACAAGGACGTGCACAGGAGCCTGACATGCACACAAACAAGCTATCCACCATTAAGAGCCCAATGTGGCCCTCCATGAGTCAGTGTCACCTGGGAAAGGACGAGCAGACCTCCGTCTAATTACAGCGACACTCACGTCATTACTCCTCAGAACCCTCCCATGGAGAGGCTGCTGGGAAAGAGAGCATGGAGAAAAAGAAAAAAAAGAGCAACTGCAATAACCTACTCTTAATTTAGGTTTGGATACATGTGCATATTTAGGGCTGCCAATGAATTATATTATTATAAATAAACTGTGTGCTAAAACGCTGATTATGCACAATGCACAGGTTTCAAAAAATATGATAATAATAATTAAATATTAAAAACTATTAATTAAATCAAATTACATTTAAAAGTTATTCTTATGTGTTAAAAAAGCATGTTATATACATACCTATACCCACTCATATTTAGCTTTTTCTTAATTGGACATCATCTACTTATGTTTAGAATTATATATATATATATATATATATATATATATATATATATAAACATTAGCTTAAAATGCACTAAAAAAAAATTTAAAAAATATTAGACCCTAACTTATTAAAACACTGATGATATATTTCAGACAAGGTGAGCAACTGTTTGGATACATTCATCGACAAGAAATCTAATCTTGTTATATAGCTCAACACGTTTAGTCTTTCAATGTTTAAATCTCATTTTCTTGATTTACCGCGAGTACCATGTTTTACCATGCCTAATATCGATCTAGCTTACTGCAGTGTGCAACAAGTGTGTCATAGTAGCCGCCGAGCAAACGCAGAGTAGCACTATGACAACTTTAAACACTCAAATGTATCTAATATGATAAACAGTACTGCATTACCCCACATATGACTGACCGGAAGAATGGGAAGCGGCGACTGTGGCATAATAAAAGTTCAGCTGCTCTCGCGCCGTGTGTTGCGCTCGTCTCTCATTAACAATCGCTCCAGCAGACTCATTTCTGCTCACACAGCACTCGGCCTTGCTCTGCTTAATGCTACAGTAACATTAATAATCTCATCCATCAACATGATTTCTGCCCGAGTCCCATCCCGATTCTTTTCCACCAGCTGTAGACATGAAGACAACACCTCCCATGATTCCGCAAAATCAAGGCGTCATCAAGCTATGCCTTTGTTTTGAATAAGCGACCTCTAGCAGCAAAAATTTATATAATGTGCCTTTAAAGTGGCTGCAGCTTTTGATTTTCCTTTTGAATATGCACATAAAACACCCCTACTACTTGATAGATCTCTAGAACAGCCCAAAACTCAGTAAAAAAAAAAAAAAAAAAAAAAAAAAAAATTAAAAAACTCATAATTTTGGAACATCATCTGTCACCATGGGGCTGCAGGTCCAAAGCACTTCAAAAATAGTCAGGTAATGCAACAAACATCCATCATTCAGGTAATTATGCCCCTTCCAAACACATTCACACATGCACACCTGCAATGCTCCTCATCAGCTACAGACTGGAGGACAATTGGGGTTAAAAATCCAATTTGTTCCCACAGGCCTGTCAATCCCATGAATCCACACCTGATGAAAGCCCCTCGAGCCAACAGTGGTGAGATCATCAGTGATATCACTCGCTCCTACATCAGCACATGTACCAGGCAACCATCTGGCATTATGGGCAGAGGCTGGTAAACAACACGCATATCATGGGGAACAGCTTTTGAGTTTGTTGGCGGCGAGGATTCTGGGGAATGGTGAGTGTTTTTCCAGTGACAGGCTATGTGTCTGTGGTGTGTCCACTTGAGAACAGCATGGCAACATAACTATGGTGCCCATTTTGAGGAGTGTGATTACGGCTCGCCATCAGAGAGTAGAGTGGATGAGATGTAATCAGATGCCATCTGTAGAAATAGGGTAGATGTGAGCAAGGACAAGAGAGACAGAAAGGACAGGAGAGTATTAACACGCGTTGAACAGGCTGGACAACCACCGCTGGGATTAGCAGCTTTTTTTGGTCAGTTTAACCCCCATTAGCTATACTTGAAATACTCATGAAATATTCATCTTGCATTGGTATTTCATGTTTGCATTCACTTTTTATGTAATTTCTTTCTGAGATGGCAATGATGAATTTTCAGCATCATTCTAAAACAGAAATCATTGTTGAAAACAGTTGTGCTGATTAATATTGTTGTGGAAATATTCTTCAAAGAATAGAACTTTCAAAATATTTGTAACATTATAAATGTCTTCACTGTCATTTTACTGTAATGTGTAATGTAAATACACACACACAAAACATTAAAAATCTAACCATTTCCAAACTTTTGACTGGTAGCGTATGTGTGTTTACAAGGTTTTTACTATTCAGGAACATGTGAATGCAAACATTAATAATATCAATGCAGCATTAATACTTAAAGCATAAATGATTTACATTAGCTTTTAAGGCACTGGCTCTAATAGAGACAGAGTCACCTTATAACCAGAGAATCAAACGGTCTCATTCACACTCAGTCTGTCATCCTTGAGGTGGCTGTAATTGGCCATCTAAGGAGTTATTTTTTTCCAGTAATGAACTTTATAGGCTACTCTTAACCTTTAACCCCTCACTCATCCCCACTGAAAAGAGCATCATGACTTTGAGCCGATAAACAGACCATTAGTGCGATGAGATGAGACACATAGAGAGGGGGTGAGTGAGAATGACACACTTCTAATGTGATGCCAGTTGAGATTGGATTCTTCATTAGGCCAATTACGGGCCGCTGGAGGGAGAGAGCACTGCGATTTGGGACCGGGAGGTGGTAAGACGCTCACCTGATTAAATAGAGAAATGACTGAAGAATTACAGCAATTTACTTAGCCGAGGCTCAACCTGAGCAAGACGCTGGAGTAATTAACAATTACTGCACATTCATTGCTTAGCACAGATGTTAATTGAACATGCTATTCTACTCAAAAACAGGACAGAGTGTTGGGCTGGTTATTCAGATGGACCAACAGATACCTTACTCTGACCCGACAAGACGTAACCAGGCATGAGAACCTATAAAAAGCATTGACAGATGCCTGCGGCTCAAATGAGAGGGAAAAATAAACTAGTCTATTATAACAGTTCGATTTCCTTTACTTTCTATTACGTTACATTATTACTTTTTTCTACACACTGTAGCACTATTAGATGTTTTTTAAATGCATTTATTTATTATTTATATTTTGATTTATGTATTAATTTATTAAACTTTTATTTTTTATAAATTTTTAATCAAATGTTTTATTTCAAATAACATTTATTTAATCTTTTTTTTTTTTTTTGTAACAGTTTGTCTCTAAACTTTGACTGTAGCCTATAATAACCCAGTTTAAAAAAAAAAAAAAAAAAAAACCTGCACTAAATGGCTCTCATTCAACCAAAGAAATAAATCTTCAAGCACAAATACTCAAATTTGCCAAAAAAACAAAAAAAAAGTCTATGCACGGTAGACTACTATAATTCATGTCATTTATATGAGAACAAAGTGGGAAGGCGAGAGAGGGAGGGATTTTATTTCCCAGTTCAGCAGACTGAGTTGTTTGTATATGGTTATAGGGCTGTGGCTAGCACTCCAGTCATTTGAATAATGCATGATGGGTAGTTTATGCATAAAGGACAAACACTTTGAGGTGTTATGCAGCAGCTGAGAAGCCTCATGGGGACAAAAATATTGAAGACTTATCTTGAACTCACGGTAAGGCTGGGAAATGCATTAAAATATGCACAACGCCTCTGTGATGAATTTGCAGGTGTTATTCATTTAGCTTATTGCAAATATTGTGATGAGTTCTTATTATTTGTCCAGAGTAGGTTTTTTATAATAGTGTGTCACTATTATAGTTTTACGATGCCTCTCTCCGTATTTATAGTGTTTGCGATTCAAACGGCAAAGAAATAGCGTCTCAGTTGGTAAGTTCGATTCATTTCTGTGAATCATTTTAAACGAATCGATTAAAAGCTTTAACATCACTCAAATGTTCGCTTACGGAAGGCATTTTTCATATTAAAATGCCTGAAAATCAGTATCATATGTTATGTTCTTATTATTATAACTACATTTTTACTGTTTTAGTTCTTGCATTAGTGTTTGTAAGGACGGAACAGAACAGTTTGGTTTTTTACATTTATTCAATGTTGTAAATGTCATAAAAACTTATCTTCGCTAAACAATTCCAAAAGTCTACAACAAGCTTGATATTAGACCATTATTATAGAAATGTCAGCCAAAGTTGATTCTTGATTTATGTTAGGAGTGGAAATCATACCTGTATTATGAAATAAGCAACAAACAGATCCAGTGTAAACAACATCCACTGGGATTATTGGTCCAAAAGTGTGCGCATTGGCGAAATAATAATGGACTGCTTAGTTTACATTTGTAATTCTTGTTCATTTTCCAATGAATTATGCAATCACATGAGTGTTCTGTGTTCCTTCCTACAGAAATCCAGCGGGAGCTGTGAATAAACAAACAACCAGAAATTATGTCATAAGCTGCCATTTCCATATATGGACAGAAGCATGTTTATATTCATTCAGCGTACAGAAACAAACATAAATGTTTTGACAGATGAAACACAGAGCCAATAAATATATGGTAATGAGAATATTATGGCTTGCATATATTTTTTAAGCATTCACTGGTAATTTTAGGTTAGCGGTTTTTGCTATGTTTTACTTAAAATAGGCCTTGTGACAGAAGGGCCCTCTGTATGCGCTGTTTTCCCAAATATCAGCATGTTTGCAAATGTGATATTGATTTTATACAACAGTTCAATAAACAAGAAGATCATATGAGGTGACTTACATTTTAAACACAGAAAAAGCTTTTGCTCTATTTTGCCAATGAAAAAAGTTCCAAAAAAAACCAAGAGTAGAGCCATTGCGCGTTTCTGAGCAGTGTTGTTTTGTTACTGAATGAATTGGTCTAATTAATGACTCAACAACTGACAGTCACTTGCTTTTTCCCTTAATTAATCAGCCATTTTGAACAAATTATTTGACTGAATGATTCAATGACTCACTCATTAAGACTGTTTTAGTTTCATATCAAAAAAGTACCTCAATGCATGAAAGTTTGAATGCGGTTTTTGTTTTCGGTCGTGATTGTAACTAAATAAACTATTGGTGCTTTTCCACTGCATGGTACAACTCGACACGGCTCAGCTCACTTTACTTTTCCACTGCAGTTTAGTACTGCTTCAAAGTGGGTGGGATTATAGACTTATTGTTATAGTTGCGCCACCTCTACTGCCGGTTGGTTTGGTGTTTTGTGTCGCAAATCCAATGACGCTAGTAGTGACGATTCTCTCTGACCAATCATTGATCTGCAATGTTTAAACGTCACATTTTAATATGAGTACGGCACACTTGGAACCTCAACCAAGGTGGTACTATTTAAAGTGAGCCATTCCAAGCCGTACCAAGCAGTGGAAAAGTGCCATGAAGTGAAATATGAGAAAATGTATAATAAAAGTTATTGCAGTCACATTACATACAAAGTTTTTGCCTTGTCTTTTTTCTCATTGGGGGGCCTTCGACTGTTTCTTTGAAACGGGCCTCTGAATTTCAAAGGCCGGTAGGCTGCCTCTGCAGGCCTGCGTTGAATAGAAATCACTAGATGGTATGCTACAAATATCAGACAGTCTGTGTCATTATATGAATAGAATCCACATAAAATCAGAAGAAAAAAAAATGATATTCGTGTCATGTTTACATTTAGCATTCTTATACTAAGTTAACATGCACCTGTTGCTTTTTGTTATTGTATTGTATGATTGATTTTGTACAGAGATCAATGTAATATAAATCATTGTTTTTGATGTGTGTTTTTTTAAAGAAAGACACTCAATATCGCTGTACAGATGGCTGATTGTAAGATGTTTGTCATCAAATGAATGCGACAGACAGGTAAGGACAGGTGTCAAACGTGCAGAATAAAGACAAAAGCATATTTATAGCTCCCACAGGCAAGAGGGGGGAAAATGTTTGCAAGGTGCAGACAGAAACATGAACGGGGAGGTTTGCAGCATATCAGACATGAGACAATAGACTGAACGAGAGCAGAGTATGTACGTTTATGGAATTTATTTATTGCAGCTTAATTTTTTAAGAAAATCCACACAACTTGGTCTTAGAATATATCTATCTATATGCATATCATCCATCCATCTATATCCATATCATCCATCTATATTCATATTATCCATCCATCCATCCATCTATATCCATATCATCCATCCATCTATATCCATATCATTCATCTATCCATATCCATATCATCCATCCATTCATCCATCCATCCATCTATATTTATATCATCCATCCATCCATATTCATATCATCCATCCATCCATATCCATATCATCCATCCATCCATCCATTTATGTCCATATCATCCATCCATCCATCCATTTATGTCTATATCATCCATCCATCCATCCATCCATATCATCCATCCATCCATCTATATCCATATCATCCATCCATCCATATCCATATCATCCATCCATCCATCCATCCATCTGTCTACATCTATATTCATGGGAATGGATGGATGGATCCACCTTTCTCCATCCATCTATCTATATCCACCTATCAATGTCCATATCTATATTCATCCATCCATAAACAAAAAGCATTTAATCTAAAAAATGAAAGATAGCTCTATAGAACATGTAGAATCACGGGTGTGCTGTATACTAAAAGCTGTTGGCTATTTAAAAAGTACGAGTGCTTCGACATGTCCCACTTCTACTTGTGTTTCTGAGTCAACAAGGAAAAAAACAGCAATTTTCAAGCCATTTTATTGTGTGCATGCACAGAGACAAACACATGCACAGAACGTCCCTCACATTTTGTGTTGCATGCATTAAGACTCACAATTCCACGTATGAATAGATGAATGGAACACCATTGAAAAGTACTGTATAAAGCGAAATGAAAGGCACATACAGACAGTCCTGCCTGCACTTGTGGCCCACTTCCCTCAAGGTTTCTACTTTTGTCCAGAACAACTGGGTTAGCAGACAAAAGAGACATAGTGGAGGGGAGGAGAGAAAGACATTTAATGAAAGATATTTAATGTTGGGAAGAAAAGAGCATGTTTATTAAAAAACAGACAAGATGTGTTTTTGTTTAATTTTAGATTCGCTTCTGCAGAAAAGTGTGAAATCTAGTCATGCATTTCAACTCAGAGGTGTGAACGCCTCAAAGCGAGTGTCGTTGATATTATAAAAGGAAACATAAGAATAGAAGATGAGAAATAAGAAATAGGAAAAAAGTGATGCTTGGATCCTCTGGTCTGTTAATGGGTTGGACCGATGCGTCATTCCTCCTGGATTAGAATTCCGGCTCATATAAATAGGAGGAGTATTTTTATCCCTTGGTCTTCTCCTCCTCCCCCTTTCTTCCTACTCTGAATAGTATTAATTGCAAATCATCTGTTCAGCCTTAATAATACACATAATAAAAGCAACAAACTCAAGAGAGTGAATGCCATCAGAAGCCAGTTGTTGAAAGCTCTGCAATCTCATAGCTCACTGAGTTCAGAAAGAGAAAAAAAACAAGGTCTTGAAATCAAGTCAAGATGATCAGAGAGGGCAAAATGAGAGCGGGAGAGATGGTTTGTGGGCTGGCTGCAGTGGTCCATTTAGCTGCTGCCCAGATGGTCCGAGGGAGGGAAAAAAACAAAGCGTTAATCACCATCATGCAAACGTGCCATCAGGAATATTAATGGCTAATTATAAGGCCTTTTTAGTGTCAAACATTTTGTGTGATGCAGTAATTGCTTTTTGATTTAATACATGTTCATGTTGGAGTGGGAATTTGTTTTGAAGAAAAGTAGCTTGGAATACCATGAGATATGAATATGGTAATCATTCAGTATCGTGGTAAACATCAAAAGTACTATGGTACAACCAACCATAGACTGTATTCATACAGTTTTCAGTTTCAGTTAGATCACTCTGATAAATATTACTGTTATAATAGCATTTATGATTCTTGCTTTCAATTAACCCGTCTGTTCATGTAGTGTCTGCTGCCACCAAGTGGACAGAGGACTCACGTTTTGCACTTGCATCACTTTCTGCATTATCACACATACACTCATCTAGTAAAACGAGATATTTCATAAATACATATGCATGCATCATGTACTCATAAGATCTGCTATCTGTGTGCCCAGAAACACATTTACACACACAGAGCTTGTTGTATCATAGCACCTTCATGATTTACCCCTCCTCCTTCTTCTACAGAATTGCATTTCTCCCAGGGCATCAACTGAAACTCCTATTCATGATTCATGAGGAAAAAATTGAAGATAGTGTTTTTTTCATTAGCATGGATTAGGATGGATATGACTCTGGCTGAGGTTTTGGTATGCTGTGGCTTCAACAGCACAGACACAGGCCTCCGGAGAGCCCTGTACATCATATGTACTGTACGTATTTTCATACATAGAATGAACCCTGGCTGCATGACACAATGAATTAATCAGTGTTGCTAAAGGGTGTTTATCTTTGGAAGTGCACTCGCTTTCAAATTTAGACGTGTGGTTTGCTGTAAGTGAAAAAGCAGGTGATGGAAATTTCCCATCATGCCCGCAATCTGTCCTCTCCCCCAGTAAACTCAGCAGATTGCATTTTCTGATAAGACAACCAACCCCCTCTATTAAACAGTGTTGCCATGACGCCTGAGGAATAGTGAGGAAACACTTTAGCTTCCACCTCAACATCTACCATTACCATTAGTAATGTGGTCTTACGGCACACGTGCACTGAAAGAATCCTACTGCTAATGGTTCCTGAAATCCATCATAGTGCTGTCTGCTATTATGAACAGAGTGTGTAATTATGTTGGATTGACAGATACTTAGGGTTAGGGGGGTTTATAAAAGTGATATGTCTTTTCTAACCACTCAAACTTAAATTTTTTTATATTTAAAATAAGTAATAAATAAATAAATAAATCCTCTAAATGTCCTGTCCATTAAAAAACTGACTAGAACTTTCGTGTTACATCTAGAAGGTTCATAAACTCAAACACCAACTGACAAACAGTTGAATACACTTGCAAACAAATGCATATTTATAAAACAGTTATTAGTTCCAGTCTTCAAATTCGATTGGCTGAGAAAAGTTCCAAGAGATACTAAATAAAATCAATAATAATAGTAAAATAAAAAACAAAAATCAGTGAAAGCATTTGATGTTAAAGGTGCGTTCACACCATGTCATAATTACCGTAATTACGAGATTCCAACTTGTAAAGAGAGTTCACGTCCTAGTAGAACTTGTATTTACAAATTGTAAACTTGGAATTTTCTGAAAGCTCTGACTGGTACCACATGACATCTGTATACCTGACTGCTGCAGATTCAAGGTGAGTTTATACCATGGCATAACTACGAGATTCCAAATTGTAAAATGCTTTCACGTCCCAGTAGAAATCATAGTTACAACTTATAAACTGGGAATTTTTAGAGAGTTCTGACCTTTGTACCACCTGACAACTGCAGATTCAAGGTGCATTCACACCACGTTGTAGTTACCATAAGATTTCAACCTGTTAAAAGCTTTCACATCTTTGTAGAAATCGTTATTACAACTTATAAAACTGGGAATTTTCTGAGAGCACTGACCGGTACCATGTGACCTCTGTACTACTTGACCACTGCAGATCCAGGTGTGTTCACACCATGTCGTAATTACGAGCTTCCAACTTGTAAAAAGCATTCACGCCCTCATAGAACTCATAATTACAGCTTGTAAACTGGGAATTTTCTGTGAGCTTCAACCTGTACCATGTTACTGCCGTACAACCTGACTGCTGCAGATTCATTTAGGAGTTGATAGTTTTGCCATAGAGTCGAACTTCACGGGTTGTTATCTCGTAATTACGACATTGCGTGAATGCAGCAAAACACAGTAGTTTTTGAAATTTCAAAGATTACTATAGAGGATATTTCAGTGACTCTTACGATGTGGTAACAGACAATGGATTGTTTTGCCCACAAAATGTAGCTAATGTGATTGCACCTTTACTCAGTATTATATGGACTTTTTTCCTCGCAATTGCAAGTTTGGTGGCCGTAAGAACTTAACGCGCTGCAACTGAAGAAATCACATGCAAATAGAAAAGACACCAGCAAATTAAGAAAACATCTTCATCAGTTTGACAACACATGTGCTGCAAATACTCACAATGCAACCAAATACAGAAACGCGCTGCAAATACTCACAACCCAGCTGAATACAGAAACGCGCTGCAAATACTCACAACGCAACCGAATACAGAAACATGCTGCAAATACTCACAACGCAACCGAATACAGAAACTCGCTGCAAATACTCACAACACAACCGAATACAGAAACATGCTGCAAATACTCACAACGCAACCGAATACAGAAACTCGCTGCAAATACTCACAACGCAACCGAATACAGAAACATGCTGCAAATACTCACAACGCAAACGAATACAGAAACGCGCTGCAAATAATCACAACGCAAACGAATACAGAAACACACTGCAAATACTCACAACGCAACCGAATACAGAAATGCGCTGCAAATAATCACAACGCAACCGAATACAGAAACGCGCTGCAAATAATCACAACGCAACCGAATACAGAAACGCGCTGCAAATAATCACAACGCAAATGAATACAGAAACGCACTGCAAATACTCACAACGCAACCGAATACAGAAACGCGCTGCAAATACTCACAACGCAACCGAATACAGAAACACGCTGCAAATACTCACAACACAACCGAATACAGAAACGCGCTGCAAATACTCCCAACGCAACCAAATACAGAAACACGCTGCAAATACTCACAACGCAACAGAATACAGAAACGCGCTACAAATACTCACAACGCAGACGAATACAGAAAAGCATTGCAAATACTCAAAACGCAACCGAATACAGAAATGCACTGCAAATACTCACAACGAAGACGAATACAGAAAAGCATTGCAAATACTCACAATGCAACCAAATACAGAAACGCGCTGCAAATATTCACAACGCAACTGAATACAGAAACGCACTGCAAATACTCACAATGCAACCAAATACAGAAACATGCTGCAAATACTCACAACGCAACAAAATACAGAAAAGCATTGCAAATACTCACAACGCAACCGAATACAGAAACGCGCTGCAAATATTCCCAACGCAACCAAATACAGAAACACGCTGCAAATACTCACAATGCAACGGAATACAGAAATGCGCTGCAAATACTCACAACGCAACCGAATACAGAAACGCGCTGCAAATACTCACAACACAGACGAATACAGAAAAGCATTGCAAATACTCACAACGCAACCAAATACAGAAATGCACTGCAAATACTCACAACGCAGACGAATACAGAAATGCACTGCAAATACTCACAACGCAGACGAATACAGAAACACACTGCAAATACTCACAATGCAACCAAATACAGAAACGCGCTGCAAATACTCACAACGCAACCGAATACAGAAAAACACTGCAAATACTCACAACGCAACCAAATACAAAAACATGCTGCAAATACTCACAACACAACCAATACAGAAACATACTGCAAATATTCACAACGCAACGGAATACAGAAATGCACTGCAAATACTCACAACGCAACGGAATACAGAAATGCACTGCAAATACTCACAATGCAACCAAATACAGAAACATGCTGCAAATACTCACAACGCAACCAAATACAGAAATGCACTGCAAATACTCACAATGCAACAGAATAGAGAAATGCACTGCAAATACACGCTGCAAATACTCACAACGCAACCGAACACAGAAATGCACTGCAAATACTCACAACGCAACCGAATACAGAAATGCACTGCAAATACTCACAACGCAACCAAATACAGAAAAGCATTGCAAATAGCACAGACCATAACGGAAATGTTTCAAGGGGAACCCAACAATTTATTATTGCTTATTTATTTATTGTCAGTGGTGTTGTCAATGACCTGAAAGTTGAGTTTTGTTGTTGTTTATTTTAACATCCTGATTGTATGTGCGTTGTGTGTATTTGCAGCACGTTTTTGTATCTGATTGCATTGTGAGTATTTGCAGCAGGTGTGTTGTCAAACTGATGATGTTTTCTTGTTTGATGGTGTTTTTTTATATTTTCATGCATTTTCTTCAGTTGCAGCACGTTGAGCTCTCTCTGCCACCATAAAAAAAAGTCACAATTACCTGTTTTATTCCATGGCAGAAAAAAACTTCCATTATATGAATTCCTTGTTTATAGAACCATTTTATCAAATAAATCAAACTATCTTCTCTTTTCAGATAAAAAAAAAACAAACTATTCGTTCCTGTTGACTTTCCCCAGTTTGTGTCACAATCCACAGGAGATTAAGCCCACTTAATTAAACACTGTCAAAGGAAGGACGGTGCGCCCCACTATACCTCCATCCACAGGTGCAAGGTCATTTACGTTGCTAAGTGATTGTCCCACACACACAACCAGGTGTTGAAATCTCTTGTGCTCTCTCTTCCCTTAAATGGCTTTTCTCCCTTCCTGTCCCTTTTTCACTATAACGAGAAATCCTTCTGAACGACTCCACTGCGACTCAGTGTTAGAAATATGCAGCTTTAATTCCAGAGCCCCAGAGCCTTTATTGCCATTTACATCCTCATTACAAATGACCAGGAATCCATTAGGTTCCTGTCATCCCCCGTATCTCATTAAGATGGGCTCTGTCTAGCCCGTTCCTGAAGGCCTGGCCCAGGGACAAAAAGAAAGTAGAGATCAAGCACCTTTCGGGAGCATGTTCACATACTGATGAGGTGACAGGGTGCTGCCACTGGCCATCTATCTCTTTATTTGCAGAAAGAGCGTTCTAGGGATGTATGGATATTGCACTGGCCGAGAGCAAAAGGTGAGTTTTATAAAAAGCACGTAAAGGGATCAGGTTGACCTGTGAGCCTACAGGGGCCAGTCACATGAAGAAGCCACCTTTAACTCCCATAATGTACTTTGAATATACATGCATAACCTATTTAATTCAGCATTTGAACTCTCACCTCTACAGAGAATAGCATTACTGGGATTTTAATAAAAGACTAGGGGGCTATAACTACAGTTATGTTAGCTGTAACGATAATTACGGAGAGCTCAACGCGCTGCAACTGAAGAAAACACGTGCAAATAAAAGAAAACATCTTCATTATTTGACAAGACCTGTGCTGCAAATATTCACAACGCAACCAAATCTGCAAATAGCACAGACCTTTCAAGGAGACCCCAACAATTGATTAACCTTTTTGATTATTATCCTAATCGTATGTGTGTTGTGAGTATTTGCAGCACATGTGTTGTCAACAGTGTTGGGGAAAGTTACTTTTAAAAGTAATGCAATATAATATTGTGTTACTCCCTAAAAAAGTGACTAATTGCATGACTTTTGCGTTACTTTTTCTCATCTGGGCTGCGCTGTTTGCTTGTTCTATTTTTGACAAGTGTAAAGGCCCTTTCACATCAAAAGTGAAATGAATAAGTCTCAGGCTGAAAGAAGATGTAAATTCACGCCTTTACAATAGAGGGCGCAGTTCAAACCAATAACGCTCTCTCTCTCAACATGGAAACAGGAGAGGTGTCAGTCAATAACTGGGAAAACAAAGTAACTTGAATTACTTATTTGAAAAAGTAACTGATATTTTGTTGTAAATGTAAAAGTAATGTGTTACTTTATTAGTTACTTGAAAAAAAAAGTAATCTGATTACGTAACGCGTTACCCCCAACACTGGTTGTCAAACTGTAGATGATGTTTTCTTAATTTGCTAGTGTTTTCTTCAGTTGCAGGCTGTTGAGCTCTTAAGGCCACCATAGATAATGCCTATAAAATTTTAATAATCGTTCTAATTCTATGAGAAAAGCTTAGTCCACACCACAACTATAACGATAATGACACAGCGGAATAATATCATTGGAATCACTTTCAGAACGATCTTTTTTCCACCTGAATGATAAAAACATTCACAGCCAATCAGAGCTTCAGCATTTACAGCAGTGCACACTTAGAACCTTATCGTTGTGTGAATGTAAATATAGTTATGGTGTGAACGTTCTAATTCTGAGTATGACAAAGTGCACATCCCAGCTATAATGACAAAACAGAGGAAGGATATTGTTCAATGGCTTTCAGAAAAAAAAAAAAAAAAAAAAAATTCAGCTGATGAACAATAAAACACTGACAGCCAGTCAGAATTCACCCGCTTTACATAACTGCAGCGCGCGCTAATAAATGTTACTGTCCATTGGTGTGAACGCTAATATCGTTTTTAGTGTGAACGGGCCTATTATAAGGTCGTTTTCACTACAATCGATAAATGAGACGCAAGATGGCGCAACTGTTTTTGCGGCTGAAATCACACACTCTCTTGAGTAGGTTTTAAAAAAAAAGGATGTTCTATATAGTATGAATGTGTGTAGTTTGAATTCAGACATACTTCTTTTGTCACATAGGCTACTATTTTTAGCCTACTATATAGTAAAGAAGTACAGTATACGATTTTGGATGCAGCCAAAGTGAAAGATGAAATTAGGATCATTAGGAAATGTATACCAGAGAGTGCCATTGGGATAAGCAAAGACAGCAATGGATCTTACTTAGCCAATGTATCCAAGGTAGTAGATGATCTTTCTGCGATCCTCTTTATCCTCATGTTCCTCACATCCATATGCTGCATCTGATTCCTGCACCAACAAAATGGTCATCAATCAATACGAAAGCCCAAAGCGAGCAATATATGAAGTGACTGAAATATTCCAACATTTTCATATTTATTATTAGGACTCTGACATGATGATAGATGAGCAGAATATTTGATATAAACCGCATACTTTTAACCAAAAAACAAACAACAACAAAAACAATATTGATGTCTCTAGCAAAAAAAAAAAAAAAAAGCATGCTTGTCTGAACTGATTGGATTCATAAAACTGAGAATATTGCACATTCAAATCATGGAGCAAGCTCGGAATCAGGAAAATAAAACAAAGTTATGCATTTTCATTCTGCTCATTAAACTGGAAAGAAGCAAGCTTGATAATATGAGCATTTCACATTACATCACACACATATTTCATACACTTCAGGCCCTAAATGTTACATTCCCAGAGTGTATTGACTGATTCATCTCAGTTGGAAGAACATTCCACTCTTATTAAAGGAATTTTCCACCTGATATGTTTAATGTGGTTCACCCAAGTTATTGTGTTAGTGAGACCTAAGAGGAAGCTCATCTCTCTCAAGATGTTGATACATTTGATAACGGAAAGACTGTTGTGCTTATTTAATTGCAATGTCTTTAATGTATTTATCTGGGAATCATTGGAAAATATTGCTGTTTTTAATCTCAATCAATAGTATAGCTCAAACACTGACCTGAAAGAACTTTTCTCCCAGCCAGCTTGTAGTGATTGAGCCTGTAACACCTCATCAACTACACCTGGCATTGAAATAGTGTGAGATCGCCCTCTAGAGGCTATGAATGAAACAAACACATGACATACAGTCATGGATAAAATGCTTTTGAAGGCTACAATACTTAATGTTTAGTTAGTTTTAATATGTTGATATGATATGGTTAATATCATATGTTGATATGAAATTGTATTTCCATTTATTATTTTGGTTACTTAACATGGTTAAGTCAATTGTTTTACTTTACTTTAAGCAACAACAATGGAGTCTTTCCATGTTTATATCTTCATTTTTTATCATTTTGATTTTATATTTAGGGTGGCTCTGTAACACTCTGTCCAGGGACTACAGATGAATATAATACTATATTATATAATATAATATAGACATATGGACATCAATAAACAGCACATTATCAATTAAAATTTTAATATGCCAGCACAGTTTTACCAAACAGTAGAATAAAATATCAAACAATTAGTGTTTCTCCATACATTTCTATTTTAAATTCATACATATAAAATCACTATAAAATGTTGCTCTTTAACATAGTCACTGTAAAAACTGTGGGATTTCAAACATTCACATGCTGAACGGTTTTTGCTACACCGTTTGGTACAAAAAAAAAAAAAATCTCATCTAACCAATCACACAACCCAGTCTGTAGGGGTGCTGGGCCACCCGGGACTGGTTTAGACCCAGTGTGAGCCTAAACCTAGTCCACTAGGACTAAAATATCAGGCTTTCTAAGCTCAAACTAAGCCCTTGATGAGGACCGGCTGCAAACCTGGTCCAGATTCAGAGATTAAATGATGTTATTCCATCATAAAAATAAGACCAGTTTTAGCATTAGATAAAAAAAAGATTAAATAACTCAGCGGTTAAATTACGTCTGTAAATGGTCCGGACAGTATATTGACTTGTAACAAGGTGGACGTGATTTAGCATGTAGCATCTTCAAAATAGCAACTGTTAAGCAGTGCAAAACCATTTTATCATTCACTTCTGCTTCAAACATTCTCTAGTCTCACAACATCTAAAATACAAAAAAAGTTACGGTACATAACCGAGCGTGAAATGAACACATAATGAACTTTGGATAAAGCGTATGCAGATATAGAAGACGAAGACGTTTTCTTGATTATTTGTAAAACACAGTGAGTTAATATGTAATGAAAAGGCATTGTCGGTGAATCCTGTCTATTTCCCAGGACGATCAGTAGAGTCTTTGCATAGTGGAGAGGATCTAAAGACAGTCTATTAAGGCACTGTGACGTGGAAAGGGCTTCCGGGCACCATTTCTTCACCCCATTTGACTATGAGAATGTAGTCTCCTTTCTCCTTCACTGTGTATGTGACATTGTACATTCTGTTGCCCATGTGTTTGACGTACACTTCCTCACAGGGAGTCTTTGGCCCGTGCACTCCTACCATTAACATGTTTGTCCCTGCAAAAAGAAAATAAAAGCTGTTAAGTCATCTGTATATGTGCATTATGAGCATGTGCATGCATGATTTTTACTGCTGAAAAAGTTATGTACCTGCTTTACTGCAGTCCACCGTGAAGGTGTTCTTCTGGCCAATGAAGGCTTTGGAGAGTCCGGCTCCCCTGGAGACCACCTTACTGGCATCGGACGAGAACTTTGGCAGGGTAGAGAAAGATCCGGCCACTGAGGATGATTTTGTCACCGTTTCCACCAGAACCGATGACGTTTCGTGTAGAGAGTGTCCACCGGACAGACGTGCACCTAGAAGAGTGAATTTCTTTTTATTGATTTCCTTCATGAAAGATGAGTTGTTCCGTTTGGTAGTTTTACCTTCAAATCATTACCATTTCAATCTCAAGCAAACAGTTTCACGCATTTTCATAGTTGTCATAAGCTTGAGAGGTTTCAAATCCACTCCATCATATTGCACAATAATCCTGCCTGGTCATATAATATCACATAACTAAACTATTTATGTATTTGTCTCAGACTTCAAGGTGCTATAAGGGTCATTTTTTTATATGTAAAATTCAAAGAACAACAATGCAGTTTTTTTTTTTAATGTTTATAAACCTTTTGATAATTTTCATTTTATGTTTAGTATTTTATTTTATAATAATAATACTTTTTTTATTTTATACTTTTTAAAAAAAAAAAAAAATTTTTACTTTATTTTATATTTTGTACTCTGTAACATTCTGTCTTTGGACTAAATGAAGAAATGGCAAAGCAACCAAACAGGTGTCACACTTTACCATCTAATGGAACTAAAGGCATTTTGTTTAATAAAATCACTATTCACTGTATAAAGTGGTGACCTGCAATTGTTACCTTAAAGAGCTATTTCTAATTGATTTAACCCATAACACTTAGTTCTTGCCATAAAAAATAATATAATATAGGTGAATGCCATGCATAAAAAGGTCCCAAATACCTGACAGATATGTGTCCTGAGAAACTACACCTGTCTCTGTGTCAGTCCTATATGTAAAGAGCAAAAAAAGTATAGTATAATGTAGTGTGTGATGTCTCACCAGAGACTTTGGCTTTGAAGGGGCTGCCCACGATATGCTGCGGTCCTCCATATTTGATGGAGATGAGGTAGCTGCCGGGAGCCATGGGTGTGTAGGTGACCTTGTATCCTTCTGGACACTCCTGACAATCCATCTTCACTTTCGATGGGCCGTCAATGGTAACCGACAGAGCTCCTGACCCAGCGTTACACGTGTTTACAATGAAATCTGAGGGTACACCTGTGAAGGATGAGATGTATTGAGTTAATGAATGTGCGTTTGTGTCTTAACCCTTGTGACTGGCTGCTTGGATGGTTGGTGTCATACCTGTAGTTCCCCCCTCCAGTCCAGGCCCAAAAGCAGTCACCATTCCTGGATCTCCCGCCTGGCCCAGTTCCCCTACACGGATCTTGAAGGGACTGCCTGGGATGTGACTCCCGTTAAAACGGACATCAATGGAGTGGACGCCGTTCTCCCGTGGAATAAACCGTATGGCGTGTTTATCTGCACAAACAGGCATGCAATGTTGAATAAGTTCAAATGCAATCTCAATCCATATACTCTAATGTAGGGTGTTGCATTATTTATTGTTTGTTTTACTGTATTTATTGTATTTCCTTGTATTGTATTATGTCTGTATTTTTCTATTTTACCTCCATTTCCTGTTTTTGTAGCGCTTTGGGTATGAGAAAAACGCATTATAAATTAAATGCATTATTATTATTATTATTGTATAATCAATAATACACAAAATAAAAAAGTATAAAAATAATATATTTATATAACAATAATAATACTAATAATAAGAAGAAATAAGAAAAGACTTGAATAATATACAAAACAACAAAATAATATAATAGAAATTAATGTATTAAACAATGTATAAATATGTTTAGATAATACAATAAAATAATATATAATAAAAAATAATATATAAATGATAATATAAAAAATAAAATAATATAATACAAATTGTTTAATAAAATAATATTACATAATTAATACATAAATATTTATATACTATAAATATAATAACAATAATAATATATAAAGCAAAAAATAATATATAAATAATAATATACAAAATAAAATGATAAAATCTAATACAATAACATATTAAATAATATATTTAAATTATATATTATATTTAAAAATACTATACCATATAAATATTAATATACAAATAATAAAATAGTATAATACAAACTGTTTAGTAAAATAATAATAATACATAAAATCATATAATTCATTATCATGATCAAATAATAATTTATGATCAAATAATTCATGATCAAATAATTCCCCTGACTTTTTCTATGCTTGAGTATGTGCTCACCATTGTCTAGCTCAGTGATGTAACACTCCTCCACTGCTCCAGACGGTGTGTGCACCTTAGCATCAATCGCCCCTCTCGCTCCATTCAGCTGCACAGCAAACGAGGCCTCCTGATTCACCTTCAGACCCATCTCCTGCTGAGAGAGAGCCACACAGACTTAGTATTTTAACAATTTTTCAATACCATCTAAAGCCGAGTATGTAAAGATGTGCTTTTCTCAGCAAACATTTTCACAAAGGCCAGCATAAAAAAATGTGCTACTGTCCGATGCTCATTTGTCTTTCCTGAGAAACTCCTTCGCTCTTTGTGAAGGGAACTACAAGTACACTTGTCTCGTCTCATGATAAGCTGTTCTGTGCTCTTCATCAAGTGCTCTCACAGTCTCTCAAAGACTGTGTTGATAAAGGAGCTGCCATCCACTCTCAAGAGTCCCTGAATCTCACCCGTCCCGCTGCTACAGAGAATAACGACCTCTCTCCACTCAACTCAGTGCGTTTGATCTAGAATCACTCACCTGCAGGCTGGTGATGGTAAGTAGGCGGGCGTCATCTGACAGTGATGCAATGGGAACGATGAAAGGGCTGTCTGGGATATGTTCGTCATTAAATTTGATTGACACCTCGTAGTCACCTGAAATTAAATAAATAAATAAAAAACAAAATAAATAAAAAAATCACATCTGTTTAATTGAAAATAAGCATTAGCACTTACCAGGCTCCTGTACTACATAAGCCACTCCACAGGAACCATCCTTCCTGTCCTCAAAGGAAATCTCTGCTTTGCTGGGCCCCTCAACAGCTATTGACAAACCACCAGCACCGGCCTCACGAGTCCAGATACTAAATTCAGCTAAAAATCACACATAAAAAAGGATTAAAAATTCTGTTAATGGCAATGAATAAATAAATAAAAACAAACAAAAACATGCAACATACAAGTAATGTTTGCACTATCCAAGATAAACAGTGCCCGACTTCCTGTCAGTGTTATTTTAGTATTATTTATAGTATATAAATGATAGTATTTATTTATATTTTGAATAAGGTTTTATTTTTATAATTTTGTTATGTGCTTTTGTCATTTTTATTATTTTTATTATTATTATTATTATTTTATTTCAGTTTTAGTACTTCAGTACTTCAGATTCAACTTATTTTATTTAAGTTAGTTGCAAAGGCAACATTTCTAATTTTATTTTTTATACATTTTTAATCTATTATATATTGAAATAACCCTAACCTAACCCTACATTTAATTTTATTTAAGCGTTATTTAAATTACCAAAAATAATTTTTTAATAGTTTTAGTTAACAATAGCACTAATGTTGCTTCCTGTCTCTTACCTGGAACTCCAGCCACACCCCTGTCCAGTCCAGTACCACCTGCACGAACCTTATGGGCCCCTCCCTCTCCCAGGGGCCCCACGGTGAACTGAAAGGGGCTTCCAGGGACATGTTGGCCCCTGTATTTGACATTGACAGTGTGGGGGCCCATCTCCTGAGGCACAAAACGCACACTATAGGTGCTGTCCTCTCCTTCTACGATCTCCGCGTCATCCGTGTTACCGCTGGGACTTGTCACCTGTGCGGTCATCTCCTGTGTACCTGATTCACCTGAGAGAAGAGAGAAAGACGGATGGTGTTAAGAGCATGAGAAAGAGAGGGGGAGAAGGGAAAAGAGACAGGAACACGTCTGAGACATTTCACATAAAATTTCAGGCATTTCTTCTATAAAAGAAGATGTTTTGGCTGAGCTGGCCACAGAGCTGACGGCTGCTCAGATTTTCCAGCTCGGTTCTCCTGTCATAAACGTCTGCAGTGGAAAAAGTGCGCTCACTCCCGCTCAAAAACCCCATAAACACACACATACCATGACATCATCACACACACATACACAATAACAGAAAAAGAAACTCATAAGAGCAGCAAAACTTAAAGGGATAGTGCACTCAAAAATGAAAATTCTGTTATCAATTACTCACCCACATATTGTAAAAAAAAATCTTACAGATTTGGAACATTTCAGGCGAGTAAGTGGTAAAAATTTTCATTTTGAAGCTGTTATACCTTTAACCAGCAATCAACGCACACAAACACACATACACATGCACACACCCTCTGATTGTCGGCCCTGGCCGCTGCTGAAGGTTCCCAGACTCTCCCTGCCCAGAAATCCACCGAATACGTTCCTGAAGGGGTCGCCCCCCACCTGGGTGCTCTCTTCCACCCGCACTTCCCGCTTGGTCTCGCCTGCACGGGTCTTGCTGATCTCGGTGCGTTCTGTGCGCGTGTAGGTATGGCTGCTGCGGGTGAAGGTACGGGTGAGTCGCTCTTGGGCTGACACCATCTGAAACCAGTTCCCTATAGATGAGGAACCCGGAAGACAGAGGAGAAACGAAAGAGGAGAAGGAAGAAGGAGGGAAGCGATGAAAAAAGAGAAACTGGAAATGCAAGCTTCTGAGTAGAATGGACAAATTCTGTTTTGTTTTGTTTTTTTTATCAAAATGACTTAAATTAAATTCTATACAGTTGCATACGGAACCACTCTGATTCAAGAGACAGGAAGTGACACATGATAGTGGGAGTCAGTGAGAAACAGGTGGAAAAAGAGACAAACCCTGCGTCTGAATTTGCCTACTTCCCAACTATATAGTAGGTGTAAAACAGAAAGTAGGCATAAGACAAGTAGTATGTCTGAATTCATAGAACAGTAAGAGAAAAGTACCCGGATGACCTACTACTTCCGATTCTGAAGTGCATCTGATGAACACTTTACTATCCCATGAGGCCACAGTAAATGAGATGTGAATGACAGTTAAGCAACGCAACTGATGCTGGTAGGTCACATGACAGTGACAAAATTGTGGATGTAGTACATCTGAATTTCATTCTTACCACCCATATTCATACTACACAAAACATACGTTTTTAACAGTCATGAACTAAGCATCAAGCCAAATGTAGTTCCTACTAGACATTATGCAATTTTGGAAAGACTTGACACCCCTCCCCATTGTCTTATCTATCTCTGCTCACCTGGAATCTTGAGGTTTAGGTCGCAAGTGCTGCCCACTGTGGCGATAGAGGGTGCCTGTCTCTTTCTGGTAATACTCTCCTTCATTCGTCCCTCACCCAGAACCTTCACTGTAAATGGACTTCCTGTAGAACAACATTAAGAGTTTAAAAGGGTCATCCTCCTCAGAAAGCACGCATCTCAAAAAGACTCATTTTTGAGGGCTATGCTGTACCTGGCACATGTTGGTCTGCGAATTTTATGTTGATGATGTATGTTCCGGGTTCGGTTGGGCAGTAGGTCACTTTGCATGTTCCGTCTTCCACATCCGAACAATTAATGTCAACTTTGCTTGGCCCCTCGATCGACAGACCCAGACCACCATAACCTAACGTACGGACCAAGTGGGATTTATGTATAGTGCGCAAAAGTAGCTCAACTTTTCAGTAAAATCCAGCCATAAATCCCAAAATATACTTCAGTTTTTCCGCATATGGTAGGGCATGCGTAAAGTGTGCATGACGTAAATTTAATTATTAGCTTATCACACATGTACCTTGATTTTTGTTTTGCACTATTTAGTTGGTCCACAAGGTGGCAACACTGCCCCAGCCCGTTGTTTCACAGTTGGAAAGAAACGGTTGAGACGGAACAACAACATCAAACTACTGGAGATGGCACGAACAATAGACGCCCATGATGAAGAGCGCTTGTATGAGGGTGTTCAACTCTAGTTTAAAAGGATAGTTCACCCAAAAATGAAAATTATCCCATGATTTACTCACCCTCAGACGAACACAATCGGAGATATATTTAAAAAATATCCTGGATCTACCAAGCTTTATAATGGTAGTGAAAAAAGCATCCATCCATCATAAATATAATCCATATGGCTCCAGTGGGTTAATAAAGGCCTTCTGAAGTAAAGCGATGGGTTTTTGTAAGAAAAATATCCATATTTAAAACTTTATAAAGTCAAATAACTAGCTTCCGCCAGACGGCCGTACACATGATTTGCGATTTGCCCTTTAAGAGAGTACAAAGACTTTTTCTTTCACTTATAACTTCTTGAGAGAAATAGCGCAGATCATGGACAAGGATGAAACTCTCTAGTGATAGCTATCAAATGATGTATACTTTGAAAGGCTAAGAGCGCATACACTAAGCATTCACGTCAAAACTGTAGTGTACCTTGGGATTAAGTGCATAATGGACACCACATATCCATGAATACCATTTACCTGCACTTCTGGTGTCCACAATGAACTCAGCCACTTCAAAAGTGTGTCCTTCGATCAGACCTTTTCCAAACACCTTCACTTTACTGGCATCTCCAATCTCAGACTGGCCCACCATGATCTTGAATGGGCTGTTGGTCACATGTTTTCCATTCTTCTTCACGCTGACCACATGCTCACCGACCTCTTTAGGAGTGAAGGATATTCCTGAAGGCAAAGAGCATCGGGACTGAGGTCTTTGTTCCAGTTTAATAGATTATTTCATGGTAGCACTATCATATCTAACAAAAGCGATAGGCCTCAGGATTTGGCTTTACATCAAAAGCCTGAGCTGAGCTGATAGTTGATTCTCTTTGAAATCACAGGAAGGAGCTCTTACTCTTAAATCAGGTTTTTTGAGGCAAACACTACTGTAGATCAAAAAGTTTCAGTTTCTGATTGCTGACATCAGTCAGAGGTTTCTTTGTTGTTTTGAAAAACCTAAAAGGTGACTAGTTTCTGAAAGTGTTATAATTACATTCCCAGTTTTTCCCTTCTGGAAAAATGGATCTAAATATTAGTGATTCTTATTTGTAGGGGTGTACACAAACATTTTGTCCAATTAAATACTAGAATAATAATGTCTTTCCCACTAAAACTACTAAAAATCATGGTTAATGGACCTTCAACATGTCCTGTCTGAACTTAATATGATCCGGCTTTTTTACAGGTTGCTTTATCAGTTCAGTCATGACGCAGGTAGGTGCTGACAGGCTTGACAAGTGACTTACCGATGTGGCGGTTTGGCAGTCTCTTCAGCAGGCAGGGCTCCTCATTGCCAGATGGGGCTCTGATACTCGCGGTCAGGGAGCTCAGGTCAGTTTCTGTGATCTTCAGAGACACGTCTGTGGCCGTGCCAACGTTCAGCTGAGAAGTCCTCATGGAGTCATCGCCTTTATCAAGAATGTGAGAGAATAAAATAAGCAATAATCAATAGTGACTTTTAATACATATAAATAAAAATTAAAAAATATATATTAAAAATTAAAAAAAATTGAAAAAAAATGTATAAATATATTATAAAAAGTAACCGTAAAGACATACATTATTGCAAAAAAAAATTCTATTTATATAAAGTTGAATTTTTATTCATCAAAGAATCACAGTTCACACAAAAATATTAAACAGCACAACCGTTTTCAACATTGATAATAATAAGAAACGTTTTTTGAGCACCAAATCAGCATATTGGAATGATTTAATTTATTAAAACTTTCAACTTTGCTATCACATGAATAAATTACATTTTAAAACATATAAAAATGCAAAACAGTTCACAATATTACTGTTTTACTGTATTTTTTGATCAAATAAATGCAGTCTTGGTAAGCATTTAAAAAATCTTACCAACCCCAAACTTTTGAAGGTAGTTCTTGTTTATTTATTTATTATAACTAACAAATATGATCTAATTATTAAAATAAGCATTCACTGTGCGGGTGCAACCCCAGTTCCGTTGCAGAGAGAAATTATAGGGGCAAAGTGAGAGTGAGACTGGAGGAGGGGGGAAACAGCTGCTTCCTGTTTCTAAAAACTGCCTACTACTTTTAGAAACACTTTACAGATGCGGTTAAATTCTCCAGGTGTGAAGGCATGCGCACACACATAAATACACACACCAGCTAATTTAGTGATTCACAGACATTATGGAGAGACATAACTTTGCCCTCTCTTGTTCATCCTCTCTCTCTCTCACTCATACCCATATTTGGGCACACACAAACCCCAACCTGTGATCTTGGCTGTAAAGGGGCTTCCAGCAATGTGCTTGTCATCAAACTTGACAATTATGTTGTAGTCTCCTGGGGCCGTAGGCAGGTAGGACACAGTGCAGGTGCCATCTTTATTATCCTTACAGCTGATCTCTGCCTTAGAGGGGCCCTCCACTGCCAAAGACAGACCTCCTGAGAGAAGATGAGAGTGCAATATGGATAGTTAAAAGTCTGGCAATCTGAGACTAATGCAGTGCGACTGTGAGGATGCCAGGCATGGTTTGTGTATTACCTTCTCCAGCGTCCTTAGTGACAATTGTGAAGGTGGCAGGTTTATTGACCATGCCGTGACTCAGACCAGAGCCATATGCATTCACATGCCCGCTGTTGATGGCATCCACATAGAACTGCAGTGGACTTCCTGTAGGGAGATATTAAAACAGTGTCACTTCATGTTTCAAAATGATCAATGGCAAATATAGACATTATTTAACAGACTAAATTATAAGTGTTGGAGGTAATGCATTACAAGTTATGTAATCAGATTACTTTTTTCAAGTAACTAGTAAAGTAAAGCATTACTTTTAAATTTACAACAAAATATCGGAGTTACTTTTTCAAATAAGTAACGCAAGTTACTTTGTTTTCCAATTTACTTTGTTGACTGACAACTCTCCTGTTTCCATGTTGAAAGAATTACGGAGTAAGGCGTTGTGTGCGCTGTGTAAAAAAATGATGGTTATTCTAGACTAGTTCTAGACTAAATGTGAGCATACATGTACTCATTTACTTCTTCTCCTGCGTCCTATTCATCTGTATTCCTGAATGGCAGCATCTGAAAGACTTCATTGTTTGAACTGCGCCCTCTACTGTACAGGAGTGAATTTGTATTTCCTTCCTGAAACTTTTCACTTTTGGTGTGAAAGGGCCCAGATGAGAAAAAGTAACGCAAAAGTCACGCATTACTTGTCATAAAAAGTAACTAAGTAATGCAATTAGTTACTTTTTTAGGGAGTAACGAAATATTATAATGCATTGCTTTTAAAAGTAACTTTCCCCAACACTGAAACATGTTAAATTTCCAGATTTTAGAACAAATGTCTGATTGTTTTGGTACCTGGTATGTGATTCCCATCATATTTGATGTCCATCTCGTGCAGGCCCTTCTCGGTGGGGGCGTATTTGACTGTCACCGTCCCGTCCTTGTTATCAGTGATGTTGGGACGGGCGGTCTTACCAGAAGGCATACGTACCTCACCTGGAAAAAGATAAAATGCCTCCTTTTTAAATATGTTTGCCTTTGCAAGCACCTCTAATGATTATCAATTTGTTCATTGATAAAAAAATTTTTTTTTTAAATTTTATTAATTAATAAGTGTTCATACCTGTAATCTCCCCCTTTTGCACCGTAAATGGAATGACAAGATTGAACGGGCGGAGCATTGGCTCCATGGCATCCACAGCAGTGATTGGTTCCTCTGTGGCCTAGAAGAGAAAGAGATTTTAGCATCACTGCACTGCTAACTTAGGAGAGTGAGAAAGTGCATGCAAAGGGTTAATGACTGGAAAAAATGAAAAACAGACAAGGGCCCAGCCTAGTTGAGCTGCAATAGATTAAATAAATTTGTAAAAGCAGCAGCTACAAAGCCAAATAAAAGAGACAAAACACCGCCTCTGCAATGGGAGATCATTAACTCTACAAATGCATGACCAGCCAACTAGCCGTTTTAATAACTTGTTAAAAAGATGTCAGCAGCAAAGCTCATGGGAAATTAAGCAAAGATGGATGAAATAAAAAGGTGTAATGATAAAGGCTGAGGAGCAGAAAGCATTTAGGATGTTATCTGACGACTACGGGTGGTGTGTACCCAGTGAGGGGTGTAGCCCTTGTAGGGGGCGTAGGGCTGCTGTAACTGCAGTTTATCACACGGTTCCTCAATTATAGGGATGGTATCAGATGCCTGGAGAAGGAGGTGTTCACATGTTTAGGGCTTCACACAACACACATTTACATGCAGCTAATTCAATTCGATCCACTGAACTGGAATTGAATTGCTAAGTTAAATTCATTCTCAATGAATAGATTACAATAAAAGTTTCTATTTGGGAGAATGATTATTTTGGAAAAACACACCATGCACTGTAGCCATATTTTGGAAGTATTTATGATCATCTGGGTAAAAAAAAAAAGTACGGGGACAAAATATATACAAAATATTTTTTTTTAAATCACTACCCATGATGCAGATGCATAATACAGAAGGTGCTCACCACCACATGGAAGGGACTGTTGGGAATGTGCTCTCCTCCAAAGCGAATGGTGATGACGTATTTCCCAGGTTCTGGAGCTGTATAGTAGATATCAAATGTTCCATCCGCATTTTCCACCACATCCACATCTAGCTCCGCCCCATCTGGAGTTGATACTTTGCAGGTGACCTTCCCCTTCCCAGCAGCCTTTGCATCCACAGTGATAACGGTCTCCTCGCCAATTTGAATGGTGGGTCCGAGCCCTGAGCCTGAACATGGTACAGCCACAAAGCAATTACAATAAAGAAATTTTGCTCCAATTAGACAATTAGAGATTATGCCATACATCTCAATGAAAAAGAGTGGCCTAAACTGATCCCACATAAAAGGCTGGCAAAGGTCAAAAAAGGTAACTCACCCAGTCCGTGTCCCCCAATCGACACTACAGATAAACAAAAAGATTTGTTAGAATTTATGATCATAAAGGTGTGCAAAATAAACCAACTAGTGCTGAGATTGCATTTTTATTAAGCAATAAACACTATAACACAATAAGACACTAATAATACCTGTAATGAACAGCAATACATCACTATAGAAGGCCGCAATAGGGTGTGACGTAGACATCTGTAACTGACCTGTCACAAGGCATTTGCTGGCATCTCCACTGGGCAGCGCATGGATGCGGTAGGGGGAGTATGGAATCTCATCCCCGCCATATTTGATTGTAATAGTGTAGCGCCCTGTCATATCTGGGACGTAGGATACGGTGTATGTTCCATCTCTGTTATCCCGAATATTGGCTTTCTTTGGCTTTCCTTCTGGGTCCTGCAAAAGGAATGAGTTGTTAAAGTGTATTCATGCAAATGATATTATTTTAACTAGTTGTCGAAATAAATGTAGCCAATATTCAACAAGGCAATATTACTCATACATATTACATATCAAGCATCTCTGACAGTTAGTCATGTAGTGAAAAACCACATTTAGGGTTTAGCCTAAATCTAATGACAGATCAGTCCACAGTGACCACTAGAGGGCAACATTAAGGGTCCCCTTGACAGTTACAAAATGATAAAGTATGGCTGCCTGGGAGAAAGGTTCACTCTCACATCCAAAAACACACCTTTTGTGCAAGATAAAAATGTTTTTTGGTGCTTTTGCTCAAGTGCAGTTTGGAAACACCCATTTTGGTTGAAGTGAAGTTTTCTCCCTTCCTTTTTAGAATGGGAAGTAGTATGATTAAAAAAAAAAACAAGGATCATCCTCAAGACAATTCCCAAGTTGCTTCTGGATTTTAATTGTCATTGAATGTTGTATGCATGGACCAAGAGGATACAAAAAGTAACACGAAAAGAGGAAAAGTTGGGGGAGGTACGATAGAATATATGAAAGAAAGATAGAAATAATGACAGACAGATGGATGGATGGATGGATGGATGGATGGATGGATGATGGATGGATATGTATGTACATAGATAGATAGATAGATAGATTATTCCCATTTGTTTTCATTATTAGGAAACAAATATGGAACAAGGAACTAGGGAATAACTAAGGAAAAACTAGGGAATAATTGAAGGAAAAAAAGCAGCCAAATGAGCAGGGGAATTGGGGTAGGGGGTACAGTAGCAAGGGAACAGGCCATGAGCGCTTAGGGGCCCAAGGCTGATGGGAGAGAGACGCCAGACACGGTGAGTTATAACAACAAGAGGAGGCTGAAAGGAGTGGCCGCCTTACACATCCTTTCCTAAGAATATGGAAGGGGATGGTGCCCTTTACAATGTGGTTCTCCCACACCCTCCTACCCCAGTCCTCCACATACATAGAGGCCTCTTGCCTGCACCCATCCGGACCCTACAGCGACAGCAGGGAAGGGGTCAGAGGTCAGGGCAGAGGGAAGCGGAGGGGAGGACATTGGCCGTTAAAGCACATGTGATCATCAAGGGAAACCTCTGTCTTAAAACATGTCAAAAAAAGGCCTGAGCGAGTGCTGATGTCACTCACCAGTATCTGTACTGTGAGAAGACCCTCCCCTGCGTCACGGGCATCAATGGTGAACTCCACCGGCAAGCTGGCTGGCACCCCGGAAGCGTTTAGGCCGGGACCGCTGGCACGGACTTTACTGGCATCATGAGCAGGCAACACCTTGATCTTAAATGGACTGAAAAGGGGAAAATGGAGACTTCCTTTATATGGAAGTGTTCTTCTAATTTCTAAATCAGCACTGAAGATTTTGGTCATACCACATATAGTCTACTTGCGTCATTAATATTAAGACATTATTAATACTTTAAGCAGCCCGCTCACCTGCGTGGCACTTCTTGGTCTGCATATTTGACACAGACAGTGTAAGGTCCATCTTTAGCAGGAGTGTAGACCACCGTGTGTGTGCCATCACCGTTGTCTGTGATATTCACTGGCTCTGTCATCCCTAGAATAATAACACAGTTGATCTCTCTGTATGCCTGTCATCTAGTCCAGACAACACTCTTGATGAAAGCGTCTTATATGATGTCATTTATAATCTAAATACGAATTGCATTTTTAGTATAGACTACCGAAAAGTTTGGGGTTGGTGAGGTTTTTTTATTTGATCAAAAATACAGTAAAAACTATGATATTGTGAAATATTATTAGAATTTACAAGAACTGTTTTCTGTTTTTTATAAATGATAAAAGCTATTTATTAGATCCAAACTCTTGATATTTAACAGATCAGAAACAAGTCAATTGCCATCCTAGTTAGATTACAAATATGTTAAAATTGATGGAATGCTTTGAAAATGGCAACAGAAGAAATCCTGAGAGGGGAACATGCTTCTAAATCACTTATGATGTATAAATGCTAAGTATGAATATGCATTTAAACAACTTCCTCGGATTAGCTAAACACATACACTTACACTTCAAGGACTTTTGAATCCATTTTTTTTTTTAGACGTTCTAGTAATTCACTTTCTAAAAGCTAAACTGAAGCACTTATGAAGCATTTGGACCTTATCCAAACCCTGTGTGTGTTTTTCCAGTCTATTTTTTTCACCTGTAGGTCCATACAGCAGCACCTCCAGTAGGGCGAGTCCAGCCTTGCTGCAGTCCACGGTGAAGGTCTGAGGGACGTGGGCTCTTACTCCACTGCCCAGACCAGGACCAGAACACTTCACCTTACTGGGGTCCACCAGCTCCCTCACAGGCACCCTGAATGGGCTACCTAAGCACCCACAGAAATTATACAGTTACAGTTTTTCTTCATAAAATGATCAAACAGACCCTGGGGTATGAAATATTCAAGCTTTAAATCAAAATGTCATGATTATTTGCTTCTAAATGTCTTAATCAACACTTCAGCACTCTCATGTTCTCTAACTGCTGAAATTCAATGTCAGTGTGTAATTAGTGTGTTGAGTTCACTCAGAAACAATCCATGAAATGAATTAGACAGAAGGAAATTACATCATACCTGGGATAGGCAAGCCTCCGAAAGTGATGTTGACATCATATTCTCCTGGAGTGAAAGGAATATACTCCACACTACAGCTGCCATCTTTGTTATCCTTGCAAGACATCTTAGCTTCTGATGGACCCTCAATGGCCAATCCAAGACCACCTGTGCCAGCACCCCTGAAAGAGAGGAAAATACAAAGGAGAAAATACAAGTTTACAGGGTAAAATCTAAAAATACTTATATACCAACATTCAGGCTTGTTCACATCCAGTCTAAAGCAACTAAACACTACAATTTAATCTAGTATTAAAAGATTTTTCATAGCAAAACAATTCCTATAGTGTATGCTCCTTAATTTTCTATAATCAAGCGATATTTCAGCAAAATTTCGAGGGCAAAAAAAGTGTTCATTGTACCTGGTCTCCACAGTGAACCGGTTGGGTTTGTTGACCAGACCCTCTTCCAGACCGGGACCGTAGGCACGTACACGGCTGGGATCACAACCTTCAGTCACCACCACCCTAAACGGGCTCTTGGGGACAGGTACGTCATCATATAGCACTTCTATAAGATGCACACCTGTATAAAGACAAATTTAACAGCCCTCTTTTATCTATAAATATGAAATTGGAAAGTACTTTTTCATTCTGCCGCCTTTGACAAAAAAAAAAAAAAGAGACTGTGTGTGGCCATATATAGTGAGACTGTGTTTTTTCTCTCAATCAATAGTTGTGTTGGAATATTATCAAGGCATTATGGGAAAAAAAAGACATCAGCAGGCTCTGCTCAAAACACAATGAACAATAAATGAATTTCCATCTTACAACATTGACCTCCACACAGAACAATCAATACAGCAGCCATGCTCAGAATACCAGATAGCTCTCTGTGTGTGTGTGTGTGTGTGTGTGTGTGTCCCATGATTCTAAGGGAGGAAAAAAATGCCAACATAGCCTGTTGAATTAATTAAGATTGGGGCAGACACATATACTAGGGATGCACTGATATGAACATTTTGGCCGATACCAATAACCGATAATTCTTTATACCAATATAAATCCAAATTTTTATATAATTTTTAAGGGCCTGATTACAAAAATAAAAGTCTCGCCATTAAAAGCCATGTCCCAAGCACACAATTATAATGATGTTATATTATATCATTATAATTTTATGTAGCCTATATGACAGATTTGTGTTGCACATGTTTTACTTAACTGTATTTTCCTTTTTGAAGTGACTCCAATCATATTTCAAGCAAATCAAAACCACCATGGCGAACAGTGTGCTTCTGAAGTGTGAAATAATCCATTATTTATCGGCCAAATTTTCTTATTGGGCTGATAATGATAACATTAAAAATTAACATATATCGGCCGATACTGATATGGTGGCCGATATATTGTGCATCCCTAACATAGACCTCAGCATTTAATTTTTAATTTTAATTATCAGGATTCACAAATCAATTCAACAAAAATAATTTTTTTATATATACTGGATATCTTACCATCCTCATATGCGGTATATTCTACTCTGTAAGTGCCATCTGCTTTGTCAGTGATGTACGCATCAGTTGTGGCACCTGATGGGTTAACAATACGAACTTTGATGTGGTTTCCACCCATCTTGTTGTGAACCCGAGTATCAACAACAAAGTGTGTAGTGACCTCTCGGAGTACCCCTGTGAAAATATACCAGAATTTAAAGTACGATGGTACTAAACACATTCAAACAAGTATAATTTTAGATGCCCTCCTTACCTCTGGGCTCAACTCCTGGACCGTAGACCTTGATTCCACTGGTATCAAGAGCAGGATCCACTTGCACCCTTGCAGGGAACTTAGGTACTGCATGTCCTCCGTATTTAATCGTGATGGTGTACATTCCGTGGAAAGGAGGGATGTAGGTGATAGAATATGTTCCATCGCTGTTATTCTGGACATGAACCTCTGCCTGCGTTCCTGAATCTGAAATTATCTCGATGGTCAATTCTGCCTCCCCTGCTTTAGAGCAGTCCACCGTGAACAACGCTGCTTCGTTGACCTTTCCTCTCTCCAACCCTGGTCCACTAGCTGTAACCTTGCTGGGGTCAAAGACGGACTGCACCATGGCTTTGAAAGGGGAACCAGGGATGTGAGCATCAGCAAACAGGATGTTGATGGAATATTCTCCAGGCTCAGTGGGCAGATAGGACACCGAGCAAGATCCATCTCCATTGTCCTGGCACTCAATCTTTGCTTCACACGGGCCCTCCACAGTCAGCCCGAGACCCCCTGTACCTGCGCCTTTGGTGTCGATGGCAAATGGAGCGGGCTTACCCACAATGCCTTCCTTCAGGCCAGGGCCATAGGCTCGCACCTTTAAGTGAAAATAAGACAAAACTGTTGCCTTTCAACATTGTATCAAAGCAGAATTCTTAAAAACTTTAAAATAATCGGGAATTTAAAAAGTCAGTCAACATGAAAATGAACCAGAAAATATAATATTTTAATATAATTAAATTATACATGTGGTACATGTGGTAAGCAGAATAATAGATTCAGGAACTCTTTTAAAAATGAATGCAGACCTAAGGTGTAATGGCCTCTCCGGGTGTGCATCGAATTTTCAATAATTCAACGATGCAACATGCTTTAACAGTACTAGAGGACAGCCCAACATTTTTCAAAGTCAGGCGGCCTTCATCATCTGTATCCATTTATGGTCAGAGATTTGTATCTGTTTCGATTATATACAGACAAACTGTCTAATGATCCTCGGCCCAGTGACAGAATGGAGCAGCCATTTCACATGCAGATGAAGTACCTTGTTTGGCACACTACACTTGAGTTCACCTCTCCCTGACAGATTAATTAAACACCAACTGTCCTCTAATCATTTCCAACAATGGCTAAATGCCCTTTTGTGTTTGTTTTAGGCTTCTTCACTGACACAACTGATATACAAACCGAAACATCTGGCTCATGGAAAAGGAAAACTTTCTTCCGTAGAGAACAGGCATACATACAAACAAAAAATACATTTAAAATAAAATACATTTAAATTGGTTTACTTTGGAACTAACATTGCTGGAATAAACCTCTACAAACAGAAAATTTCCTTGAACAGAGGATCAAGAAATAATGCTTTACAAAATCTGGTTCTAGTTTGATCATTCTGTCTCTGGTTAGTGGCTCATAAACTCTCTGAAGGTCTTTTTGTTTTGTGAGGTAAGGATTGCACTGTACAGTCCAGCTTATCTGGTAATACATCCCATGTTTCTCATCATATGTAGAGTTTTTTTTTTTCATCCCAGTCAGCGCTTAGTAGTTTTTAGCCTTAAGCTTGAGAAAGGATCCTTGAGCGAATCGAAATGCCAAAGCACAATAAAAGCACTGTGTCTCCATCAACAGAACACACAAAAATACCAATGAGATCATTTTGGTAACAAATATTTTCTAATCAAAACGATTTGCAGTAATCATGAAAATTACGGTTCAATAAGACGATGACATATAAACCAAGGAATCACATTCTCCTATTTGGGACTCCTACCTTTGAGGGATCTGGAGGCATCACTCCCTCCACCGTGAAAGGACTTCCCGGTACAGGGTTTCCATCATAGCTGATGTCCACTTTGTAGGGCCCCTCTTCCGGCGGAATATACTTAACTGTGTGTACCTCATTAGACGCTCCAGATTCCACCTTGCATGGGATTGGTCGGCGGGAAGGTGAGGTAATTTTGACGTCTACCTTTCCTTGACCTCCCGCACCACGTGTATTAATGGTAAACTCCTCATCTTTCCCTACATCCACTTCTAAATACGAAGACACAAAAATATGTACAATATGTTAAATCAACCTAGCTATTATTTCATTCCTCAAATAAATAGCCTGAAGATTTGACTTGTATAGACTTACTGGTATTGAGTCCTTGAACTTTGACCTTGTTAAGATCCAAAGGAGGAGCAACTGTGATGGTAAATGGGCTTTTGGGGATGGGGTCACCACCATGGCACACAGATATGCTCATGTTACCCTGGATCACAAAAAAAAACAAAAAACAGGACTGAGCAAGATGTAATTTATAATACCATAATAGCATGTGACCTCTTGGTGTCCATTTATATGAACCGTAACCCACTGTTGGAGCGTCTCACCTGCTGTAACGCAGTATAGCGCACAGTGAAAGAATAGTCGTGGTTATCAATGATCTCAAAGTCACTGACAGCTTCTCCTTTCCCAGCTGCGGTGAAGTGAACCTCAGGTGTGGCCTTGCCTGCTCCTTTAGTATAGATTGTGAAGTGAGTCGGCTTGCCCACTTCCACACCTGTGATAGAGACACATAACATGCAGATGAGATTAGCTGTTTTTATTTACTATTTTTCTAATTTCAGTCACTGACAATGAAACTGACCTGTCTTGTTGAGCCCAGGACCTTCTGCTTTCACCTTATTAGCATCATGGGATGGATCAACTTTGATACGGAAGGGGCTGATGGGAATTTCCTGTTAATTTGTTAAAAAAAAAAAAAAAAAAAAATGTTTAGAACTTAAATAACATACAGAATAATTTCACATTATTGACTAAGACTGACCTGATCTGCAAAAAGCACCATGATGGTGTAGCGTCCGGCTCCAGGGGGTGTATACTTTACTGTGAATGTGTCGTTATCATTTTTAATGATGTCGAAATCAATGTCTGCTTCGGCAGGTCCCACCACACCAGGAGCGCACTTAATCCCAATGCTAACATCTCCTAAGGAGCCACAACAGATTAAAAAAATAAAAGGAAATAAAGTCAATTTCCAAATTTTAAATATGTGTTTAAATAACATTAGTAATCATGTTTTCTCAGACCTTGTCCGGCCTCACTGCAGTCCACAGTAAAGTATGTGGGTTCGTTGGCCTTCAAGCCCGTCTTCTCCACTCCTGGTCCATGAACCTTCACGTTCTCTGGGTGACTACCTTCTCCAATAGTCACCTGAGAAATGTAAAAAGACCACAGTTACACATTGTAAAGCTAGGAACTGAAAGCTTTTGGAGGACAGTGGTTCTAGTAAAGCTATGATCCAATATGGAACGTTTGATCTAACATGGTCGTGTAAAGGGAAAGTGTGAAATCTAACACTGGAAAAATGTGGTCATGAACTTTCATTGAAAGGCTGAGCTTGTTTGAAAGATCTTGACAAACAGCAACATAATGTCATCAGTTGGCTGAAATCTGCCTGTTGACAGTGAGCTCTCACCCTGAACGGACTGTTGGGAACATTGACCTCTCCCCAGGTGATGATGATAGTGTGTTTGATGGGCTTGGTGGGTATGTACACACAGAAATATGTGCTGTCACCATTATCTGTGATCTGGATATCGATGGGGAAGCCTTCTGAGTCCTTGAATATAAGAAGGACAAGTTTGTACCAGTGAAGTGAGGCATGAGGCATAAAGCATGTGGGACTTGTATGAAAATGTACCTGAGCAAAAATCTGTAGATGTCCTCTTCCAGCTCCACTGGCGTCAATTGTAAACTCAGCAGGTTTGTTTACGATGCACCCAGCTGGCTCCAGCCCGGGGCCATAACACTTAACCTGCATAAAAACATGAGTTAGTTCAGTTACTGCTGTCATTTATTATTCCCAACAAACGTGCAATCATTATTGCCAATTGTCACAGAGCAGACCTTCTCAGGGAAGACGTCACTAGCTGCAGGGAGGATGTGGGCCATAAAGGGGCTGTCTTTGATATCTTCATCATCACAGATGACATGGACCGCATAGTCACCTGGCTCGGTGGGCCAGTACAAAACATCACAAGATCCATCACCCTTGTCATCACACTCTATCTTAGCCTGCGAGGGGCCTTCGATGGAGAAACCTGTGCATGGAAGTGAGTTTACGACCATTAACCAGGCATCTTGTCTGTACATAAACCAGTGGTTCTCAACTCTGGCCCTAAAAGTTTAGTTCCAACCTTTATCATACTCACCTGCCTGTAACTTGCTAGTAGTCCTAAAGACCGTGATTAGCCTGTTCAAGTGTGTTTGATTAGGTTTGAAGCTAAACTCTGCAGGAAAGTGGACCTTGAGGGCCAGAGTTGAGAACTCCTGCCATAATTACTAGATACCTGGATGGTCGCCGTAGTTTTGCCAAGCAAGACATGTTCCTGGATCATCATCTATTGTTGATCCTGGAACAACATTCCTGTCCAAAAACAAAGTCCTAACCCTATCCCTACCCCTAAACCTAACCTTACCCATAATTTATCCCTAAAATCAGAGGAAAATGATAGATGAATAAGAATGGTGTAGAAGCCTCTAACCCTTGTTGTAAGCCTAAACTTGACATTAACTAAAAAACTATCCCTCAAATCTGATTGGTTGATTGGAATGTTATACTTGGTAAAATCACGTTAACCATCCCGGTCTACAACACCAGCTCAGGAGGCTCAATTACGTTAAAGAAGGTTCTTACCCAGAGTTCCAACCTCTGTGCCAATGGCCTCGACCACAAAGTCAGCTGATTTGCCCACCATGCCCGTCTCCAGGCCTGGACCCCATGCCCTCACTTTCTGAGGACCTGCATCTTCACTTATGATCACCTCAAATGGGCTAAAACACATATAGATCAGAAGTGAGATGGTTGATCATGATAATTTGCATAATTCCTTGATTATCTCTCTGTAGTAACTTCCATATCCTGTTTAGTCCTTTTAATATGGATTTCATTATTAAGTTCAATTCAATTCACATTTATTTGTATAGCGCTTGTCACAAAACATATCGTTTCAAAGCAGCTTTACAGAGAATGCATGTCAACATTACAATTTAGAGAATGCAGTTAGCTAATAATGTAATAATTTAATTTACAATCACTGTTAGCAGTTTAATTAAAAGTCAAAGCAATGAGCTCCTGGAAATAATGCAATAAAGTGATGTGCAACAGAAATCCAACTGTACCACAGTAAACTGGCAGAGGTGTATAAGTGCACTTACCTGCGGGGAATGGCATGGCCACCCCAAGTAATGGTGATGATGTATTTTCCAGGGAAAATGGGGTAGTAATCACATTCATACACACCGTCTCCCAGTTCTTGCACCTTCACAGGCTCATCGCCACCTCCTGAAAAAACAAAATTTAATTCAAACTAAATAACTTTAAAATGCAACGTTGATTAAAACAGAAAAAAAAAACAATTGCACACATACTTGGCCCTTTGACTTGAACACGTAGTTCTCCACTGCCTGCTCCCTTTGTGTACACCTTAAAGTCAGCCACCTCCTTCACACGCACACCCTTGGGCTGCAAGCCACGACCAATGGCCCGACAAGCATTCGGGTTACTCGCTACAAAGAGGAAAGAGCGGTTATTCTTGATCTTACAGTACAAGTACAAGAAGGCAAAAAAAGACTATACACACATGAATGTAGAGGTTGTCGAAGTTAGTTGAGATTATGCATGGACCAGCCAAAGGTACGAGCAATGAAGAACAACCAAAGACAGAATGTTTCCTTTACAAGCCTATGACAATGCAATTAGCAATCTCATAAATTACCCATTAGGAATGTAGTGAGAGCACTAAAATGAAAACTACAGGCAAGCTGATGTGGTTTCAAGAGCTTATAAAAAGACTTAAAATAAACACTATATTTGAAATTAGATATAAGAACCAGCTGTGAAAAATACAACCAAACATTAACAATATTCCACTCAAATAAAAATAAAAAATTATTTGAAATATGTGACCTACTGTCGGGGGTTTGGTGTTTAACACTAAATCCACTAATGAGCACTTTTAGAGCAATAAAATGTCTATTAAAATCAGCCTGGCTAAGTTCTAAGTGCTTTCTCATATCTGATCAAACAAATTCTTCCCGCAGTATCAGTTTCTTCCAGTACTGGATAAAAAGTCTACAAAATAATGTTAGGTGGAAAATTTGGAAAATAATGAATAATTAATGAGTTAGTTACTTTATCATATATTTTGGTTAAAAAAAATATTGTTAAGACAGATAATCAAAGCATTCCCATTCTCTGTGTTAGTATTTATGGAGCGACATGGACAAAACGAGCAACTGTACAGTTGATGATGATGATCATGATGACAATGGGATGAGGATGATGATCTTTGAGATGAAGATGACTGTATTACACACCCAGACGGTCACTCAGCCATTGGCTCTATGATGCCAAATCAAGTGATGGCATCCTGACTTTATTAAGAATATGCTTTTAAAATTGTAGGTGTGAAACAAACCTAATATCAGTTCAGGTTACAGTGAGTAGTTTAAACCAATTTGTTACTTTTGTTAATTTATTTTATTAATATTATTTAATAATAGGATTTAGTTAAATTTGTTAAATTCTGAATTATTGAATCAGAAAATATTAGCAGAATCCAATCAAAAGTGATCCTGATGCTCTGAGCGTCTGTTAAGTGATCGTCCAGTCCCACCAGTGAATGGTAGCTCTTTGTCTGCGTCAGTTAAAACAAGACCAGCAGCAGCATTTGCAACACTTGTCTAATCCTTCTTTTATTCTTATTCATACTCTCACTTTCACTCACACACACTTTCATCCCATCACTTCCTGTCACTATCTGAGCTTCCAGTTGATTTTAGCCGCCCCAGAGGGCAAAGCGCCAGCGCATGCTAACGAGACAGAGATGATGTGCCCGGGAAGACACATCCAGGGTAAGGGGAAGAGACAGGAGGGAGAGGACCAAGCTCGAGCAGGCATCTGCCACACCCCCCGGGTGGCCCGTACTAACTTGGTCGCCTGGGTTTGGGTGGTGTTGGGGGAGGCACTTTCTTGGCCTTTTCTGAGGGCGGCGTGCGTATAGACTGAGGGATTATGTGAACCGGTGAGCCGATCTGCCGGCCGCTCGGAGGAGCTAGAACAACACACACAGGCGAAAGGAAAGAGGAAACACAATAAAGCGTTTCGTCATCATCGGGAGTGTGGTGGACCCCTGGAGCAGTGAGCAAATGGAGCTCAAACCAAACGTGGTCTCAGTCAGTGCCACAGAGAGCAGATCTCTCTGGAAGTTGTCCAGTATTAGCATGCTGCCAATCAAACAATCTGAAGTCATTAAGGTGCGGTCACATTAGCGATTTCACCGGCAAAAAAGGTCCACATTCTATTATTAACAGCATAGCGCAGCTCACACTGAAGTCACCTTCAAAACCTGTTGGTTAGCATGGCGAATTCACGTAACCAACAATGAGTGAAATCTGTGTGCGGAACTTTTTCACCTGGATTTCGGCTACGAAATTTCACAGAGCAACGGTAAATGTGACCGCACCTTTAGAAGGGAAAAATAAGCTCTTTAGGTGCATAAAAGGTGCCCAGCTGAAAAGGCCAGCGTACTGTTATTTGTGTTTTGGATCCTGGTCTTCACCCTAATGTCTTCACCAGGTTTCCAAACTAGCCTCAAAAGCAAGCGGACCAGCTTTACCAGAAAAACAGCTGGTCTAAGCTGGTCTTTTCAGCAGGGGCAGTAGGCATTTTAAAAAGAACATGGCATGCTTTTAATGCAGCAAAAAACAACAAGTCGAAGGCTCAGGCAAAAAAAAGCACTTGTTGTTTTCTTGGTGCATTAACAGCTGTGGTGTTAAATAATAATGTGACTGTAAAAGAACTCTGCAGGACATCTAGCTAATAAGATAACATGGAATTAAGTCAGGAAGTGAGGACATGGGTCTCACCCTCTGAGATGTGAACAGTGAAAGGACTTCTGGGTATTTGTTGGCCAGCGAATGTTACATATATAGTGTGAGGGCCCTCCAGAATAGGGCCGTAGGTGCAGCGGAAAACACTATCCCCCTTGTTTTCCAGAATGATCTCCACTGTGTCTCTACGACCCTGAGAGTCCACAATGATCACGCCGACATCGCCTGCTCCAGCACCTGAAGGGTCACAAATACATAAAAGATCTTTATCTAGTCTTTAGTTTTTGAGTAAACAGCAAACAACATTATTTTCCTGACATTACCTGCTGTGTAGATGTCAAAATACGTGGGTTTATTGGCCACATTGCCCACCGGTTCCAAACCTGGCCCACGGGCCTGCACCTTGTTCGGATCTCCCAATGCTTTAGACACATTTACCAGGAAAGGGCTCCTGTCAATGTCCTGTCCAGCAAACAACACCTTCACCTGGAGGAAGACAGAAATATCTCTCAGATTGAGTTACTCCATTTCATCTGCAACAGTTTGAGCTCCCTTTGTCACATCTTACAAAACTGCTATCAAGACCCAAAAAGACTGTAACAATCATTCATCTTGAAAATATGACTGGAAAATGAGAACAAAAGCCACTGTGGAATGCTTATTATTTCACTGGTACCTTATGCAGACCCTCCACTTTTGGAACATAGACCACAGAGTAGCTCCTATTCCTGTCATTGTTGGGAATTACTCTAGCCTGCAAAATAAGGACATATTAGTAAGACATTCATAAGTTAGATGTCAAAACATAGTTTTTTGTTTTGTTTTGTTTTGTGGTTTTGTTTGGTCTTGTGTACCCCCACAGCCCCATCAGTAAGACATTCAGTGTAGTGGTATTTATGCTTATTTTATTGTCACACATTTTTATTTAGTTTACTGTAAAAATCATGAGATTAAAATCATGAATTAATTCATTTAATTCACTTAATTATTTTTATTTTTTTTAGGTTCAATGAAACAGCAAAAATCTGACCAATACCAACAGGAACATGTTTGGTGTACAAATGGATGTTTGACTTGTTTTGATAATGAAAGAAGTTTGATGAGTTAGAAGATGACCTCTTCTGTGTGGCCCTCTGGATCCTCAATGTACACCAACACCTCTCCAAGTCCCGCCTCCACAGTCTCCACGACAAATTCAGCTGGTCTCAACACAACGTTGCCTCTGGGCTCAATACCTACAGAGAAATTGAAAGATGCAGAGGTGTGGGTTGAAGTACAGTAAATGTTTTATCTCATACAGTGTTAACATCAGAGTTAACACCATCTGTCAGTCTCACCTGGCCCATAGGCCTTGGCTCTCTTGGGGTGCAAAGTTTTAGATCGCAGTGGGGCACCAGGCTTGAGTTTGGCTTTGGGGAACTGAGACAGGTAGGTCATCACTGAATGCTCGTCCACATTGGGATCCACAATCTCCTCTGGAGCAATCACCTAACAGGGCAAAAGTGCAATGTTAGAGATCAAAAGTCACAGGCTACATAGTGGTTGAACTCAATCCTGATTCCTGGATGGCATTAGAGCAATATTTCTCAATCCAGCTCCTGGGGCAACCATTTTGGATGTCTTCGTCATCCAACACACCAGATACAACTCACTATTTCACTGGAATAGGGGACATTGACCTGTAAAGTTACATCAGATAGTGAAACACCTAAAACATGCATTGCTGTAGCCCTCAGGATCAGGGCTGAGAAACAGATGAAAAAGCACGTCTCACTGACTTTATTTGACATATTTTTTGAGTACTGTTACTGCCAGAATCGATCGTCAGATATAAACACAGCTCTGCTTTGTGATGGTCTACGGCACAAAACTGATGAAGTACACTTAAGCTGTGGAAAATATTTTCTGTCTCTCCTCTCCCCTCAGTCCCGTCTTTCATGTCCTAATGGTTAAGTGTCCTGCTATATTTACCGCTAGGCTGGAAGGTTAAGAGCTAACTGGAAATAGCTCTAAATGGTATTTAACACAGCAGAAAGACGAATGAGATTCAACGGGAGACCAACAGGGGCAGAAAGAGAAATATGCATCTTGTTATTAAAACCCATAAATTGAGGCTCTTTAACTCTCCCGTTGCAGCGATATCCTACATGCTCAAAGCAAGCAATGACCTATTGTTTTGGACTCTCTATCCATCTCAATTACTCAAACACAAATTTGAGCTTTAGTGTATTTATTTATATAAGCTGAAATAGATTTCTACATGGCAGGTTCACTAATGCTCTCAAATACGATCTTTAGGACTGACTATCTGTATTGTCATTTGGCAAGCAATGAAAATGGCTTATGATAAAATGTTTATGATGGATAGATGCACTTTCTTGAGCTTCAAACTCGTTGCCCCCGTTCACTGCCATTATAAAGCTTGGATGCATCAGGATATTTATTAATATATCTCCGATTGTGTCCATCGGAAAGAAGAAAGTCATATACACCTAGAATGGCTTGAGGATGAGTAAATCTTGGGGTTATTTTCATGTTAAAGTGAACTAATCCTTTAAGAAGAAAACAGGCACAAATTAGGCTAGATGGCATGAGTCCCAATAAATATGAGTGACTGCTTCTTACCTGAGGCACACCGAGCCAATCGTCGGCTTGCTGCATGGCTTCTCTCGCATTCTCCACTGGCTGACTCGGGTCCCATGTCTCCCAGTCCGGACACAGGCCTTAGATGAAGTGAAAGACAGAGTTAGCAGATTGAGGTAAATAACATTAGAAACCATGAGAAACATTAATTTTCTAAACCAGATTAGGACTACACTGCACTGTCTAACTTTAAAATGATCTTGCATTTTGCATAGATGAACACAGAAGAGACAAGTCTGAGCTTTATCTTGGGCTGCAGGCCCACTGCTCCACAGCAAGGAACTATTAAACCATGTTCTTTAGTTCAACTTGACCTTAAATGCTCTCAGATGAGCAGTTTCCCGTCACTTCACCCTTTTTTTTCCCTAAACACGGTCAGGCTCATAGCACCAAACGCTTTCCTGAAGCAAACACACACTAGTGCCGTCTGGAGTAAAACTGTTATTATATGCTGGATTATACTCAAAGAGCAAGAGGTGTTTAGCTCAAATGGAACCAGAGAGCCTTGAAACCACAAGACTCCTCAACGACTGCCAAAACGTTAATATCAGATCTGGGTTTGTTTTCCAAGATCCTCCAGCACAGCGGCCCTATACTTGGGTTGGACAGTGAGTATCTGTAACATTTCCTGCTGCTAACACGAATAAAGCTTTAATTTTCGATTTTTAATGCATTTTCACTTGCCAAGAATGGTATTTACAGTTCCCTATAGATCCAAGATGGTGGCACAAGGGAAACAGAACCACTGTTAAGAGTGGAAAACAGATTAGATGGAGGAAACTACAGGGGAGGTAAACAAGGTGTGAATGTGGCCACATATACAGCCTGAATGCAGCAATGCCTGAAGGAAATGCAAAGATAAAGAATAAAGTTTAGAGTTATTTTTTTGGGGGGAAGCATAGTTTTAAAAGCTATAGAGACTTTCCAAATATGGTTTACTTTCTATATAACAACAATAATAAATCATATAACCTAAAGGGGCAGTCACACTACACTTTTCCTTTCATTGACTTCAATTCATACGCATGTTCTAAAGCTCAGGTTTGGTGAACTCTGACTTGAGAATTCGTATTACTCGAAGACGTGTGACCAATAAAAGATCGATACATCTCGTCTTAAATCAAATGAGAAAAAAAAATTATCACATAATTTCAAAAAGACTGATCACAACTCAAGATACAAACTTTACAATAAAATCGTAACAGATTTTAACATTTGTAACATTCTTTCTGTGCAAGTCAATGGAAGATTTAAAAAAAAAAAACAAGGTTCAAAACCTTTTTTTAAATATAAAGTTTGCAAAAAATTAAAAAAAATGAAATATGAGGGATTTTAATACAGTGTTCACCTTGCAAGCATTGTAATAAGCATATAAACACTGAAATACATTACTCCTGCTAAGAGATGCTTTTCCACACATGCACAAGAGGAAAAATATAATGAAGTGCATGTTGGCAGGAAATGCATATAGCAGCATGTGTTTTCACTTAAGCATGGTTGCTGTCTTAGCATCTGACACTTTCCATTCAGTTACAGCAGAGACCAGAGGCCCATTAACAGCTAGCAGAGCCAACAAACTCACATAAACCTGAAACATGCAAAGATATCATGTGTTTCACCTCTCTCATTACTTCTCCTCAGGGTCACAATGTCAGCCCTTTAAATTAGAATAAAACAATGGTTGTTTTATGGCCATATCCTTCAGTTTGTCAGTATATGATGAAAATGCAGCAGTGAGGCCACCTGATGTAGTAGTTTAAACAGTGTAATTGTTTTATTCAAATCCATTTTTATTGCTCAATGGTGATAATGTATCATCTCTTGCTGGACTCAAACCAACTTTTAGTTAGCAGCCCTTTTAGTTATGACCTTTAACCACTTCTAACCACTTCATATCTCAATATTACAAGCTGTTTTTGACACTGGTCAAATCCCAGTTCTACACTTAAAAGGATATTGAATGCAAGAGCAGTGCATCTATTGTGACCCAATGTATCTGGGTGTGAAATCAGCCCTGAGTGCAGCTCAGAGACCATAGTGTACAGCTGCCTTCCACCCACCGCCACTTTTACACCTGTTATCTGTACTAATATGACTAATGGACAATGAAACCTCTGTTTGTGTTTGATAAGCATGTTGAATTCTTTTAAACACACCTTAAAATGCCTGGTCAGGAGATAGAAACTTTTCAACTCTTGCTATTGTGCGTCACAACTTCTTATTGTATCTTTAAGTCAGCATGAAATGAAAAAATATCTATTTTCTAAATGCATGTTATTGATCTTATTTTGAACAATTCATCCATGCATATGTTTTTTTTATTTATTTATTTACCTCTTAATTTTTAATCAGAACTCAATCTTCAAGTGAAAAGACAGATTTTACTCTGGTGACATATGTCGGATTTCTCCAGTCATTTAGTTGGCTTATATTTCGCCACTTTCTTACAATTGACTGCAAGCTCAGATCTGACTCTATTCAAACAATAACTCATGAATTAAACCCATTTTGCTTTTTCAATAGTCCATTTTACTCTGAAGTAAATCACAATATTGATTTGTAATCCTAATGGTATAACTGGGGCTTGACATTTACTTTTTTGCTCACCAGCCACTGTGGCTAGTGGTTTTCCAAAGTTACTAGCCACTCAGCATGTTCGCTGGCCACGATTTTGACATCAATAATATGGGGGAAAACTGCCATATAGATATTTTTTAATATTATTTCATAATTTGGCAGCAGTCACTTTAAGACCTGATGCACAGATCCATTATACTGTTACACTTGTGTGTTTTTTTTCTCAACAGTTTACTTTCATTTAAAACATAACTGACTCTTTACAAGGCCGACAAGGCCGACATTTTGACATTATTTTGTGTGTATTTGACTGTTTTAAGTGCAATAAGCAGCGATAAATAGCCTAACTCAGTTTAGTACTGAGAGGTAGCTTCATGTGCACGCACTTTTGGTATGAGTGTGAGCACAAAATCTGCGGGAACGAGTAAAATTATGCGCAATCCCACGCTGAAATTTAAGCCCTGTAACACCGACAATATTCATCTGGAGCAAATGAAACGAGTGCGTGAGGGGAGTCCTATGTCCTGAGTACATTCACAATGCCAGAAAGACTGCTTTGATTATGGAGTTGAGAAGAATGGACACATGCACTTCCAAACTTGACCCTCCATTAAACCCTCTCTGAACTGCATGGGTTTCTGGATTTTCCACTAGTATAAGTCCAAACCTATCCAGAGGTATTTGATTTATGAATCATGTTTTGGAAAGGAGAGATCCCTTGTTTTGAGGTCACCAATTGTTCTCTTTCTCTTCTTCCCTTGGCTCTGGTCTTTCCGTAGTGAGATCATATGCTGTAATTATCAGACCAGCTTCTCATCTTCTGAGGCAAAGCAGATTCTGCATGTCTGCTGACATTTCCTTAATGAGTATTACTGACCCCTAAATCGACTTAATGAAACTAATGAACTAAGTTTTCCATTTAAATCCACATGTGATTAATGTACCATGACACATCTGTCACCAAGTGCTCATAAACCACAGAATTCTGCTCACCAGGGGCACAATTATCCACCAGGGCACCGAGGGCTTTGCCATCTCTCCAGTCCCTGTGGAAGTTGTTGATGGGCAACTGGGGGACCTTGTTCTGGATCCAGCCCAGAAGGCGCTGTTTCGGTGTCAGCTTCCTGGCATCTTCATCGTCCTCATCCTCCCACATGGGCATGGAGATGGAGTAGTGCAGGATAAGGGTCCATATCAGCCCCAGGATCAGTTTTAGGTTGCCGTCCACTATCGCTTTACTATCTGCAATGAGAGAAAGAAAGATTTAAGGGTATTACCCCACACTAGAGCACTGAAGCACCTTTTGTGCAGATACTGGGAGTCATAAAAAGGCACCTAGCTGAAAATCTGTATGGTTTTTGAGGTTATTTTAGATCTAAGAGTCTCAATGCTTTGCATAGGAAACCATTAAACATTCTGAGGTTGGTTTTCATTTATCCTGTGGTACTACTGTGAATATATATTAATTTAGGGTAAAGATCAGAAGTTTAGGGTGAACTGAAGAGCAGTCATGTTAACAACATACTGTACACAAGGGAGGAAAAAAAACTGAAATAATGGCAACACCTGTGTTTTTTTTTTCACGTCCTCCCCAGCATTGCATGTTGTATTTTGGCGGCCCTCGTGCCATTTTGTTTACTCAGAGAGATTCGCAGCACACTGTTTGTTCCATTCCCCTGCTGTGTTGATAGCTTTTTCACAGGTTTAGATGTGCACAAATAAACAGATGAACTCTCTCAACACGGATCTTATGGTTTACTAAACACATACACACATAGACAACGACCCATGTATTTCACTTTTATTTATTCAAAGTTTATATTTTCATATAGGGTACATATTGGTCTCACATTACTATCATTACTAAGACACAAATCCCATGTTAGAGATAACTATTATGTTAAGTATCTAACATAAAATTAACATAGCATGTGAAAATAAATATAAATAAACAAAACATAATATTTATAAATATTTAATAAAATAAATAATTAATTAATTGTTCATTTAATTATATTAACTAAATATATTAATTACAATTATAAAAAAAAAATAATAATTTAAAAAAACAGAAATTGGGTTATAAACGGTATTTAGAAATATAATACTCAGTCCCAAATATGGATAGCAGCTAATATAAATACAAAGTATTTAACAAAGTGAAGTTTCAAGCCATATTTTATACTCAGTTTTGTACTCATGGAAAGTGTCACGTGCACTTTTTACGCATAACCTTTACCCAAATCTTTTCCTACACTGCTCTATACAGTCTCTGGACTACAGCATGGAATATGAATCAAGATGGACACTAATAAGCCACTGACCGAATGCCAAAGGCTGATGTCACTTAACCCTGGATCTGTGGAATGAGGTCAGTTTAAATAAAACACACACATACACAGATGAAACTTAATCAGGACGCTGGCTGAATCTGACTACACTTTGCTTCAACCCCCAGCGGAGCTGTCTGCACTAAACACTGCAATGTGCCCAGCGGTCTGGGGGTAATCCAGTCCCTCCAATCAAATAATACTGCCAGATCAGTTTCTGTTTTTCTCTCTCATTTTTGTCTTGTTGTAATAAAACAAGTTCCAGATCGAATTCTTCACTGATCTTTGATATATTACTTTTGAGATTTTCTAGTATATTTGGCAAGTACGGTGTGTTATGCTCACTGTGGCCCCCTGTCAAGAACAGGGTTTAATGTTTTTGGGTTCCTAGGAGCTCTGGATGCTTAGAGAGGAATGCATGCTGACATTTATGTGCACTCTGCATCAGCGCCAAGTCCAACACAAAGAGACAGGGAGAAAGTATTTTGCAATGTTCTTGATCTGTGCTGTTTAGACAGTATAGAAACAGAGTATGAGAGAGCTTTAAAGAGTTCAATATTTCACTTCCTTATTCATTCATTCATAATATTTTATATACACACACAACAGTTCAAAAGTTTGAGGTCATTAAGATTTTTTGAAAGGAATGAATATTTTTATTCAGCAAGGATGCATTTAAACTGTTACAAGATTTCTGTTTCAAATAAATGCTGTCCTTTCTATTTATAACAGAATACAAAAAAAAAAATTACAAAACTTTTACACAGCACAACTGTTTCCAACATTGATAATATTATGAGAAGCAAATCCATGGAAGCTTGCTTTCAGAATTGCGTGATATTCTTTTCTTTTTTTCTCAGAATTTTGAATTTATATCTCGCAATTCTGTCTTTATAACACGCAATTGCGAGATATAAAGTCAGAATCGTGTGATATAAAGTCAGAATTCCATCTTTTTTTCCTCAGAATTGGACTTTATAACTCGCCATTGCAAGTTTATATCTCACAATTCTGAGAAAAGAAGTCAGAATTGCACATTTATATTTTGCAATTGCCAGAAAAAAGTCAGAATTGCCATAAAAAAAAGTCAGAATTGCGAGTTTATATCTCGCAATTGTGAGTTTATAACACAGTTCTGAGAAAATAAGGCAGAATTGTGAGATGTTAACTCGCAATTGTTAGAATTGTGATAAGCATGAGACATTAAAAAAAACATTTAAAAAATAGGTTATGTATCATGCCAAAAAAACGTCAAAAGAATAGAGAGAGATATGATTGAATGTACCTGAAAATGATCATGTACAGGCAGATATTAGCAAGCACACAAACACACAGCTCAGCTGTTCAAAACTCGCATCATTTCTTGTATGAAATATCAATAAAGAGGTGTGTGACGGCTGCTGTTGTATGCTAGAGAGGATAAAGATCCTCATCTGACTATATACAACATACACACAACATAAAAGGTCACACACACAGATGACAAAGTAGATTCACACATACACTGAGCAAGCACAGACAGATATTTGGTCTACTTTTCCTAAAAGAATTTACAGATTTACACCTAATAGAGTGTATTGGTTGTGTCGGTTCCCAATACTGAATGTCTTTAATCTTTTCAAATTACCCTGAGAATGTGTGCCCCAGCAAAAACAAACAAACTCCTGAAGGTAAAGCACATTTGCTGACATACAGTACAGCACAAGCAAACAGCTGGATTCAAACACACTTAATGAAAGACATCAGAACTAAGTGTTTCCTTCCGACAACATAAAGCGCAGTGGCTGCAAATGAACACTTGGAGTTTTGAGGAACCGCTGATGACATGGGCCAGGAATTCCAGCCCGCTAGCGTACAGCACAATCACATAATGGGCAGGAAAACAAATATGGGATCAGGGCCTGGGAAAAGACCATTTAGGACAGAGAGTTAAGAAGGGATGGCTTACAGAGAGTGGGTTTGATTTAGAGAATGAGCAAGTGTTCTCATTTGTCTCACTCCAAAATGAGGCGACAGGTTGCTGAGTTCAAGTTAGATCACTTTTAGATTCAGAAGAAAAATGTGAGTTGCGTTTGTTGTTAACTAAAACTAAAACTATTAAAGGCATAATATGTAATTTTTCTCAGCTAGAGGTCGCATATTCAAAAATAAATATATATATATATATATATATATATAACATTGTTCTAGTGGTTTTTGGATATTTTAATCCAAAAATCTTACATATTGTGCCTTTAAAAAAATATTTCTTGTTAATGGAAATAAAGCTGAAACAAAATAAAACATAAATATTAGATGAAAATTAGAAATGTTTGAAAAAATAAATCAAAGCAAAATACAAATATTTAAACAAATAAAAATGACAAAAGCACATAACAAAAATACTAAAACAAACAAAAATGAAAACAAAATACAAATTCAAAATAGCAATAAATACTATATAAGTATATAAATTATATGGCTTATAAATAGTATAAAAAGTATATAAATATTACTAAAATAGCATAATTTTTCAATAATTGTTCAAATAACTAACTGTAAGTATGAAAAATAATTAAATAAAAGATGCTTGCCTTAGCACAACTCATAATAAGTATAAGGCACAGCAGTAGTGCTTCACAAGCACAATCTGATTGAATCTGTGAATGCAGTATTTCTCTAGCAAATAGTTCTGTGAGTAATGAAACACTTTCCTAACCCTGATTAAAGCCAGTCTGGATCATTCACATCCTCCCACCACTGAGCCACACCAACAAGATGAGATAAAAATAATGAAACAGATGCTGGAAGCATTTTATAAGCCACTGTTGGCAAAAGCTATAGGTGGAAAACACATGTAGCGGAGTTACTGGAGCGAGTACTGATGCATGCATCTTGAATCCAGCTGTTGGTGATTGCTGCTCCTTTCAACTTACAGAAATTGCTTCATTTCACTGATGAACAGTGTATTGTCATTGTTTGGAAGTTCTTCAGAGGAGGAAATTCGGCTGATAGTCATATTTGCACGTGCTGCCCGTGTTGTTTTAGTGAACATAATAATAAAACTGTGCTGAATACAGTTTGCATGCTGTAATTTTAATGCTGCAGCAACATACCAGCAAAGTGTAAAGCTGTGATTGGTGGTTAAACTGGATAATGTGATGCAACTGTTTAAAAAAAAAAAAAAAAAAAACGTATTTTTTTAAATTACACACTATAAAAAATTTGCCCCTAATTCAACTTAAAAACTTAAGATCAGTTGCTGCCTTAAATTTTTTATCAGATTGGCAATACAAGTCATTCCAACTAATTTTATTTATATCTTGCCAAGTTGTATAACTTAAAAAAAATTATGTTGAAATTGGTAAATCATTTTGATGAGGTAAAGTAATGGAAAAACATATGCTGTCATGACTTAATTGATCATATCATTTTTTACAGTGAATGCAGATGGCAAAATATTCACATTGCTCACCGCTACTGGTATATTCTGCTATAAAGTCTCCTGCCAGTTTCGGAGTAAGGAGATCCTCATAACCACTGTAACTTTTGGCAGTGTCAGGAGAATTGGAATTTTCCTGGCAAAATCTGAAAACAACTTCTTTCTTTTTTTATAGTTTGCCAAAAAATTTACTGCATTTTGTTTGCTGTTTTAACTGATTTAATTTGTATCATATTTGTTACCTATTATTTTTACGTATTTACTGTTTATCAAATTTCTAATAAGATCTCTGTCGTTCCGTGTTGCCCTTTAAATTATCTGAACATCCGCCAATGACCCCATGCGAAATTTCTACAGCTTAGATGCATCAGGTGATTGTCTGCTGTTGCTTGGGGTGACCAAACAAACATCGGATTCTCCCTGGAGGAGACAGAAAGTTTGCCATGCTCACTAGGACAGTAGAAACAGAGACAATGGCGTCTGTGTGGAAGAGGCATTCTGCCTCAGGAAATATTCAACCTACACCCACACACACATTGCTTCAAGAGGAAATGTATAATAAATGAGGCTCTGGGATCTTTTGTTTCACAACTGTAAAGTCAAACTAATCAATGAAAATGAATAATCAAAAGGATAGACAAGAGCTGCAATATTGTAAATAAGCTGGATGATGTGTATGCATTTACCAAACAGTAAAAGTCAAAAGCAAAAAATGTAGTCATAATTTTCCCATTATTCCCTTAAACCCATATAACACAATGGCTCTACAGTACAATGCTGTAAAAACTATATATAACAAAACACTATTTCAACACAGACATACACACAGTCACAAAGTGAAAGTCCTGGAGGCCTTGAAAGGAGAGATAATGGAGCAGAGCACATAATATCAGAGTGGAGATCTGAGTTATATACAATACACATAGGGGGCTGACAGACATAAAGCAGGTCAAACACATACACACAAAGATGGAGCACCTTGTAAGTCATCTTTCATTTGTCTTAACTGTGAAATATTTACTGCTATTCACAGTCAATATCTCATAACTTTGGTTGTGTCTGGTTTTCTCCTGTACACATTCTTGTGAAGGTGAATCTCTGCATTTCATCTCCAAAACAATGACTACATTTACATGTGCACCAATAATGTGATTATTTCTAATAATCAGAGTAAGGTCTTAATCAAAGTAAGATTATTCGCTAATAAGTATGGTTATACCACACTCAGATAGGCATACAGTATGCATGTTACCGGCTATTGTTTTAATCTACTCACATCAAATTCTAAATAAATTTTTATGGACGTAATATATTATTCAGCGCCGTGATGAATCGCAATGCCGGGTTTGCCTACGCTGCTGTCGCGTTCTTCGCACCGTCTGGATGAAGATACGGAGCAGAGACTGTGCAGCATTGTGTTATATTGACAGAATTTAGCGATTTGGAGAACAGAAAACTTCAGAATAATGTCACTGAGTACATTCATGAAGTTGTGTGAACAACACACAGCATTTATGTACGTCCGAACACATGCGCACATTGGTCAGAGCAGTAATAATGCGAGTTTACATGCCTGTTTATGGCAATTTAAATCGGCGAAAGGCTTTTCTTTCCTATTGTGTCATATCCAAATGGAATGGCTTCTTGAACAAGTTAAAATGTAGGGCGGGACTTGATTTTGTCTATTAGGAATTCATTGGTTTGTTGGATCATTGTGGTTTGACAGGTTGTCCCATCATCAAGTAAACAAGCCTTTATACAAAAGGCTTGGCTCAAAATGTGTAGGGTTTTATAGTAGTTCTGTATTCTAGTCAGCTGCAGTGTTCATATGCTGAGGTCTGTTTGACCATGAGAGAGAGAGAGCAGGGATTCCCCCAGTAGCTGTGGAACCATAACGTTCCTGTCATCTGACTTTCTCTAGGAGTCACACACAAAACACAGGCTAATCTGAAGTCACATCCTGAAGCTGTGGACACTCCAAATATTCAGATTACATTGTGTGAGCATGTGTCCATTGTCCAAAAGGGCAAGTTCACAGTTCTCCGGAGAGGCCAGAAAATATAATTCCATTACTATGCCTCTCCAAGAGGCAAAGATAGAAAATGGGGAAAAGAGAGGGAGGGAATGAAGACATCATGGACACATGCCATCACCACTCACATTTTCCACAGGATCTCCAAAGAACAATGGAAGCATGTTAGAGATACTGTCGAAAACACACACACACACACACACATCAAGCAGCAAACATTTAATTTGAATGACAACCCCAAAGGCAAACTAGAATGACTTACCGCACATCAACATCTGCTTAAGCAAAGAAAAAGTGTAACACATGCTCTCGGAAAAAGCATGTTGAGTGCTAATCAAATGATTCAATTTATCACTACAGGTTCGTGAGGGGGTTTCAATAACTGATTTATGTAACTTTTTTTGTGAATATATAATGTTTCTTACTTTTCACATGTCATTGATTAAAATATTTTCTATAATATAATATAATAATGTTGCACTTTATGTTTTTAAATGTATGTTAAAGTATACTTATTTTTCACGAGGGACTAGCTATGAGCACTTGGAGAAAATTAATGAAAAGAAAATACTGTTCAAATTCCCAGCCAATAAAAACACTAATCGCCATAATGGCGACTTCAAATGAAACTCAAATATTCTCTCACAACACAGCATTTTTGATAGGTTTTTAAATATCAGTAATTTGTTGTGTTTGAAAATTGCCTAACTTGCACTGATCTTGCTGTACATTTCTAAATATTTTATATAATTTTTACAGTGTACTTACTCAGATAAGTACTGAGTAATATTAATTGACTACATGTACTTACTATAGTGTTACGTTAGGGTTTGGTTCAGGGTTAGTTACTTGTAACTATGCAACATTATAGTTATCATAGTTGTTATTATAGTACATGTAGTAACATAATATAATATAATATAACCTCTCTAGTCCCTGCACATATCACACCACACTTAGTATCACTTTGTTGCAGTACAGAAAAGTCCACACTTCCAACATTGATGCATTTGCACAATTTAATTCAGATCTTCCTGTCTTTGTGGTCACACATTACTTCAGAATCCAACTTCTGCCCATGACGACAGGAAACGTCTTTTACTTAACAAGCTAATAAGTGCCACTTAGACATGAGCATTCATGTCACTGCATTACATTTATTCCTGAAACAAGAACAAGCTGTTTCTGGTTGCAGGAACATGTCAAATCATTCTAGATTCTAACATAACTTAATGTAAAATGTAATTTTTTAACTGAGTGTTATATCTCTAATCATTTATTTTAGTGTACAAAATGAAATGTGTGTGATGTGAAACCCCCAGTCTGAGTTGCCAAATGCAGTAAGACGGCAGCCGCTGGGAGCGTTTGCAAGGCAGCAACTGACTTCCTCCACCAAAAAGCACAAGGTCAAAAAGGAATAAACACTAAAACCTAACAGAAACATTGAGTCTGGACAATGACAGAGCAGTTCATTTATCAACGTCCTTTTCACATAAACACATTTTTACACACTAATACATCACTGTGGATATGGAAACTGTGAAAACGGTCAGTCACGACTACAGGCGTGGCGCCTACTTGTTGAACAAAATGCTTAACTAAATATACAACACTTGGTGAAGCATGTCAAAGAGTGATCCAGGAGAACTTCTGCCTGAAGAAAGACGAGAGAAGATAAAGATCTTCCCACAAAAACACACACACACCATCTAGCAATACGGCACATGTGTTGTAGCAGGTGGTGTGTCTTTGAAAGTCCAAAAAAGGACATTGGTGACCAGCATTCTGCTGTTTTGCCACATGGTCCTGTCTAACCTGTTAAAGATCATGGACAATAGGAACAACACTCAAACAGACCTCATTCTTCCCACAGACATGAGAACAGCTGGATAAAGTGTAAGGGTGTAATTAAACACAATTATACCAGTGGGCCACGCCCACACAGTATCAGTGCACGGAGAATTCCACCGAAAGCTTCACAGATTTCACTCGAATTTGGCAGGACTGTCATTCACAAGCTTCTAAACATCCACCACCCCTTACACAGTTGTTAGCAGTGCTTTTGTTAGGACGAGTTGTTTAGCAACAGGCAACCAACCATAAACTGCTTCATTAAATATTCATGACCTTACATATCCAGTAGGGCTGAATGATATGACATAAAATCAAAATCTTTTGCCCTCATAGATCACTGACAAGTTTTGTACTGTGAATATGCTTGACTATTAAAGGTGGGAATTTTTTTCCCAATGAAAGTGACGGCTCACTTTCAGCAGTTATTTTATCTATAGCTAGCGTGCTGTCTGTGTGTTGACTCAGCGTTTGAGTTCGCCTCCATGTTGCTTCCATGCCACTGACTGGATGGGGCGGAGTCACGTGGCTACACACACGGTAGTATGTTTTTAAGGTGAAAGTATTCCACCTAATCCTACATCCGCCATATTGTCACTGTCATGTGACTTATGGCATAAGTTGCATCACTTCACTGCCAAAATCCTCTTCACAAATCCTCTCCCGTGGCCTCATGGGATAGTAAATTGTCACAATCTCACTGGCAGTAGTAGTCATCTGAGAACTTTCTGCCTACCGTTTTATGAATACTGTGAATTCGACATACTTGGCTTACATACTTTTTGTTTGCCTACTAATTAGTATGGAATCAGGCATATTCAGACGCAAGTATGTGTTCTAAAATGCATGTTTAATATCCTCTGACTGGATGGAATCATAGTCTGAAGCTGTGTCCATTATACACTACAAGATTTTGTGTGAAATCTGTCAACTCCAGCTTCCCAAAATCTGCAGAATTCGGTAACTAGCACTGACACATCCAGACTGCAAACTGGGGCAAAAAAATGGGTGAAAGTCATGTTGTGTATTCCAGCATTTAGTGTGTTAAAAAACAATATGAGGTTAATTTTCATGAGAGGTGCTCAAAAGATTCCTGGCATTTAATGTTTAACTCTTGGTTATTCCTCTTCAAGTCAAATGAGCAGGGGAAAAAAGCCTGTCTCCAATGTAAACCAGTAATAAAACACTGTAATAAGTCTGTCAGTGCTTAGGAGGCCCAAACCAAGAGGTCTTTTCCTCTCTAAACCCAAACTACAGAGGAGGTATTTCACATGGTGAAAAAAAGAAACAATGGTAACTTCTACCAAAGACTAATTCTTCCTTTTCTTGCCATCTCATTCTTATTTCCTCAACTTTTGAGTGTAGTAATAACATGGATGGAAAAAAGACAGTGGTTTTGTTTATAGTAAGTAGTGCAATCAGCCAATCTCTTCTCCTGAGTGAACCCAGTCAGCTGCCGTCACAGCTGCTAACAGGCATCCTAAACCAACAACTGATGTGCTCAAAGATGTGCCTTCCCCCTCCTGGGCCTAATACACACACGCGCACACACACACACACACACACACACACACACATACACACTAGCTGTCTGCTAGCAGCATGCAGTCACCCCCCTCCCCCCAATCCCTCAACAAAGCTTCAGAGTTGAAGTTCCATCCAGAATAGGCACATAGGAGTCTTTGTCCCAGTCTCCCTCCAGTGCGCCTGAATCAGGACAGTCTCCGTCACCCCAGGGCTCAGCAAAGAACATCCAAAGCATTTACCAAGAAAACATCGACTGAAGGAGTACAAATATTGTAAACAAGCACAGACAGGCACACTGAGTATGTCATTTTGAGGTATTTTATGTGATTTGAAGTGTCTTTATGAAGAATTTACTTGCATTTAGGAAAGCAACGTTACACATTATTGTCACATCTGCATAATTTCCTACATTGTGGGCAGATGATTATAATATGATTAACAAGTATTATTATTATTTTCTAATTGTTTGGCTTCCTAAAACACCAGTGTGAATGTAATGTGGACTGAGACAATATATCTCACTTTAAAGTCCAGGTAAAAGTCAGTGCAAATACTTTTTACTCTGGGTTGAACTTTTTAATTTTGAATTCTCATTTGATGCATTTAATTTTAAAATGTACAAATGAAGGACAGTCAGGTCCATCTACTATAGTCTCACAAAATCTCTCTCTCTCTATATATATATATATAATTAAAGGACAACTTTGCTGATTTTCAACCAGCTTTATTTAAATATTATTATATTTAAATGAACTACGTGTACTAATTCTCCATATTTGAACCCAGACATCCGCAAAATTTGGCTGATACCCACAAAATAAACAAATTAATGGGTATATCTGGGTGCAGGTAACATGGAGAAAGAGTAGACATTGCTCATTTTAATTTTTATTACCGACATTGTAATACAAAGCTTGTTAAAAATCGGCAAAGTTGTCCTTTAAATATAATTATTATATAAAATAAAATAAAAATTATTTCAAAAATATGATTAATAAAAATTATGTAAAACAAATATAAAAATAATTAATACTAATTAAATATAAAATTATATAAAATAACAATATTAAAAAAATCAGAAAATAATGACATTAAACTTAAACTTAAAACTAAAAATTTTACAGTGCAGAAAAAAAGAATGAAAAGAGTTAAAAACACTTAAAGATGGGCCTGTCAGCACTTCAGGTCACACTGCTATAAACACAGACAGACACACGAGACATGCACAAAATCCTTTATGCTCCTGTAGGAACTAACTCCCTGTAACATGCCTATGGGCCATTAGCTGTGCACGTCTCAGCCATTTCTATGTTGATGTCCAACAAAAAGACATCAAGACACAGTCCAGGCTTGGGATAAAGTTGTCAAATGTCAGTCAGAAGGGCTTTTTACTGCCCTTGTTAAGCTTCTTTTGGAAAAGAGCTATGGATGACGTCTGTTTCTCTTAGTGGAATCTACTAAAAGTCCACCATTCATAGGAAAAGAAAAGATAAAGTCCTTTTTATGAGGGAGAAAGTTCACATCTGGGTTTCCTGTTGGGAAGTTTAAATGGTGAAGACCTCTTCCACTAAACCACAATGAAATGGATGGAAAATATGAATGGCATTTGCAAAGGCAAGCATTACTATTACTATAAGACTTCATAAAACGGAAGTTGCAACAATCTTTTCTTCCCCTTGACGTATATCTGTGTGAAACAGCTTCTCAAACATGAAAAAATGCACGCCGAAAAACACGTCATCAGAAAAGAGAAGAGATATCGCTGCAAGTGGGAGGGAAGGTTATTTTGAATTCGATTTTTTTTTATTTTTATGATATGAACGGATAAATCATTTATAATAAATACTGCATTATTCCATAAACAAAAACAAGAATTGTCAATGTTGATATCATGGTGACTTTAAGCTGTAAGTGCTGGAGAAATATGATGTTATTAGTCATTTGTCCATTTACAAAGCTCTCTTTAAGTCCTGTTCAATGGACTACTTGCACTGAGCCTCGTGACGCACATCCGGTTTGATACATTACGGCTCAGTTGTTTCCGGTTATATCTATTTTCAATGCGCTGTTATCACATAGCTAACTATCATTCAACTATTTCAAACACTGGAATAAGAGCACCAACGCAAGCAATACTGCTCGTACGAAAATGAACCATAGTTACTACACTCTTACTATAGTAAAACCATGGTTTGCCTTCATAAGTACTTGATTAATTATAACTATTATATGAAAGGTAAGTTATACTGCTGTTTAATCGTCTTGTATGCTCTTCTGCTCGTTTACAGTCAGAAAGCAGCTAGCGTGCGATGCTAACAGTGCTAGTGGTCTTATTTACAGTGATTGTCATTGTGTTAACAGATGGTCAGGAGGGAATCAGCAATGCTTGACAGTTTTAACTTGTTTTTGTTTGCAGTGCAATTGTAACTGTAACGTAAAATAGTCTAGCCATCGTGATAATGCGTTGTCATCCAAAGTTACTACACTTACCATAGTAAAACCATGCGCTTTCTTAAGGGTGTTTATCAATCAAATTCATTTAAAAATGATCAGTAAGAGAAAACACTGCTAATGAGAAGACAAGCACTTGATGGCGGCAGGTTAGTGGAGAAATATATTTATTTATTATTCAGAATGCGCATTTGGCATTTAATAAACATTTCAGCAGGTTGACGATAATTAATGTTAATGCAGAGAATATGATTAATTGTTTAAAAAACATTTGACAGCCCTAAAACGTAGTAATAATCTGCATTTTTACGAGAAGCTCTTTGTATATAAGTGTGCTGAACGCTGACCGGAAACACCCAAGCCGTAATAAGTAGAACGCGGAAGTAATTATGCAGGTAGTCCATCTGCATGCTTTAGTCATTCTATTTCTGTGTGTGGGTTGGAGAAAATGATGACGGCGAAGACATTTGACCATGTGGATGATGAGGGATGTTCTTGTCTGAACAAATCTGGCAACCCAGGGTCAGGCAGCTGATGACATCATCACGCCGCTGACAGCCCTCTGCGCCTGACACTGCTGACACCAAACGCCCCAGAGTGCACTTGGGCTGTCTGATTCCCAGCCTTACAGATAACACAATACAGAAGAACTGCTTTACGCCAGCCAAAGACATTAGACTGCAAAAAGACACACAAAGAGCTGATAGAGTGACTGAAAAAAAAAAAAAAAGAAAGAGAGACCGATTTCAAAGGGCACAGGAGTTATAGCTGTTATTAAACACCTGTTAGAGGCTGTCATGGCTGTTATCAGCAAACCAGTCATGATCTTGACCCCTGACCCTGCCGTTAACCCCGACAGCCGCACAGTTACCGTACAGAGTGACATTCCATCGACGAAGATGTCTCTAAAGACTGATATACATCTATGTAACTCCTGTTTATGATTACAGGAAGGAATATGATTCCTTCAATAGATTTTATCCTTAATTTGGTAATTACTAGATATAATATATCATACAATAGATTTTCTATCTGTATTTCAAATACTGAGCATACTTACACTAATATTCAAAAGTTTGGGGTTGGTGAGATTTTAATGTTTTTGAAAGTCTCTCATGCTCACCAAAGCTGCAAAATACAGTAAAAACAGTAGTATTGTGAAATGGTTTAACATAACTTTTCTATTTCGATATAATTTATTATGTAATTTATGTAATTTATTCCTGTAATGGCAAAGCTACATTTTCAGCATCATCATTCCAGTCTTCAGTGTCACATGATCCTTCAGAAATCATTCTAATATAGTGATATTTCTCCAGCAACATTTATTATATATATTATTATCAACATTAGAAAACAGCTGTTCTGCTAAATATTTTTGTGGAAACAGATACTTTTTTTTTTTTTTTTAAGTTTCTTTGTGGAATAGAGCAGCATTTATTAGAAATGTTTTTTATAACAATGTAAAAGTATTTACTGTCACTTTTGATTTCAATTTAATGCATTTAAATTCTTTCAAAAAATGTCTGACTCCAAACATCCAAACATAAAAATGTCTTGTGGATCTTATTTATGGAAGCTTGTTTTCTGCCATGAAATAAAACTGAGACTTTTTATCTCACAATTCTGACTTTTTTCCTCAGAATTGCAAGATATAAACACACAATTGCGAGTTATAAAGTCAGAATTGCGAGTTATAAAGTCAGAATTGTAAGATATAAACTCACAATTGCGTGTTTAAAAAAAAAGTCCATTCATATGGGAAAAAAACCAGACGTTTTTTCTCAGAATTGCGAGTTTATATCTTACAATTCTCACTTTATAAGGTGCAATTGCGAGTTTATATCACTCAATTCTGACTTTATAGCATACAATTCTGACTTTATAACTCGCAATTGTGAGTTTAAATCTCGCAACTGTGAGAAAAAAAGTCAGAATTACCTTTTTTCATTTTTTTATTTAGTGGTGGAAACAAGCTTCCACAGTTATTAAAGGAATAGCTCACATATTTGTCATTATTTACCCTTACATCTATTTACATACATTTTTGCTGTTTGGTGAAAGAGTTGTACAGGTTTAGAACAACAAGAGCGTGATTAAATGATGACAGGTTTTTTTTTTTTTTTTTAAAGTAAAGCAACCAGTCAATTCTGGATCGCAGACGTGCATTAAAACAAATGTTCTACAATGTGTAACTCTATCCAAACACCACCGTGAGCAGCTGAAAACATTGGAGAGGCTCAGATATCACTTACAGCAGAGATGAAGTCCCGGTTAGCCTTCCAGCACCCCGTTCATAATCAAAAGCGACTCGTCCTTTTTTCCCTCGTCTGCTTTCCATCATTCTCTGATCTCCCACATGATCCTAGAGTTTGAGGATGGTGTTGGATTTATACAGTAACAGAAGAATCCACAGTGAGTGTCAAACGATATCCCAAATAAACCCTTTCTGATACTGTGAGGCCTTTTGCTGTCATAAACTATATACAATCATTGCAGCATCAGAATCCAATGGTTTTAAAATACAGCACAGCACCATAAACACTAATAAGATACTTCTCTAAATGCCTTTTTGTAATTAAGAGTGATTAGTAATCCAAATACAACCAATAAGAAATAAATACTGGCCTGTTGTACTTCTTTATCACTACATGTTGAGTTTCCCACACACGAACAAAGGAGTTGCGAGCTGTTGCACAACCGTTCCACACACGCACACCTGACATCCGCCTACCCAGGATGCACCTGGGCCGTCTGTTGTGGTGATATGCAATGGTATGCAATAAAAAAAAAACGGCTAATTTTAGGCTTTCTTTATCAGATATATTAATAAACCAAGTGGGACAAATTGAGGAAAGCACCACAGCGGCCCATGTCAAATCTCTGGAGGGAGTGAGTATGTGTAGAGGGTGTTCACTGGCCTTGCTTGAACATTCCAGTGGACTGACTAGCCCTTGACACATGGTAACAATTAAAGACGCTGTTATACGCGGAAAGCAGGAGGACACGAGAGAGAAAGAGGGAGACTATGTTTGCAAGAAAGACTGCTTGTTGTTGTTCATAAAAAGAAAGCCGTAGTCATTTCTATCGTGCCTGACTCTCATATATTCTGGATGAAAATCCTTCTTTTTGTTGCCAAAGATTACACAGAGCTGAAGCTGGAGATAAGCCTACCAAAAGTTATAACACAACATTCAGCAAAAACAATGTCAGAGGTGAACAAGAGGGGTGAATCAATAAAATCGACTGCTACTTCTTAGTGCAGAGCAGCAGAGGAAAGATCTGCTTAATAAGCCAGGAAAGTGTTACATGCAGAGAAACAGAGCATGACTTTGGCAGAGATAACTCACTGTGCTGATAAAGCCACTAAAGCACTTCGCGCTACGACAACTTAAATTTAAATCAGATGAAAGCTTCCCTCTGGGATACAGCATATGTCAATAGGGACTTCCTTTCAGCACACTTACTTCAGAGAGAGAGAGAGAGAGAGAGAGAGCAAGTGCTACATTGACACTATGTCAAAGATTCGTTAATCATGTACTGTACATGTACTGTACATGTGATTTTAAAGGGGACTATTATGCCCCTTTTACAAGATGTAATATAAGTCTCTGGTGTCCCCAGAATGTGTCTGTGAAGTTTCAGCTCAAAATACCCCACAGATCATTTCTTATAGCTTTTTAAAATTTGCCCATATTTAGGTGATAGCAAAAACACACCGTTTTTGTGTGCGTCCCTTTAAATGCAAATGAACTGCTGCTCCCGGCCCCCTTTCCAGAAGAGCTTTAACAGCTCAGTTGCTTAACAACAACAAAGCTGGAGAATCTCACGCAGCCAAAATGACGATTGTCAGTAGCGGTCTTCAGCCTTACGTTGTTCAAACCGGAGTCAGACACTGATGGAGAGACTCAGGAAGAAGTTACAACTTATAGAATGCAAGTGGACATTTCTGAGTGGTTAGCGGATACATTTATGTAGTTGTTGTGGAGCTCAACGCATCGACTAGCATGTGCCGTCATGTTAATCTTTTGTGCAAATCCAGCACTGAACTGACCCTTGTTTGAGAAGCAGTCCGGAGTAAAATGATTTGCACAAATATATAACACTTTACTGACTTTCTTCGGCACATTTCCTTCATAACTGAAATTCAACTACAGTGTCCTTAGTTACTCAGATGCAGAGACTATGGAGACTCTTATGTTCGTTGGTACATCCAATAACAGAACATTTGTAATGTTTTTGGCGCAGACATTGTATTTCTCCAGCTGCTACACTGAGGAAACAGAAATGGCGGATCTATGCTAATAGGGCAGATCATCACCAGTCATGGGCGGGGCTTCCCTACTCTTACATAAGAGTAGGGGGAAATCTGGAACCACGCGTTTGGAGAGACTGTTTATGATTTATGGAAATTTAAAAAAGGATTGGGTGGATTTTTCCCATTATAGGCTGTTTTTTTACACACACTGTGGACACACATCTGTGTTCAAACACCTTATAAAAGTGAATTTTGCATAATAGGTCTCCTTTAAGTCTTGCAAACATAAAAATTAGATTTCTATCATAAACTGAACACTGTTATTTCTGTTAAATCTATCACAATGTGTGCTTATTTACAAATGTAAAGGCTGAACAAAACATTTGTTGAAACTGCAGAAATGAAAATGTTAATATAACATTAAGTAACAATAACAATACTACTACAAATAATAAAATAAATAAATAAATTCAATATTATTTTTTAATTTAAGTTAAAAAATAACAAAAAAATAATGAATTAATCAATTAATATATAAAACAAACAAACACTAAATTGACAGCCCTTATTTATCTGTAAAAAAAAATAAATAAATAAAATAAAAAAGAAAACAATTAAATTGGAATGCCTATTCAATGATTTACTCATCTGCAACAACAAGGTAATATCTAATAATTTAAATTATCTTTATTTGGAGACTTTAAAAGCAAATATTATGCAGCAAATATATTATTTTAACTGAATAACAGCCCTACATTTTTTTTGCTAAAATGAATCAAATTTTTGGCAGAGCCAGTAAAAATCTGACAGCTGAAGTTAAGAAAAAAGAGGGAGAGAAAAGGGGGACACTCATTCCAATAAGATTTGTCAATCATGTGCTCATCAACTCTATCCCATGACTCACTCTTTCTCTTACTTACTATCCAAATAACCCCTCCAGCAACCCCCTCTGTCCCGGCTTTCTTCTGGTTCTGTCTATTTAAAGCACCTGTTACTAGATGGACCCCAGAGCGCAGCTGTCTATCTATCAATCACTCACTTGTAGGCTAAATGCTGAAGATCCTTGTCACAAAGCCATCAAAACTCAAGGGTTTTTTTTTCCTACATTTCCACAAACTACTCGTTCACTTCTTAATACACAAGGCAACTAACAGCATTATTTTAAGTGTTTTAATAATATTATATTCTGTATTTTTCATATGAAAAGATCACTGATCCTGGTAGTTATATTTTACAGAGCCCTATAGGGAAATTGATGGAAAAAAAATTGCGATAGAAGAAAAATTATATTTCAATGCTTTCGCATTCACTCGCAAAACTTTAGCTTTCTATCACAAAAGTATTGCGTTCCCCCTGAGAAACTGTGTTCTCTCCCATAACATTTGCACTCTATTGCAAAAATATTGCGTTCCCCTGAAAAGCAAATCATTGAAATATAATTTTTCCTGCCATCTAATTTTTTTTTTCCATCACCATGTTCCTTTAGGGGCACAATATTTGCACATATGTAAATCTATTAGTGCTGTCAAATCGATTAATCGCAATTAATCGCATCTAACATAAAGTTTGTAACATAAAAGTTTCTATATATATACACACACACACATACACACATATATTTACAAACTTTTATGTTAGATGCAATTAATCACGATTAATCAGTTTGACCAGTAAAATCTATATATTCTCACATTTTATGGTACATCTGCATGAGTGACTGAGTGCATAGTGATAAAATAAATGAGGTGAGTGGTATTTCCTGTTGAGGCAGCAGGCCAACCCCCATGTGACACAGTTCACACACACACACTTTCTTGGATGAGAGTGCAAGAGTTTTTCCTGCACCTCTTCCACCCCACACTCTTGCGTAAGGGGGTTTTGAGGGGCAGGTGCCATTCTGGAAAGATCCATCTCATTGCCAATGACAGCCGGGCTGAGAGCACCTAGCAGGATCTGCAGTCAAGTCCTTTCAAATAAAAGCCACTATCATTCATTCTCTGTCATTGGTCAAATCAAGTCTTTATTATAAACATACCAGCACCACAATAGAAATAGGAATGAACATTGCCCTTTTTTCTGTTGTATGCCCAGTTGTTTTGAAAGAATGCAATGCTGCCAGGCCCTGACACCCACCACCAGAACAATCTAGATCTTTTCCCACTGCAAAAACACCAACACTGACCCTGGAACAGAACCCAGGGTCATTTTTATAAGAGAAGCCAAGATTATCTAGAAACAGCCATTATGCTTTTTTATTCACATGTCTGATGATATTTGGTGCATTATGATAAAACATAATGAATAGTGTGGACATTGTCATATGAGAGTTCTCCCAAATCAGCCACTGATGTTGATGCCCTAGTTTAGTATCAGTCAGTCTTCCACTAAAATTGCTGGAATATCTCTAAATACAGATCCTTCCTACAGCACATTTCACACATATAGGATACGTTATGATCAATGATCATTTTATGCCTGCAGGCCTTTTTCCAAATGAGGCAGATCCACAAATCCATACCAACATTGATCCTAATCTGGGTTTGGGACTGTGCTCCAAAGCCTTGGGGTACAAAATGCACCCCTTAGGACCAAATATTTCAAAGTAAAGTGCCCAAAGATCTGTTTATGCCTCATATTATATTGAATAATATCATAAGGACAGGAGCAGTGGATGTCAGATTGCAGAAAGCATTAAATAATCAAATTAATAACAATTATAACTATAAATTAGACAATATATCAGACCGAGATTATCTGATTTTCAACATCCTTGTTAACAGATAATGCACATATTCTGTTTCAAACATTTTTGTTGTTACTCTGATGTATAGCATTAACATATTGTAACATCATATAATGCAATTATATGTTTATCACATTGAATGTGCATTCAAAGAGAAATATAATTTATTTGTATTTTCATATTTGAATGTATGCTCTACTAATCTGTTAAACTTTATATAACCCTAATATTTATTAATGAAATGTATTATAAAGTGTATTTACTATGCAAATTACGTCACTGATATTCTTCAGGGACATCTGTATGATCCATGTACACATGCTTGTTTAGTTTTCGGTTGTCCATCAAAAGAAGAAATAATATATGTGTGAACAATCTAATAATACTTCACTGCTTCCAAAATGGAATTATAACAAATAAGAACCAATATTTACAGTTAAACTGGAAACAAGACCCATTATGATCCAGCTAATTATGAGTAGTTTGAGTGGTCTGACCCCTCTAATTAAGGCTTGAGCCCCCCACAGTAAGTCAAAACAAACGGTTGAGGTGGCTTTTAAAAAGTGCCTTCGTTATACATAAAAGTATACGTTTCACAAGCCAAAAAGTTAGATTACAAGTTAATCGTAGACGTAAGTAGACGCTCGCGAACTTGAACTGATGAAGTAACCATAGCAACATTACGCAGCGCTCGAGCGCGTTCCGTTATGATAACATTACACAACACAAACAAGTAATTGCGTGTCACCTAATTAAAGATTTACACACAACTCTATCGTTTTGTTTTGTTTTGTTTTGTTTTAAATAACTTTTAGATAGTTATGATTAACTATGAGGCATAAAATCGCACCGAAGCCACCGCGTTGAGCGCATATGTACGCAATGAAACAGCACTTACCTATAGAAACTAGTTTTATGTGTTCCCTTTCTAGAAACTCTAGCGCGACCGACACGTTCTCCAGCTTCATCTGCCTGAAATTGGGTCTGGAGTGGTACTTTCTGTACATTTTCTTCTGGCTGAGAACTTCCAGGAGCCCGATGAGCTTGAGCCCGTCGCTCAGGTCCTTCTGCAGGTCGTTGATCTTTTTGTTCACGCATTTCAGGTGTTCGTTGCACCACCTGGTGAAGGTGTTCTGCTGGATCTTCTTCCAGGGCGCATCCTCCGCCAGGTCCTTCTCAGTGGCCGGCATCTCCTCGTCTCCGTCCTCGCCGTTGTCGGTGCCCTGGTAATACTGCGGCGGCAGCTGCTGGTCGTAGTATGTATTATTGCTCATCATGTTTTTTTCAGATGTTCTCGTGCCCCCCTTTTATACGACAATCTGCTAGACTTTTACAGCGCGAGGGGGAGTGGGGCAGGCGCGCGCGCTCTCTCTCTCTCTCTCTCTTCTAAGAAAAAAAAGGAAAGAAAACTTAAGAAAGTTTCAGAGTTTGAAGCGCTTGCGGAAAAGGCAGAGATAGGTCTATTTGCCGGACAGGAACCAGCTTCGAAGGACGAAAGAGTGCGAATGACTCCGTAATTTCCGTTAAATTTTAAATTCTTCCAGCCGCCACTTTTTAGAACGCCGTTAAAGAAAGTTCGCTCCTGCTTGATTTACATGAAACTTTTCTGAAATAAAAGGAAAGACGGGAAAAGAGACGCGGCTTCATATACTTGAATGGTTAAATGAAGCATGAGGCGCTTTAAAAATCTGAGACCCCTCCGGCAGGGCTCACACGTCAGTCTGCTGGATCTCCTGGTATGCTGCTGTCATCATGACCATATACAACTGCGCGATGGGTGATTCTCTAATCTGACCGAGATAGTGATACCGGCGCCCGATTGGGCGAAGCGCGCGGCGGGGAAGGAGATTGGATAGACCCCGAGCGCCGCGACAGTTGTGACTGTCATTTTTATTTTTAGGAACCCCAAATTGGGCACGTGGGGGCTGGAGTTGCGCTTGTTGTAAAACTTGGGCTCTCTTTTTAACAATTGGGGCTGGAAAAAGCAAATGACAGCATAATTAAGTCAGTGAGACATTTTAACACAGAGTGCTAAGTACATATCAAAGCATACTGAAGAAAACGCATGACAGACTATTTAGCCTATTCATAAATAATAAATAGTAAGACAGTTTATTAATAAACAATATTATGGCCCCAACTGACAAAACTCTATTCCAGTCAATGAAGTCATACATTGAAAAAGAGTTTTGTTAAATTTAGCTGTCATTTCGGGTGCACTTTATTTGACAGTAAGTGCACTTACGTGTAAGCCTACTTACAGTGTACTTACCTTAGAAAGTACTAGGTAATATAATGTAACTACATGGGTTAAGGTTAGGTTTAGGGGTAGGTTCAGGGTTAGAACCTAGTTATTGTAATTACTATAATAAGTAGATAGTATGTACATGAGGAACTACAAATAAAATAAAATAAAGTGCTACCGGCATTTTGTTACTGTTTGTTACTGTTCCTAACTGTATAGGCCCATGTCATGAAATAATAACTGACACTAAACACAGATGGTAAAGATGGAAGTCAGCATAATGACAAAGTTTTCTGAGCAATGTAAGTTGCTTCAGATAAAAACATCTGTCAAATACATAAAAATGTGAATGTTAAAAATGTCACTAGCCAGTAATAACAAATACAGAGCAGTGTTACCCACACTTTTTGAATTCAAATACATTTTTGCACAGTTTATTCTATATCCCCTAAACTTTATGGTGATTTTAACAATATTTTACCCTGAAGTATACATAATACTTTGATAAATAGAAATTAAGGTAACTCATAAGTTTAACTTTAATAAAAACAGTAAAAGTACATCTAACTATCTATCTAGCTATCTGTGTGTGTGTGTGTGTGTGTGTGTGTGTGTGTGGTCCAGGTATTTTCCCTACATTCATCATGACCAAATCACCACCTTGGACTTATAAGGTTCTATCTGCATTCTGAGCAGTTTTGAGATATGAGCTTCAAAGATTTTGCATTCCATATAGCTAAAATCATATGGGAAACAAGTCTCTTTCATACATAAAAATGACAGAGACCCTAAATGTTTTCTAACTGTACAATATCAAAATCCCTTTCAAATTTGTAAATGGGTTGTTTGTTTTTTTTGGAACGGGTCAAATGCAGATAGAACCATCTAATTAAAAAAAAAGAAAGAAAGAAAAAGAAAATCACTTTCTGCTTAGAATTATAAGGTTCTATCTTGCAAAACACTAACTGAACCAATATTATTTTTAGTAGTGTTGTTATAATGTGTCAACATGTATGAGAAAGTTCAATTTAATTTTTTCTACGACATTTATTTAAATTATTTTCTTAAGTTAAGCATAAAAGGCAGTTCTAAATATTTTGTCCAGTTCATTTTATGTAGGAATATGGTGTGTAATTAAACATTATTGCAGGAACCATTAGTTTAAGTTTCTTTTGGTTTAGACAGAAAGCAGCTACTGTAATTTCAGGACTTTATTCCACAGAAAGTGGGACAGGTAAAATGACTTTCTCTCTAGAGATCAGTGTGGATTGAAAAGTGTGTAGACGAACTTTGATGTTGGCTTGAGAAAGCCAAAGCTAAAGTAGTTTTAACAGCTTTAAGTTAGAAGGTTTTACGTTTTAGTTTAGTAGTTTTAATAGCTAGAATTTCAGATTAATGATTGTATTAAATGAGTTTATAAAGTATATTCTGGAGGCTATGGATTGTGTGATTATAATCTATAGGCCAGACTGGGGCTAGTTTAGTGTATGTGCCATTAAACCTTATTGTTAACCATCATGTAAACAATGATCATTTTAGCCCCCAAAAATGACTGCTTACCAACCAATTTATGACCTCCAATCCCAGTGCTGTCAAACTGGAAGCTTGTATCATTTGACATGTTACACACACTCTGCCTCTATATATGGTTTAAGTATTTTATGAAAATATTACAAACATTTAACACAAAGTTATGCTATAGAGTAATCACATGACTGAATTCATTACAATAACACTATGGGTCTGTACTGAAATGTATATACAGTGAATGTGTAATACAGTATGTGTTATTGTAATTCAGAGTGTTTGCTCCTGTGGTGAACGGTGACTAAACCATATACAGGCATATGGTTCAGTATTACTGGAAAAGTTGGACCCCCATGGACACCCTGTTTTAATGTGTCGTACACAAAGACATAAATTCACAAGTGTCCAAAAGAAAAGAAATCTTTTCCACAGACTGACACACAAACCCCAAGAATAGAAGAGGTTCACATACTGACGATGAAGTCACAGCCATGACTCAGAACCTCAGCACGCTTCGATGTGAACTGACAAATAATACAAATGTGAAGGTCAGCAGAAAGACTAGATAAATGAAGGGGGACATCTGTTTATCATTTGGTGAAAGAAATGGATGTCAGCTCACCTTATGATTCAACAACAGCCTGAAACAAAAAGATCTGACAGGAATAAACGAGCACATATATTAAATCAGGATGCTCTGGATAAACTACTTTATTTGTTCCTGTTCATTTACAAAATATACATGGTTACCAAAATACTTCAAATATCATTATTAGTATAATTATTAATTAAATAAATGCCTGTTAAGGCAGGACAACATGTAAACATTTCAAAGACACTGTACAGAACAGTTACAATTACACAACCACATACAGACAAGCAGCAGCATCGCCACAACGCCACATACCGACATCTCCATACATTTACCACTCTCCAGCATCCATTGAAGTGCATTTACAAGCGATTTTGTTAGTCTGTACAACTTGCAATTCTCTCAACAACTAAAAGACTTTAAATAGAAGATAAATGAAACAGAAGAGAGAACTGGACTGGAGTGGAAATGTACAGTATGGACTTAAAAAAAAAAAAAAAGAGAGATAAAATGACATTCAAGATTCATTGATTACGTGATAATATTTCATAATAAGGTCCATTTGGAGAAAGACTGGGCTTTCCAAAAGTTGCTATTTGCTCCACATATTTGAAAATATTTAAGTAAATGAGGCCCTGTTTACACTAGTTCGTTTTCGTTTTAAAACGCATAACTTTTGCTACGGTTAATGCCGTCATTTACACTACTCCGTTACTGTTTTAGTTTGAAAACGCTGGGGTTGCGTTTAAGTGTAAACGTACCAAAACGGAGACTTTTAAAAACAATGGCATGGCTGCCAGTGTTGCCAAGTCCACGGAATTGGGCTACTTTTACATTGTTTCTCATGCCCGTTTGTTGAAGTGACCCCAAATAACAATATATTTAGCCCCTGAGAATTTTACCAGGGGAACCCCACCAAAATCGTGGATTTCACCCCCCCTAACATGATTTTTACAGTGGAACCCCCCCTTTGGTGGCAGCCCACATTCGCTCTGCATATCCTTGACGACCGTGTAAACAATAACATGGAGACTGAACTGCAATCTTTGCTGGCTTTGTTGTCATTTTTAGCAGCCATTGTGCAGTTAAACCCTGCATTTCTTTTAATACTGCAGCTATCTACATGCACAAGAGGCAACTGTTTACACTTGTACGCACATGCCCATGAATGAACCAGTGTTGCTACGCGAACAAAAATGCATGTGACATGACCGTTCATGCCAGGGTTGCCAGGTTTACACAATTGCTATTCAAATCTAGCCCGAAACTAGCACAATGGCGTTTCAGGTGGGATTCCCTGGTAAAAATTGTGTTCTGGGGGGTAAAATACGCTTTTTCCCAATTTCCGTTCCGCTTTTTCACAACATTACTGGGGGCTAAATTTTTTGGAAAAAAATTTCCACGATCCCAAATAACATGATATTTAGCCCCTGGGATACGAACTTTACCAGGGGATCCCCCCGAAACGCCATTGGGCTAGTTTTGAGTAGCAATTGGGCGGGTTTTGTTGTGAAAACCTGGCAACCCTGGCATTACCGGTCATGTCACATGCATTTTTGTTTGTGTACTGTAAACGGAGATTGTTTCTAAAATGCTGCGGAAACACCAGTGTAGACGAGGACCGTTAAAATGCAGTTTTTAAACGAAAACGCACTAGTGTAAACTGGACCTGAGTCAACAGATAAAATAATCCTTTAGAAGAGAACATAAATGACATTTGTATATTCAAAACAAAACAAAAAAACTTCAGTTTCAGTTAAGTTGCAGAATTGGACAATGCATGCGACGTCTACTGGTACAAGTTTGTCACAGGAGCTAAAATCTACCACTGGTTTCTATCACTCAGCATGCAGAATCTACTGCCACGGACATGCAAATGCACAATCTGTACATATTACATCATTTACAAGTGCTGAGTGGAAGAGTGTGTGAATTTTGTTTTGACTCATTATTGACTTATTCTGATGTAAAACACATTTTCATATTTAATTTCATCAAAGCAACAAACTATCCAATGCAGTGCACAAATAGCATGTTTATTTCAAAGACAAGTCACTGTGTAGCATGCACTGTCTTATAGAAAGTCAGCTGACCACTGATACATTGAACATTCAAGTTCTGAGTCTATCAACGGGATAGCAGAAAACGGCACTGGAATGACCTTGGGATACTGTAAATATTCCAAAACACTGAGAATCGGCAACAACTAATGCCAAGTCTTAAAACCACACTACAAAGACCACTGCCACAATGCTAGTCAACCATCTAGAAGCAAATATGTCTACTACTGTTTAGTCACTTTGATACTTTTTGCTGTTGAAAATGACACAAAAAGACATAAGGTGAAGATAACTTGTGTGTATACCAGAAACGATTATATAGTAATAGATACTGTAAGTATAAAGTAATAGATTCTGTTCATAACAGTAGTACCTCAAGGCTCAAAGCATTCATTTACCAGAATCTTTAAATGATGGATATGTGTTCAGTAACAGTAATAATAAACTTCCTACAGGAAGGTACTTTTGTAAGAGTCCGCATCCACACAAAGACCTCAAAATTGTGACTTCTGATGTAAAAAGCTACATTTAAGTACATATTTGTACTGTCAAACTTCATTAGTTAAATATACATCATTTAAGACAAATCATTGTAACGTTTTTGGTGAAAGGCAGTATGGAAGTTTCTGTGGAAGCTTGTTTCCACCATGAAATAAAAATAAAAAAGGTAATTGCAACTTTTTATCTCACAATTCTGACTTTATAACTCTCAATTGCATGTTTTAATGTCAGAATTGCGAGATATAAACTCGCAATTCTGAGAAAAAAAAGTCTGAGTTTATAAGATGCAATTGTGATTTATATCACGCAATTCTGATTTTATAATACACAGTTGCGAGGAAAAAAGTCAGAAGAGATTATATTGTGAGATAAAAAGTATATTTTTTTATTTAGTGGCGAAATCAAGCTTCCATATGCTTCTAGCACTCTTATTAGCTAGATAATTCATGCTATGGATTTATGCTACAGATTGAATTGCATTGTAAGTAACGTCTTTGCCATGGTTTTTGTCATGTTTATGTCAGTAGTTCTCAACTGGTTTTTACAATACACATTAAGTGGCAACCAAACACGCTATTAAAATAGTTTTTTGTACTTAAAAAAATGTCAAACATTGAAATGTATTAATATTAACATGAACTGCATAGGCCCAACAATATGCAAAATGATTACCATGATTTTGGTAGATTTACAGACTACAACAGAGAATTTTAAAGGTCGTATTTTGCTGCTTTTTTTTTTTTTTTGCTACAGTATTTTAACCTTACTTTAGGAGTGTTTTTCCCTGCTGTCAACAACACATTAAAAACATACCTGTGACTTATTTTTGGGTTCCGACAGACCAGTTGAGAACCACTTGTTCATGACATTTTGTACTTATAACTTTCTGACTCTGTAATTTGCCTGTGTCTTTGGAGAGAAGAGATTGTATAGATATATATGACATGCAAAAAAATAGCAAATAACCTCAGATAAAATCATTAATGCAACATCAGTGGAATTACAGTAGATCTGTGCTTATTCATTGTACTATATCAGAGTTCTTTTAGTGTCATTTTAGTGATTAGTCAACCCTTGTATAAAAATATCTATCACTCTTTAGCATCATTTATCAATCTAAACACACAAAATCAATCTATACATTTCATGTCTTGGAATAAACAATTCAGATACAAAAATATCTGTGGAAAGTTTAAAATAAGCATGTTTACCTCCTGGAATAACCTTAACCCACCTGGAATCTTCCTTTTTTTGTTTTTTTTGTTTACCAAAATAAATGTAAATATGACAAATAGTATGCAGCACATTAGTATTCACCTTTGCTAGTATATAGAGAATTACTGTACAGTTACCTACAGAGTTTTGGAGTTAGAAACCATGCCATAGACGAAAGTAAAAGAAGTTCTCAGTTACTGAACCTAAACACAAACAATTCTGACAGTACTGAGACTTCAGTATGTAATTATTAAAAATGGGAAGATCCGGGTAGATCCAGGAAGTTGAAATAAATACTGCATGCTACTACCTAATCAAAAAGTAATGAAGCACAAAGCAATATGCTGCATCCAAAGCATTGTTGATGACGAACGGCATCCTCTTCAGTCCCTCAAGAGATCGGGAATCTGTTTATTTTTGATAGCCAAAAAGAGGTAAATTGTGCAAATGTTCTCTATCTAAAAGTGATAAGGCAAATAGTTTCGAGAGGACCTTTGAAATTGTCCATTAAGGAAAGAAAACAACTCATGAAATGGAAAGCGGGTAGCTAGACCAATCAGAAGCTCCTCCTTTCTGACCTCATGGCTTGGCATTAGTGTCTGTAGCACTACTGGTCGAAACAGATACGATTGTCTACAAAAGCAGAGCAAAGCAGTTGAGACGGCAAACAATCAGCATCACAACACACATCAAAAAGCATCAAGTTTGGAAGCCATGTGTTATTGTGTTCCCATATGACCCAGGTGAGTGATGGTTTGCGGTTCCCATTGGTGGTTAAATGTGGTCAGGGCGATAGAGTTGTGTACCATGAGCAGAGTGGGATGATGAGGTCACTTTCTGTCCAGCCTTCAGGCCAGAGCTCTGGTAAAACTGGGAATGAGTAGAATTGCTACTGCTGCCACAGCAACAACCATCACCAGGTTCCAGTCTCCCTCATTATCCTGAGGTCAATGAGAGGAAGAGAATGAAATCAGAGGGTAAAGGTCAAGAGAGGTCATATTTAAATTGTTTATACATTTTTAATAATAGTATAGAATTTTGATATTGGCCATTTAACAGTTATTGGCCAGAATTGTATTATTTTATTATGTATTACTTTATTATTTTAAGAATATATATAAATATATTTATAAATTATAAATATATATTTATGTATTATATATATATATATATATATATATATATATATATAAACAATTATTTTAAGAATTTTATTATTTTAAGACTCAACAGGAAATAATAGTTAAAATAATAATAATATATAAACTTAAAATAATATATATATATATATATAAAACTTATATATATATATAAATTCTTAAAAAATAAAGAACTTACATTTTTTAAAGATTTTGTTATATATATATATATAAACAAAATTGTATATATTAAAGAATTCTGATTATAGAAATATATATAATATATATTTATAAAAATAATATATATAATTCATACACACACACACACACACACACACACACATATATATATATATATATATATATATATATAAACAAAATTATTTATAATTAAAAATCCAAAATTATATATTATAATATTAATGATATTATATATTTTATATATTTTTAAAATACACATTATATAAAATTATATTATAATTTTATATACACACACTATTATATACATTACATACTATTACATTTATTATAAACTATTACAATTTAAATAGAATACTATTGTGTCTAAGTAAAAAATTATATTGGCTGATAACCAATATGGTATCAAAATCGGTAAACTTTTATATTTATTATATTTTAAATTAAACTCTCAATTAAAATCTTTCTCTTAAACTTTCTTTAACTTTGAAATCCATAAACTTTTTTAAACAGACAAGCTCTGATGTTCTTGACATTTTTCATCTAGGCGTTCACCAACCTCAAATGTCGTTCAAACTGCACAAACCAGAGTCAGAACACAATTTTCCTCTGGCTAGAATTCAGTGACTGAGGCTACAGAACTGATCTGGTTTTAATGAACCTTCTGAGGACTTGTTGTTTATTTCCATCTTCTGTTATAGCGCTGGATATAAGAGCTAAATATACCCATCCAGAAATGTGGAGAGATACAAAGCCAAGAGCAATGACCCAGTAAATACTCCAATCACTGTCACACACGTTCTCTTTTACATACTCTATTACTCTCTCTCCATCTGGTGTTGTGAAATTGGCAGTGGAAACCACATGACTGTCCAGTGGAATCAAAGAACTGTGTAAGTGTTTGTGCGTGTGGCTTCAGTCAGACCTGCTGGGCAACAGAACTGTTGAAATCAGAGTTGTGTCATGCGTTTTGGCTGGGATAATAACGTTTGGAAATCTCAGAGGATGTCTGAATATGACTTCATGCAATCTGATTTTTGATGGTGCCAAAAACCCTGACTGAAAAACATGAGAAATATGTCTATGATGCAAAAATTCTGCTCCACTACAAAAGCACAATTTAATTTGGCAATGTTCTAAAAAACAAGTCAACTCCCTTTGGGTGCATGGTGTGTTTTTTAATGCATTTTTCTATATACAGAATTAATTTTGCTCAAAGAACTGACCTATTTTTTAACATACTCTATCCTAAAGAGAGTTTTAAATGGGAACCTGTTATCAGTCAGGAATCAGTGCAACTGGATGATAAAATATTCTGTCCAGTAAAGATGTTTGAGAATCTCTCTCTCTCTCTATATATATATATATATATATATATATATATATATATTTATATCACTTTAGAAAAATGGCTAATACATGGTAATGAAAACGTGTTTAACTAACATATGCATTAATTGGGCTTGTGGATTCTTGTTCTTCCACAAACTTTGTTCAGAAATAAAGTTTGACCTGCAAAGTTAAGATTTACATGTCCATTTAAGAGTGAGTAGTCCTTTCAGACTAGTTAAATACGGTTGTGAAACAATGTGCACATCCATAAAAGGCCCTCGTAAAGAATCAGGCACTGTGTCCAATGGGCAAACAGGCTTGTTTAGCATGACAGTAATGACCATTCATTAGGGCTTATAAAAAGTGATATTTTGACCAAGATAAAGATGACTTTCACAGTAAAGGAGGGACAAAAAGGCTCGTCTCTGGACTCTTAGAGAAAGAAAAGGCAAAGCCATACCTTTCCCCCTTTAGGACAAGAGCTCCTTCCAGCAGCACCATATCAGGCCCATTATTACAACCATTCCTATGAAGGGTATGGAGAGAATAGGGCACTCAGACGAAGGAGTGGAGCTCTGAGGAAAAACACAGGGGGTGCAGGGATGGAGAAAGGAAGAGGAGGAAGAGGTGGTGAGAGAAAACAAAAGAAAAAAATGACACACTCAAAATAAGGAAATGATTACACATGGGAGGTTTGTGCACATGTGAAATTACAAACAAAACATGGAAAAAAATAAAACAAAAGTAATATAGAGAGAAAGAATGAAGAGTGTGAGGATGAAAGGGAGAAAACAACCAAATAGATAGATAGATAGATAGATAGATAGACAGATAGACAGATAGATAGATAGATAGATAGATAGATAGATAGATAGATAGATAGATAGATAGATAGATAGATAGATAGATAGATAGATAGATAGATAGATAGATGCCAGCAGTTTATCAGGAATCATCAAATTTGTTTGGAATTTGATATAGTGCAGTGTGCGTCGTGAGCATATGGGTGTTTATGGTATGTTTATGTAGGTGTTCAGTGGTCAGAAAGCAACAGAGCGAAGCGATGAAGGACCACGGGGGAGCAGGGAGACAGGAAAATACACTGAGATTAGATACACAGCAAAGATGGTTAAACACAAAATGGAAACCTTGTGCTCGTTTTGACCCTCTGGCTGATAAGCACAGAGCCAAGGTCGCCATCTTGGCATTTAAAGATCCTTGCCCACACTGCAGAGCCAGCCCACTCTATTAAACCAATGTACCGGGTTAAATTTGTCGACAGCATCTGGGATATGTTGTTGAACAGCTTAGAGAATAATTTGGATTCATCCCCCCCTTACGGAAAGTTGAGAGAAAGTGTTGTAACTTTTCCCCATATTCTGATTGTTTGAAGAAAAAAGAAGAGCGCAACCGATACAAAACTCCAAAGGTGCAGGGTTGTGTTTACTCTTTTAGACGGAATGAACCACTCATACCATAAAGCATCGCAAATGGTAATCAAATCATTATAATATAAAACATTTTTTTTCCAAAACCAACGTTTTCATAGCCAACTAAAGCCAAAAAAACATTTTTGGTAATTAAATTAGGTTAATTGGGTAACTGAATTCGGTATGCTGTTCAGGGTGTTGTGTTCACAAGTGATAAAACAGTTCTTCAGCCATTAGATGCTTCTCAGTTTTTATATATTGGTAATCTAGCATCATTTTTGTCACGGTGAAGTGCGTCCACACTGCTTAAATGCTTAAAATGCATTATCGTAGAAGCACTTCGGCCTGCTAAAACCATTTCAAATTTAGGGTTATTTTTGCTGTTTCAGCCGATATATATAGTTTTCCTGCAAAATATCCAATAAAAACATTTTCCACAGCAACTTTTCTGATGGATCTCTTTTTTGTTTTATATATATATATATATATATATATATATATATAGTGTTTGCACATACGACACGGTTTGGTTAGCTACCCAGATGCGCGGCCATATTGAAGATACTTGAATGTAAACAACAGCATGGATTGCACGGTTAATATACCACTGAAGACGTTCTACTAATTTATGATGTCTAAACCATAGGAAAAATGTGCGGAAGCTGCTAAATCATGTAGAGAAGGACTTAGTAAGCAGAAAGGATGTGATATTTTGATAAAGTTAATATGAGTTTTTCTCTCATATTAACGCATGGCACTCAATCTGGATCATCCTTGTACAGGTCAGATCTTTTCCCTAGAATACTCTAATAATAAATATAGCACCATTAACTAAATTTCATTAACATTTTACAGAAAGTCTTGTACTATTGGAGTAGGTTATAAAATTAGATTAGAGATTTTTAGCCAAGAACTGAACAAACAGCAATGTAATATCAATATGAGTATATACTATTACACTACAAAATTAGTTAAGATATTAGCCTAATATTTCTCCTACCTGACAAGAAATGATAAGAACAAACACAAATGTTGTCAAGATTCTTGCCCTGGAAATCCTGGTTCAGTTTGGCCAACCACGCCTTCTTTCCTCAGACAGTTTTTTGCACTCTTCTCCTTGATTTGTTATAATTTTTGGTAGTCTATTGTACTCCAAATGTTTTTTGAACCAATTAGTACAGCCCATTTTCAGCAGCAATAATCAGCAAAATTTGCATGTTCAGTTCGGTTCAGTGGCATTGTTTACATTCAGTGCCGCCAATATGGCCGACTTCCGGATTGATGACGTGTCGTGAAAACTATATATAACAAAGTGATTTTTCTGAATGATTAAACTAGACTGATTTTTTTTTTTTCTGGAACCTGTGATTTTACAGATTCTTTTGACAGAGCTCCATTTGTATTTAACCCGGAACATTCCTTTAAAGGAATCATGGGAATTGTAGGCGGCAGAACAGTGTGAGTGAGGGGTTAACCACACAATTAAAGTACAACTATGGAGGACAGATGATTGACATGGGACACGGTACTCAGACTGGACAGACTCTTTGATAGGAAAAAACCTTAATAAATTAGGATTTCTGTGGCTTGGAAAAATTAATTCTAAGACCTTGTTGTTGTTAGACGGTACAGGGGTTAGAAAGACCTCTATGTCAGTGCACATTGTACACACACAAAAGCTTGATATGCTACTGTGGATCAACAAAACTAGCAAAACACATTAGCAGCTAGAGGTTTGACAAACACAAGATGTGAAAACACACACAGCCCAGAATCAATGTGTGTGACAGGGCAAAAAGCAACCCAAAGTGAAACATACACACTCGACCGAAAACGGCGGAGTGGTTTAGTTAGACAGGATGTGCTTGAAAGACAGGTACTGCTGCTGGACAGATGGTCACTTTAGGGGTGGTTGACCCCACATGCAAAACGTTAGTCATGTACAGATCATTTTCAAATGCTGACAAACATGTAGGTCGATGGAGTTATGTTGTCATTCTGTTGATAATATCTCGCCCTACTTGCTGTGTGAGTAATGTCTGTTTGTTTTCAGCATGTGTACAGTACAGTGATTTATTTGAGGTCACATTTTTTCCCCAAGGAAGTCCACACATTCCAAAACCTCTGTCTGAGTGATGGTTGTTGTGGATTTGGGAAGTAGTGTGACTTGATAATGCCCCTTTATGACCCCTCACCTGAGCCTTCCTACCAGCCAGGCGACCAAGCTCCGCCTTACAGCGCTGCAGCTCCGCCTCTAGCTCCGCCCTCTCCCTCTGGCTGCTCTCGTACAGCCCCTGCAGTTCCATAAGCTCTCCTTTTAATCCCTCACACTGAAAGAAGGGAGAGATATAGAGAAATAACAAATGATACAATTAGATAATGTCATCACAATATGTATATATAATACAAAAGACATTTAAAAAAAAAAAAAAAAAATTTTTTACACATTATAGGCCAGATTTACTAAACAGGGTGTTCGTTGAAGTCGCTACCTGATTGCCAAATCTTAACCCTAGCCTTAATCCTAACTCCACACCTACTCCATAACTGACCAATACTAGGGGGGTAATAATCTGGCAAGGGGTCGAAATTCGGCACAACAAGGGCAAATTAGCGTGAGAGTGCAGTTCCAAAAAAAGCGCAGATGGGAGTAGAAAGCTCTGCACGTGATCTACTGACGTGCAATTTAAAGAACACAGATGCAGCCGGATCATTTCCATAAATGATCTACCAAGAGCAGCGCAAATTAGCATCTGCTTTAAGACATGCTTTTTTGGGGTGGTAAATAATGGTAATAATACCAGTAAATTGACAGTGCAATCCTTAGTAAATCACCTTGCACGCTTCATTTAAATACTCTCCTCCCATAAATTTTGTGTCTGAAAGGGAAACTCCTAAAAATATGCAATAACATCAGCTGCAAAAATAACTGTCCACACCTTTTCAGTGATAATTTTTCCACTGCGTGTCTTTTGTATATCCTGACGTTAGTTTTAAAGCCACAAGAGGGTTTGCACCCTGTTTGTAAATCTGGCCCTGGTCTCATATATAATACTGATCAATAAAAAAGGAAAGTTAACATGAAAACTGTTCACAAACCACAATTCTATCCATGAGCAATTGATTGGAATGTGTAAATTAACAGGTGGTTATTTTGTACAACATAAACTAAAAATGATACAAAAATGTTTAAAGTAGAAAATGTACACTCTATAGTTCAAACTTCTGTTATTTTTGGCAAGTGGGCATGGTAATCTCGAAATATCTGCCAAATATATATATGTCTATCATTAGTTAACATACCGTACCTCTCTTTGGACCTGTGATGCTCTCTCCTCGGCCTGTTTTAGCTGGTCTCTGAGGGAAAACACCTCTGAGAACCCTCCACTCTTGCCCGTCGGGGTGACAGGCTTCCCCTCAAATGAGATGTTCTTCTGGGTATAAGCCTCCACCCACTTCCCACCTTCTACCTCCAACGTGCTGACAAAACCTTCAGCCTTCACCTCCTTCTCGCCACCTTTTTCTGCGTCATTTTCTCCATCATTCTGTTCTGCTTTCAGGGCCAGGCATGAATCAGCTGAGCTGTCAGGATAGAAATGGGAAATGTACAGGATATTTATTATAGACAGATGTACAAGTGGTGGAGCTTTTTTATTACTAATGTACTTGAACTTGTGAGCTCCTGCTGCACTTTTTCAGATTAGCTTTATATTGTGACTGAGTGTGAATGTGTGTATGGGTTTGTGTATTCATCATCAAATCCTTTTCATAATTATTTATTCTCTAACAGTGTTTACAAAGTCTTAACAGGAAACATATGAATGTCTTAGAATAATAAAGAAGAAAAGAAAAAAAATTAAAATTATAAAAAAAAAATTAAAAAAAACGAATAAATACATGAAACAAATCCCATTAATTAGAAATGTGGTGCTGAAATGTGTTTGGTCAGCTTATGATATTAAGAACTTTTTCAAAACTTTAAAATGTTTATAAACAGCTGTTCTCACAAAGGTATTCTTTTGAGCTGAAACATCTAGCACTAGTCTGAAAAACATGGTATATTTACAGAAGCATTCATTTCATAAAGTCAGATAAGATCTCGATGTCTTAAAATAGCTGTAGGGCAACTGTGGCTCATCTCACTGCCAGTATATTTGGATAAGATGAAATACACAGTCATTAATGCTGTTGCTGTGAAACACTTTCATAGCTGCTAAATAGTTTTAGTGAGAGTGTCCATTGAGACAGATTATGGCTGAATGCTTCATCGGTCACACCAGCCTTATTAACAGAGTCTGTCTATGATGCTTATTGGCTGATTTATCTTGTTTGTGTGTGACTGACAGGCCGTGTGGCCAATCACCTGGCTCGCTGCTGCTCCAGCATCTCCAGTTTCTCAGAGAGCTGCTTGTTGCCGTTCTTCAGAGTCTGACACTCGTCCTTCAAGGAGCGACACTCTTCCATCAGTTGGTCCATGTCACCTGTTCCATCACAACACAAGAACAGATGTCAAAGTAGAACGGCAAAAAAACACTGAATTCAGATTATTAGCATGTTAGCATACTACTCTTACTATTACTGTGATTCTAAATGTATGTTCAATACTTATACTACTATTTGCAGTATACAGTTTTATTTTTATAATATATTTTAAAATGTAATTTATTCCTGTGATGGCAAAGCTGAATTTTCAGCATCATTACTCCAGTCTTCAGTGGCACATGATCCTTCAGAAATCATTCTAATATGCTGATTTGGTGCACAAGTAAAATTTTTACTATTATCAATGTTTAAAGCAGTTGCACTGCCTAATGTTTTTATGGAAACCATGTTCTTTTATGAATAGAAAGTTTAAAAGAACAGTATTTATTTGAAATATAATTTGTTTTAGCAACAATCTAAGTCTTTTATTGTCACTTTTGATCAATTTAATGCATCCTTGCTGAATAAATGTATTAATTTAAGAAAAAAATGTTACTGACCCCAAACATTCGAATGCTAGTGTACATGTCGATAATCACTTCAAACAGTCATATTCTACAATACATTGTTGTCACATGACATTCGTTAAATACCTACTTAAGTGAGTGGTGTGAAGTTATCAAGGATTTTTCAGTCTCAATTTTTATATAATTGATATAACATATATAATATAAAGCGATATAACATAAAAGCTTGTGTTATTATATTATATATGTGTGTATATGTGTGTATATATATACATATACATACACATATTATGTAAACATAACATAACTTTTATGTTAATTATAATTAATTAATTTGACAGCACTAAAAATATATATTTCGCTATTCCATGCTTAAAAATGATTACTTTACACAGTATACATGCTGCATACTACATAAAAAAATGATAGCATCAGTAGTATAATACTAATAGTCCTAACACTGTCCTAATATGAAGGCTACATGTCTATGACAGGAAAATATTGAACATTTGACCAGACAGCTGTAAATACCCTGTAACTAGTCTCCATGGAAACAACCCATTCCGCTCTCTTCCCTCTGCAGCAGTCTGACCTGTCAATCAGGAGTCATGTTTGCCTTGCACATCCCCCATGGTGCAACGTTCAACCCCCGATAGCATAGCCTCTAATCTAGAAGGAATCTCACTTGCAAAAACAACTCACATGCATCTCTGCCAGGCCTGAGTGTGTACGTGGGGTAAATAACTTACAGAAGTGCTCTGCTGCATCTGACCCCAGATCAGAGTTAACATGAATGCCTCAATCAAAGGCTCTGATATGTTCGTGTACAACACTGTTTTGCGATCAGTGCATCTAACCCCACGGCCCCACCAGAAGCAATCGCTGGTATGTTGTTTTTATTGCAGATCTTAATATAGTAAAGTTCTAACGGCATCAAGGGAGCAGAAAGCAGCCCTGGCGCCCTTAGAGGCAGAGAAAGACATCAACACCAGACAAATGGGGCTCCGCGGAGGTCCTGCACTCTGTCAGAATGTCAAACAGACACTCAGACCTTGAAAGAACCTGTAATACACTCACATTTGGCAATGCATACTGGGAAATATCAGAGCACTGTGTCATATCAGGCAATGGGGAAGAAAAGTTGATAAAATGTCTGTATCGCACTGCAGGGTTTATTTGCTATCAGCAACTGTCAGTTATAATGCTGCAATTAGGTTATGTGATGTAAAGAAAAGTCTTGCTGGAGAAATCCCTGCTGGCTGTCTGGAAAAAGTGACTCCATAGAGTTGTGAGAACAGAACATGTAACTTTGCTTGTGTGTGGAATGGATGGATTATAACCCAGAATTATAGATAAGTAGACCAACAAAAGACAAAAATATAGCTGCGAGCAGCAATTCTCGGGGTTCAATTGTTTTAAGGCCTTTAAGCACATGCATAAAAAGGTATTATCTTTTAACTAGCAAGCCTGCAACCATCTTGATCATAGATGGAAAAGACCATTTACAGCAAACACAGGCAATTTACCATAAAAAATATATTGTTTCAAACACCTAGGACTAATTCACCAAAATTGTTTTTTGAAATAATCTCCAGTATTTAACGAACGATTCAATGGACAGTGGCGGTCCTAGACGCAAAGTTTCTCAGAATGAGGAGTTCTACCATGTGGTATGAATGTCGTGGGCGTGTGTGAAAAATCACGGGATACACAATCCTTTACGCACGTGATAAATGCGAAGGTGCCCCCCCCCCCAGTGGCCGATTTCTTTCAAATTTCTCACAGGCCTCTAGGGCCATGAGTCAAACCGGCCCAGAGAGTTTCGTTCCGATCGGCCTCCGTTAACCTTGTCTGATAGCTGCTCAAACTTCATTGGCCGATGGCAGACGTTTTTTTTTTTTTTAGATGTTTTTTGAGATGCGTCAAAAAGCACACCCAAAAATTTCGCCTTCTTCCACGACTTAAGGTTTTGGTCTGCCCAATCACTTATAGACAGTCGTGGCACCTTGGACAAAGACACTGCATGACAATTTTCAAGTTAATCGGATTAACTGGAAGTATTATTTTTTTCCTGTTATAGCGCCACCAAGTGGTCAGTTGCCGCATCCTTTTTCACACGACCACAGAATGAGCTCTCAACTTTTTTTTCTGATAATTATTGACATTCAGACTCCAGTGAATCTTGCTGCACTGTTTTGGGTCCGATAGGGCCAAAAACCTAGGACTAGTTTGCAAAAGTAGGTTTTTCAAAAAATCCAAAACACCTGAAAATTTTGCCAAAGTTTCAAGTCTCTACGACTTGTTTTGGTCTGGTCACTTTTGGGGGAGAATGCTGATCCTTGGAAAATTTAACAATTACAACAGGCTTTCAGCACTACACAGTGTTATTTTAGTATTATTTATATAGGCTACTATTATAGTTTTTATTAATATTTTGAATTAGCTTTTTTATATAATTTCATTTATTTTTCAGTTATTTTTCAGTATTTCAGTTTTAGTTTTACTGTAGTACTTCAAATTCAAAGCAGCACTTCTAATTTTCACTTAAGTATTTTTCATCTAACATTTACATTTTATTTTATTTCAGCTTTACTTCATTTACTGAAAAAAATAGTTTTAGTTAACCATAACAACACTAATTAAGCCATTTTTCCTTAATAGTGAATGTTGACAATGTTGTGATTTCAGGTTTTACTGTCCTTCTTTCTTAAGACATTTGTTCCCCACTATGTAGGCAAAACCTGAGCAACACACACATCATAATCATCAGTCTTTACGTTATTTAATTAAATATGCTTGTGATTCTTGCATATAGAAAGCTGAAATAGACATTTGCATTCACAGTTTCACTCTTCTTAGCTATTGCATTTGAGCACATCCAAACAGATATATGGGACAAGATTGTGCCAAAGCACACACAGCCAACAGATCTCACACACTCACAAACACACCCTCATGGAGAAATTGGCCCGTCCTGCCAACTGCAGAGAGTAGTTTTAGAGAGGTGTGAGTGTGTGCTTTCATATTTCCCCATTTTACCGTCTCACTGCTCATTAGAGGTCATTTACTCTTACTGCAGTTTTTAAGAGTGTGTTGAGTTTCATACGAGTAAAGCTGTAGTGTATTATTTTATATTCAGATTAAATAGAAAAGGATGGTACGGACACTTCATGTTGATAACCGATGAAAAGAACCAGGCTGTGTTTTGGATGTTGGTCCCCTGCATATTATGCTGGTGTCTCTAACTATAGACCTGTTCACACCAAGAATGATAACTGTAAAGATAACTATAACGATAACTGTATTAGCGTCCACACCAATGCACAATAACGTTCTGTTTATTATAAGCACATGCTGCAGTTTTGTTGTCTGCCACTTTAAATCCTTAATCTCTTTGAAGACGTCGGATTATGATTGGCTGTCAATGCTGTCAATCATTTATCAGCTGGAAAAAATTGTTCTGAGAGTGATTCCAACGATATCATTCCTCTGTGTCGTTATCATTATAGTTGTGGTGTGTGGACTCTGATATTATTTTAAATTCAGTATGATTTTAAAACTATATCTTTATCATTAGTTATAGTTGTCGTCCTTGGTGTGAATAGACCTTAAAGTCACCATGAAATCAAAATTGACAATTCTTATTTTTTTAATGGAATATTGCAGTATTTATTATAAACGATGTATCCGTGCACATCATTATTAGTCGTGTGCCCTCATAATCTTTAATCAAAATAACTTCCCCTCCATCTTTCAATAAATTCTTTCTCTTTTCTGATGATGAATTCACGAGTGCGAGTCCACCTGTCACCAAACACAACAATCCAATCAATTCCTGATGGACAAAATCAAGTCCCGCGCTACATTTGTTCTTGCTCGAGAAGCCGTTTCACTCGGTTATACATCACAATAGTGAAGAAAAGAATACCGCAACTTCTGTTTCACGCCGACTTTAACAGGATATCCTTGTCCAATCAGTTGCATCAGAAAGATTATGCTGGCCAACAAGGCTTCACTAGTTAATTTTGCTAGAAAATGGCATGGACCAGCCAGACCAGCACCAAACCAGCGCTAACCAGTATCTACTAGGCTTGAAGCTGGTATAAACTAGTCTTTTTCTATATCCCTATAGTTTAAGCCTATATTGTGGTGTGGAATCAGACCTTCTTCTCCTACTCTGTCCTTCTCTTCCCTGCGCTGGTTCTTCATGCTGATTTCGGCCCGCAGCGTGGTCAGCTCCAGCTCGTACTCCTGTGTGGTGCCGCGCAGACGCTCCAACTCGGCACGCAGGCGGCACAGTTCCTCCTGCAGCAGGGCGATGTCATTCTCCCGCTCGGCCGCCGCCTCCTCTGCAGCCTGCTGCAGCTCCTGCACTTCCTCCTGTGCCACACGCAGCTCCTCTTGTGCCTCCCACAGCTCACTGGCCTTCTCCTCCTCAAGGCTGTCCAGCTCCTCCTGCACCGAGCGCAGCTGGGCTGTGGGTCAGAAATCATCTAGATATTTAGTGTACACAAAATATGGATATATGCAGAACATACATAGTATATACTGCAGAAACAGTAGGAGTATTATGTTTTTTCCAAATATGTGTGAGCTGTCAACTTATAAAACTCATGTAACATTTGTATATGAACCTCTTAAGGGAAACAAGACCATTTGAGGTCTATAATCAGCCACTTCACTGGAAACCAAGGACATCTGAAGTGAAAATCTGAGGCCTTCATTTCATATCTCATTACAGCAATCACTCTGCACGTCCTGCTGTTGTCCTGAGTAGCAAAAAATGGCAAAACCTCTTAAACTAACCACACAAGGCATGAATTTTAGTCTGCAGGGGCTTTTCTGGAAAACTATAATCAGTCTCCTTCTTGCAAGGTGAGAATAGGGACAATAAAGGGAAGAAAAGTTTTTGCATAGGCTGCAATTAAACCGAAAAAAAAACTGTTTCTCCATTATACAGTGTGTGAATCGGATTCTGGCAGCGGTTTGTTGTGTTGTTATTCATATCTGTGATTCCATTACTCAGGATGGTGTCTCGGCATAGCCCGTGCACTTCTGCAAATGCTGGTTTACTTTGCCTCCTCACAGTTCATTTAATTTAATTACAGCACAGCCGCTGAGACAGTGAAAGTGAGTCACTGGAGAAGTGAACAACATTTACATCACCTCTGCTTCTTCCAACTCTCCACTGCTCACACACTCACACCCCAAGTAGCAATCCACCAAGCAAATAGAACAGGATGTCAGTGCCACAGGAAATGACATCATGCTTGAAGGACTCTATGGTAGCTACCTGACCTAATGTCACATCTGATTGAGATAATCTCCATCATATAGACACTCACAGATCGAGTTTGATTGAATGCAAGAAAAACTTGTGGAAGTGTTTGAATGTGACATGCAGAGAGTAATGAAATTAGTTGATATTTGAATGCATTAATAAAGCTTTATTGGAAGAAAGATACGTTCAAAATATGATGCGAGCTTACTGCATTCTGCATAGTATGTACTGCATAGTGGCTACTATTGAAAATGTTTTGTGAAACAGTATGCAGTATGCAATATTAACATTTTAAACAGTATGCTACATTGTCAAATGTAGAGTCATGTCTAATTATCATGTCTGCATGGCATGAAAAAACAAAATGAAAATGAATACAAAAATTAAAAATAAAAAGTAAAAATGGCACGATAAATGAACAAAATAAAATAAAATAAACAAAATACAATACAAAAATTTAATTTAATTTAATTTAATTATTTAATTTAATTTAATTTAATTTAATTTAATTTTCCAAGTTTCCAAGTAATCCATGATAATGTGAAATGTTTTCAGACCAAAAATGGTTCAAGAAATGGAAGGCCAAGTCAAAAAATAAAATAAAATAGATGGCACAAATGAAATAAGATAACATGATAAAACAAAATGAAAATTAATAAATAATCAAAAAAATAAAATAAAATAAAAATGGCATGATAAATGAAATAAAGATTACATGATGAAGCAAAATGACACAATAAATAAATAAAAATAAATAATAAAAATAAACAATAAAATAAAAAATAAAATAACAAAATAAAATAAATCCAAGTTTCCAAGTAATGCATGATCATGTCAAATGTTTTCAGAACAATGAAATGGACAGTCAAGTCAAGCACATTGCATTGTGGGATAAAGTACCCAATGCATTGTACTATGATGTATACTGCATATTGTGACACACGTTATCTGGATATTTAATGCACATAAATAAATCTGCAGGCTATGCACAGTATACATATAGTACATACTGCAAAAAAAAAGTAAGAGTAGTATATTTCCAAACATAGCCAATGTTTCCTATTTTTAACACTGCACAAAAAAAATGAATATTTAAATAGCCTCATCTTGATGAATCAAGAATGTTTATTCATTAGCTGCTTGATGTCTGAGAAAAACAATTTTTATTATCTGACATGTTTGAAGTTTTTTATTTGAAGTTTTATTTTATTTTATTTATCATTGACTGCAGTTATTAGTGCATTTATTAGCGCTGTGTGTAAGATGAATAAGCATTTGTTTCTGTTTATAAGTGCATTTGTGTTCACCTTGAAGTCTCTGGATCTGTCTCGTAAAGCTCTCCGCCTGGTGGGCGCTTGCCAGCCGCTCTTCCTCCAAAAGACCTACAGAGCCAAAGAATGACATTAAAAGAAGAGGGAAATCTCTACAGGGACATTTGAAATATGTAATTAGCAAGTTATTACTGGCATCTGACAATATTAACAAGCCAAGAATGTTTGTGTGAAGACATGACTCAGTACAGTACTACCGGTGATGATGTCACACCTTAAAAACAGCTATTATTATCATACGCACCCTGAAGCTCGTTGTAGCTCTCCTCGTGTCGTTGTGACACCTCTCTGGTCTCCTCCAGCTCCAAAAGCAGCTGCACCACCTGTGACCTCAGCACCTCTAGTTCATCTTCCTCATCAGCTCCTCTTCGTTCCTCTGTGTCCCCCTCTTCCTCGTCCACCGTCTCCTCCTTCACCTCCTTTTTCTCCGGCTCATCCTCTTGCCCCTTCTCTCCATTTCCAGCCTCCACCTCTTCCAGGTCTCTCTCCTCATTCTCCTCCAGTGACCCTCGCTCTTTGGCTGTCATTTCACTGCCTATACCCGGCCGCTCCGCTTTCAAGTCACACACATCGTCTGAGACAGAAAAAGAGATCAATGATAAATTAATCAGTTGATTATATGTAATACTTGATTCTAAATGGTCTTTCTAAATTGTATTCAACAGTCAAATATACATACATACACACACACACACATATATATTTATATCTTGTTTCTGCCACTGAATAAAAAAGGTAATTGCGACTTTTTATCTCACAATTCTGACTTTTTTCTTGCAATTGCAAGTTATAAAGTCAGAATTGCGAGTTATAAAGTCAGAATTGTGAGATATAAACTCACAATTGCAAAATTATTTACAAAAGTCATAATTGTGAGAAAAATAATTATGAGTTTATATCACAGTTGCGAGAAAAAAAGTCAGAATTGATATCCCGCAATTCTGACTTTATTTCTCGCAATTGTGAGTATATATCTTACAATTCTGAGAAAATAAGTCAGAATTGCAAGGCGCAAACTCGCAATTGAGAGAAAAAAGTTAGAATTCTGAGATAAAAAAGTCGTAATTACCTTTTTTATTTTTTATTCAGCTGTGGAAACAGGCTTATCATATTATTACAAAAGCACTTACATTAATACTTTTTTTAAAACTTGTATATTACTTAAGCTGTAAAGCTGTTTAAATAGTTTTTTTTCAGCGTTACATTGTCATGGCCACAAATTTGTAAAATTAGATTGTAAAAAAGAATAGTCAGTGCTTTTTTACACACTAAAATCTACTCAATATACACGTCTTCTGTCCATACTATTGAAACAGTGGGTATTTAAAACATTTACAGACTCTCAATGCAACCCAGATTTTTTTTCTTTTAAGAAAAGAAGGCAAAAGTTGTCGTAATCACCATTACGCCAGAAATGATGTTGATTGAGTTTAACTTGTACTGAACCCACAATATTCCAAAACCTCTCTGCTCCAATAAACATTAGCTCATCCAGTAAAATGACATTTAAAAGTTCTCTTGATGTCATACCCACATTCTCTGTTAGAAAAGGAGATGTGCAGCAATGCATGTCCCTGTCCCCCACCCCCAACCTCCACCTGTCGTCTCTGGTGGGGACTTACGAAATCCATCCAGTCCACCACCTTCATCTGAGGAAGCCCTTCATCACCTGCTGGCCCATGACTCTCATCTCTCTCTGCCCCCAGCAGTCCTCCAGACCACCCTCAAGCAATCAAAACACCCACCAAGGGCCAACAGTGCCTCAGCGCCAGAGGAATGTGTGCTATTTTAAGGATTTAGGCCATGAATCGCCCCTCTGCCTTCACCTGTTGTCTGTTCACAAACACAAACAAACTCAGTCCTGACAAGAAATCACAGCATGCAGCAGCAGAGGCTCTTTCAAAGTGTAAGAGAGCCAAAGAGTCCTCTAGTGGCAGGAGTCAGTATAGACAAAGTAAGAAAGAAAGAAAGAAAGAAAGAAATTGATCAAAAGTGACAGTTAAAATATTTATAAAGTTACAAAATACTTATATTTAATAAATGCTTTAATAAATTTAATTGAATTTTAATTAAATAAATGCTGCTCATTTAACTTTCTATTCATTAAAGAATCCTGAAAAATGTTTCACCATTTCCACAAAATTGTTTTCAACACTAATAATAATAATAAGAAATGTTGCTTGAGCAGCATCACCATATTAGAATGATTTCTGAAGGATCATGTGACATTAAAGACTGGAGTAATGATGCTGAAAATTCAGCTTTGCCATCACAAGAATAAATTACATTTTAAATATATTTTAATTTGTAATAATAGTTTGCAACATTACTGATTTTACTGTATTTTTTTATTAAAATATGGCAGCCTTGGTGAGCATAAGAGATTTCTTTCAAAAACATTTTAAAAAACTGTAACGTTTCCAAACTTTTGACACACACACACACATTTTCTATATATATATATATATATATATATATATATATATATATATATATATATATATATATATATATGTATGTATATATACACACACACAATAAATATAAAAACATAAATATAAAGTAACACATTAAGCTGATGTCATTTTTTTCTATGCTGAAGGAGTGGGTATAGAATAATAATAATAATAATATATACATATATATATATATAAGACATTAACCAGATCTAATTAGTGATTTTCTATGCTGAATGACACACTGAATGAAAGAACATCCGTGTAAAGAGAGCAGCAGATCTCCTTCTGCTGTCATTCTCCTCTCTAGTCTGTGCTAAACACCCACCAAACTAAAGAGCCATCTGGTTAAAAATAGCCCATTTCAACACCATCCTTCTCTCCTCCTCTTCTATCCCTTTTTTCTTTTCCATTTCTCACACCCTTGTTTCCTCCCTTGCTTTCTCACTATTCACATCACCTTATTTATTTTCATTCTAGGTAACCAAATGATCCTCTTGTTTTTTACCAGGCCATTCCTCTTTCCAACAGTCACCTGTTCCTCTCTTCTTCAGTCTATCACCTCGTTCCAAACACCTTCTTACCCGCCCTCTTTCTCTCTCCTCCGGGCTGATCTATAACTAGAGTTACTCTAGGTTTCTCTCACCTGCCTTCTGACCTCTGAACTCAGAGAACCAGACCATTGGCAAGGCAATTACACACACTTAATCTCTCACAATCTCACTCTCTAGTTCTATTTAATGACTCAAGGGCTGTGTGTGTGAGGATATAAGACTGATTCTACAATCATTGGCACTGTTGATGACTTGAACATTAGTAGCATGTCCTGGAATTAAGATTTGATCATGACATATTGTATATATCCTCAAGTGGATTTTGGTATAATATGTGATGTGTGGATTTTTAATATTGTTTGTGGTGGAAATATGTCAAACTTATAAAATTTTTCCATTTTTAGAGAAAATGTTGAGCAAGTCTTTGACTTGCTAAAACAACAAGTTAGCAAGAGACTGATTAACATTGGTAATGCTAGTTAGCATGGTAATGACAGCAATTCTTTGTTATTAAAATGAACTGAACATATGACTTTAAAGGCTTTTTGGGGCAAAATATTTTTTTTTTTTTCCTGATTTAAAGTTTAAACATCTGATAGATAAATAATATAATAAACACTAAAAACAACAATTAAAGAGGCACAATAAAAGAAAAGCTCAAAGTGATTATAATTAATCTTTTTAAAAAAAAAATTTTTTAAAAACTAATTGAAGACAAACTCATGTAAGTAAATAAGTTAAAATCCATTTGTTTGTATTAATAATAATAATAATAACAGTAATAATTATAATAAATTATGCTTGTAAACAATTCTTTTATTATAAGTGAAGACAGGCTTGAACACCACAGTGGGTATCATATGCCACATCTATTTACAGAGCATTTCTGAGACGTAGCGCATTTATGCACAACTATATGAACAGATGCACATACTTTACAGCAGTATCTTGAATAAATTAGCTGATTCAATGATATATGTAAGGAAAATCAAAATTGGATAATGCTTTTGCTTTGACAAACTCAGAATGATCTAAAGTCCACACACAGGACAGAGGAGACAGTCGGCCATGCCAGACCTGACTAGACGATTCACCTCTCTGATCCTCTTAGATCAGATGCCTGTGTGGGATTAACGCAATCTGTCGGTGCGGAAAATGAATTGTCTTGCCAGCAACTCCTCCCCCTCCATTCCTCAGTCTTTCTTTCTCCCGTTCACTCCCTCTTTCTCTTTTCCTCTGGTTTGTTCCTCTCTCGTTTTCCTCTCTCTTCCTGAATGAGATTTATCCCACTGTAATGAGCCCTGCGCTGTTTTATTGATCATGCTTTGCAGATTAAAGTCTTTCAAACATCTATCAAATAATAATGAACCAGTGGGGAAACTCTCACACACAGGCTGAAACAGCAGCACAAGCAGGGTCTTGAGCTCACAGGATTACAGGCAGCTTTGATAGCACCAAATCAGCTTTATCCAATGTATCTGAGCTATGAATTATTCTGTGGGGACAGAAAATTATTTTTACATGCACACAGACATCCGGATCATCACTGGATACGTAACACACACCACAATCATGAACTATCCATCAGAACGGATAAAGCCATGTTACACAACAGCATCCTCTGTGGTTTTCTAAATAACTAGTACAAAGTAGTGAACAAAACTAATTGTTATGCAAATATATGGGTCATTGACGAATAAGGTTTGTAAAAGTGTTGAAAAAACAAAACAAAAAAAAACATAATGGAGATTTAATTAATTTTGATGTTTTATTAAGTGTTAACAATGAGATTATGTGTTTTTTATAATCAATTAACACTGCTTTTGTTATTTGTTATTTGCACTTTTGGTTATACCGAATGAGGATATTTTTGAACAATGCTAACAGGCTGATATCTAGCTAGCTAAATAGTTAGCTTGCTAGCAAAAGAAAAATCAAACATTATATATTTAGTACAAGTTTTTATAATATTACAACATTTTCCATGTTTTATAGCGGTTGTACCGAATGACATAATATTTCAGGACATGCGTATGAGCAAGTGAAAACATGAATTTTTCAAACAGTTAAAAGAGAGTTAGTTACTTTGCTTCATGACCATGTGGTCCTTTGCAGGTGTCTGAGTGATGTCACATCCTGTCACATGATATTGACCGCATGACTTGATCCAAAACGGTCCCTTTATATTGGTTACTCCCAATGACATCAATGAAATTAATTTTTCCAGACATTCTCTCATAACAAAGCAATGACTTCTACACATAATTTTAATACCATTTTGCACTATGTTGATATACAATGCTATAAAATCATGCCATAATAAAAAATATATACATTTATTACATTTTAAGATAGTTTAATCACAAATGAAATGGCTGTATTGGCCTTTGGACGGTTAAACCGAATGACCTTTTGACACTTCCGAATCTTTAAAATGCCTTTATATGTAGCAAAATATATTTAAAACCTTTTGGATTCAATAAAAGAGATCTAGTTGTACTACCTTTCATATGGATGTCATATCTTTGGATGTCATATCTTTGTTTTTTATTATTATTAAGGCCTTTGGACAAAAAATGAACCGCCACATCATTGACCCATATAAGTGTGTGTGTGTATATATATATATACAAACACACATTATATATTATATATACATATATAATGAACCATTTTAAAATTTAAAGGGGCTATATCACGAAATTTGGTCTAAAACAAAAATAACTAAAAATATATTCCAAAATATAAAAAATTATAAAACGAATTATTTTGTATAAGAAACCTTGACTCGATATATGATAAATGATATTTAAAATCATAAATAAAATAATGAAAAACTATAATTTAATAAAATGCATGGTATGACCCCTTTAACTGTATACTGCATCACAAAAGTACATTCACCTCCATACTAAATAGCACATTCTAATACTACACAGTATGCAAAACACATGTGGACTGAATTTTTTTTCTCTTGTAATAACATCATGCACCATATGTGCATGACAGAGCAGAGGCCTCACTTCCTGTTGAACTCAGACTCATGTGACTTTTTACTTGTGTATAATGATTCTTAATGGAAACAGCCCAAGAATAGGCCTCTTTGTTCTAACAGACATAGTTTGAATATTTAAGATAATGCGAGAGTCCCATTCCTTCATTTTTGTAATTTTGCTGATTATAATTTTATGACAGAATCTGCCGTTGCAATAAATAAATGAGAAATGGTATTAAAGTGAGATATAAACTCTGAGATCAGAACATCCACTTACAAAACAACTGACACAATTCATTTGAAAATGAGCATTTGGTGCTTTGGAGATAATCAAAACGAAACAATTTCATTTCAGATCGTGACCAGAAGGCCATATTAGATCTTAATATCATGGCATTAAATATTGACGTGCAAAGAGTTCCATCACGATCGTGACACACACACACACACACACACACAAACATAGTTCTCACGAGCTCAGAGAATTAATATCATTCCAGTCATAAGCATAGCTCCGGGATCAGCTTGTGGCCCTGGCGGAAATCCAGTGTAATTATTATTTTATGTTGATGATGTGTGATTGATGCGGTTTTCGTAACAAAAACAACATCAATAAAACAATGATATATTCAAATGTCTTGCCCTCTTCCTTTTTTTCTTATACACACTATCATTCTTTTCTTTTTTCCTATTTGTTGTTTACACTTATGTATTACTACTATTAATTAATTAATTACTATTAAAACTATTAATTATTATAATACATTGCGTATACATGTGGTACGCCTTGTACCAGTGAAAAATTCCTTGTATGCTAAGCATACTTGACCAGTAAAAGCTGATTGGTTGATTCAGTGATTGACTGATTGATTGATTGATTGATTGATTGATTGATTGATTGATTATGTTATCTTCTGTGTACTGACATGTCAATCATAATGTCAATACTATTAGCAGCCAATTAGAGTGATATGATCTGGAGGGGACAGTACAACTATATGCATAACTGTTTACAAATATACGAAAAAATATTTCAAGGGTCACAGCAATGCTGCAGGGGTCATAATAAAATTAAATTAAATTAAATAAAAAAATTAATAAAATAAGTTAATTCTCTCTCGCAAAAATGAAATATATTTCATTAATTTCAAATGTAACATACAAGTTTATGTATGTTTATGTATTTATGTACTGTGTACATCAATAATTATTATTTAAATGCCTTTTAATATGTAACAGGTGGTTGTTCTATTCAAAGACCCTGAAAGACCCCTATTATACATAATAGGACTTTATATAGGCACTTTCTGTGCATAATCAGCCCGTTTCTGGCTTAAATCCAGATGGTGACATCAGTTTCCTGTTTATAGCGCTGCTTTCACTCTCAGTGCTAGACCAGGGTAACACTACACTGACCTTAACCTTAACACGCACATACATCATCTTCAGCCTTTTAGTCTCAAACTATCCATCAAATCCAAAATTAATACTTAAATGCTTAATCTAATACAGTCTGTCGGCATCATATGAGCCGCACTGAAAATCAGAGTCTAAACATCATTAATAAGCTGAGCACAGCACTGAGAAGAGGAAAGATGACTGACACAGTCACAATGGCCCCTGGGAAATCAAGGAGCAAGGGTAGAGCAAACACCTTCTACACACATACATTCACAAAACACAAAGACTAGACTCTTGCACACACACTTAACCATGCAAGGCATTTTCTACTTAAATTGCATTCCACCTCATTATTTAAGCATGTCTGCAATGCAGTGAGCTGTTTTTCCATAGTTAACGCCTGCCAAAAACAAGTACTGCAGCTGCAGTGTTGCGCAAAGCCTAAAGTGCTCCAAAATACATCTTCCAAAAGTCGCACTTGTCAATGTTAAACAGCTGCTCATGAAATCAAGCGGGCTCCCAGATCGTTTGCTTTAGGGTTTTGACTGAGGGAAGTGATGCGGTCGGTGTCTGGTGTTGTATAAGCCTGCAGCAAACCACAGGGTAAGTATCGACTGCAACATCTCTGTGAAAAGGACCCAGACTGAGCTGGCTAAATGGTGCCTGTCAGTTATTAAACTGACAGCTCTGGTGAAAAACAGATGCATGAGAAAGGGGTCTGTAGCAGTCACCGACAGGGACCTACAAGCAAATGCACACAACACTGCAAAAAATGATTGTCTTGTTTTCATTCTTAAACTAAAATACATTTACTTGGGAAGCAAAATTAAGTCTTGTTTTCTGAAAAATGTATCAAAATTAAGTTAGTTTATGCTTAGAACAAGAAACAAATTATCTGCCACTGGGGCAAAAGTAAATAAAAAATTAAAAAATTAAGAAAAATAAACTTAATTTAAGGGGATTTTGTTTTTCTTCTTGATTTAAGTGTAAAGTCACTTAATTCTGACACACACAAAAGATTTTGTCATTCTGCTTCTCAAGTAATTGTATCTTCATTTAAGAAGGTTTAGATATTTGTACTGGAAAACGGGACAAAAATACTGAGGTAGAATATAACTTTTGCAGTGAAAAAAATACTAATGATGGGCCCTGTGGCTCTCATTGCTCTTAAAGGGACAGTTTCCCCAAAATTACAATTCTGTCATCATTTACTCACATTTATGCTGTTCCAAACCTGTATTACTTACATTCTTCTGTGGAACACAAAAGAAGAAGTTTTGCAGAATGTTCATGCTGCTCTATTCCATACAATAAACATGAATGTTAACAGGGTTTTTTCTCCATTATCCATTATACGTTTTTAATTTCTTGTCACAGTTGCCTTTGGCTTGCGCACTAAAGATATTATGTACTATGTACAATGCGTTATGCCATGACTTTAAATTACCTCCTCAGGTAAACTGTCTAGAGGTGGGCAATATGATCGAAATGTTAACCCTGTCATTTGTATGCATCATTTAAAAGTAGCAATGATACACACTACAAGAATTACTATAGGCTGAACAAAACCTTACAGGTTTCAACATCCTCAATATCTCAACATAATAAATGTTATGCCTCCAAAATGTATCCACATACATATAAAGTACACTCACATAAAGCGATATATACTATATAGCAAATCTCTGCTTGATAGTTTATATATTGTTGCGAAATGTAAACTATATTATCATCCAGCAATATATTTAAAGTTGAATATATATGTATATTCAACTTTATCCGTACATACAGTATACTCACCTAAAGCAATATCTCAACAGCTTGATTGTATATTCAAAAAATAATGCCTAGCTCTAATCTGCTAAATAAGACTATAAGGCATTATGAGGTTAAGATATTATAAACATTAATTTTCATGATCTTCTGTAAAGATGCTTTGAAACATGTTTTGTAAAAAGCGTTATATAAATAAAATTGACTCCAAAAATAAAGCACCATAAAAGTACATCGCAAAACCCTTCTAAGAAATAAAATAGTATCTAATAGGGCTAGGACAATAAAAAGTTGAATCACGAATGAAGAAATGATTCTGGATGGATTCTGAGATTTTCCAAATCCATTGTGATTCTCTCTTGAATCGGTTGAGTTTAGTTTTTAACAGCAGATGGCACTGCATGGTTTAGAAACAGCCGTACTCTGCTCTCTTCCAATTCCTTACACACACTTTCTACAAAATAATCATTCATAAAGTTCGAAATGGTTGAAGCGAATTACAAGGGTGTTTGCAGTGGGCTGTTTAGATTAATCTTGTGTCATAAAAACATTCTGAGGTGCGAGTACATAGCCGAACACACAAGCGCTCTTCTTTGTCAGCATTTTAGCGTGCAGTTAAAAAACTAGCCTAGAGCGCCATCTGTAAAAACTAAGCTCAGAATTGAGTCAAGAGAGAATCACGATGCACACAATCTCAGACTCGATATCTCAATTTCAGATAAAGGGTAGAGTGGAAGAATATAGAAAAATCATGTGAACTACTTTTATAGTGGCATTTTTTGTTATCTTTAGAGCTCCACGTCCCCATTCACTTTCACTATATTGTAACCAGGACATTCTGTGAAACATCTCCTTTTGTGTTCCACGGAGAACATTAAGACATATGGGATTGGAAAGACATGAGGGCTCATAAATAAATGACAAAGTGTCCTATTTCTGTGAACTATTCCTTTAAGAAACAGCACTGACTGATTAATCAACATAATCTTTCACACAGCCTTGTAGTGACAGGAAAATTATGAGTCATTTCAAAGATGGAGAAAGTTTTGATGAAAGATCATAAAAGACAAGTCTTTTTTACCTTACAATAATGTCGAAGGACATTTATTAAGCAAGCAAACATTCTGATTTCATATTGCCTGCATGCACACAATGCAGAGAGCAGAGGAGGGTTTTCTATGTCGCGAACATGCATTAAACAACGCTTGTATAGCCCTACCAGACACATACATAAATACACACACTAACACAATGTAAATCAGCATCCGCTCATGAGCACAGACCTGTGTTTCAGGAATATCAATGAAGCCTCACAGGTGCGGGACGATTACGTATTCTCCAAGCACCCCAATTATGTGTCTATGTCTGTCTCTTCTTCTCTAGTGTAACACTGTTAATTAGTTCTCATTAAGTGATGACAACCTAGACATCACCAAAGCGGCAGAAAGCATCTCGTCACACTTTCATACACGCAAAGCCGTTTACACTACACTGTTTTCAACTAAAAACGGAAACATTTGGCTGTTCATTTACACGACAACGGCATTTTGGGGGCCTGAAAACGCTACCTTTTGAAAACGGGTTCCAAAGTGCAATTTTTTGAAAACGGTACCGTTATTATCTTCGTGTAAACGCAGATCTGGCATGAGTGCTCTGTAAAAGAATATGTGCGCAGGCGCGTAGTCTTTCTTTACAAAGTGACATCGCCAACTGACCTGGCATGCATATTTTTTTAGTTGTTTTTGCGGATCCGTGTGAAAAGGGATGGCTTTGAAAATGCTGTCATCTGTACAAAGAAAACACTTCTCCATTTCTTTTACATCGTTGTCGTGTAAACGTACCCTCGGTTCACAACAAACTCCCTCGCTGAACTGTGAGCAGTGATATTTTTTAGTATTATTTATAGTATAATAGTATTTATTAATATTTCGCATTATCTTTTATTTTAATGTTTTTAGTTTCATTTTAATTTAGGCTTTAGCAATTTTGTGATTTTGTTTGTCATGTTTTTTCAATATTTATTTTTAGTTCAGTTTTAGTAATTTTATTACTCCAAAATAAACGTATTTATTTCAGTCTGTTGCCAGTTGCCAACATTTAAGATTGTTTTCATCTAATATTTATATTTTATTTCAGCTTTATTTCAATTACCGAAACTGATTTTTAATAGTTTTCAATTACTCCTAATCAATTACTGTCATGTATAGGTATGTGACTGGTTGTTTTAGTGCAATAAAATAGGGTTCCACTCTTTAACTGTTTTGACACCTAATATAAAGTGTGACCAAAAATAGTAAGTAACTGTGAACTCAATGAATTGAAGAGCTTCGAACAACCAGCTTTATCGAATGATTCAGTTATTTTTTTTAGTTATTTGGTTCCTAAATGCTTTAATTTAAGAGCCAGAGGCCCCAGTCCTGACAGGAAAAACACATAAAAGATTTAGAATATAGACCAAATATATCCTTTATCTCTGTTGGTCCTGTTAGCAGGATATCTGAGCTTTTTGCCCGTTGTGTCATAGAGCCGTCCAGTCTGAAACCTTGACACACATCACTGACCATTACACACACATGCAGAGTACTGTAAGACAAGCCTTGTGTATAAAGGGCTCACACTGACTGTGTCCTTCCCAATCAGATTAATATCTCTATAAACACAAAGAGGAAACTTCAAAATCAAACGCATTTTCTTAAAGAATAAGGGAATAAACCAATGTGTTTTATGAAGCTGAAATAAAATATTCAACATAAATTTGGCACAGGAAAGGTGAGAGTTGGGTTTAAGTGAGATATCACCGGGTCCCAGAAGCATTAGAGTGCTTTAAATGTATGTGCGCGCGTGTCACATTTCTGGCGCAGTGAGGAGAGGCATGAATTATTCACGTCGCCTCTATCCTGGCTTGGCAGGAAGAAAGGTAGAATGAGAGAAGAGGAGAGAAAAAGATAGGGAGGAGGGGCAGAAGTGGGAAGCAGGAGAATGGGAGAAGGCAAGGAGAAAGTGGCACCGAAAAACGAGATTGTTGGTTTTCTCACTTTGACAGAGCTGTATGACGTTAAAGTTTGAGAGAGTTCACGCGCTCTCGCCTTGTTGCCTTGGTTACTGCCCCCTGCCCAAGCCCCAATAGCTCCTGCTGGGATCTTTTTGCTCTTAACATGCATAATAAAAAATTACATACACAACCTTGTCGTCTGAGGAGTTATATATTGTAAAAAAAAACACCAAACCAATCATTCAATGAACATTTAAACACTATACACTAGAACCCAGAAGGACATTCAGAGCAGCCTAACAACCACATAGTAACGAGGTAAGACCAGTCAAAACACCCTAGCAACCACATAGCAACATACTAAAACCACTCAGAACACCCTCTACCTCATAGAAATCAGGTAAGACCATTAGGAGCACCCTAGCAACCACATAGCAACATACTAAAACAACTCAGAACACCCTCAACCTCATAGGAATGAGGTAAGACCACTCAAAGCCCCCTAGCAACCACATAGCAACGAGGTAAGACCATTCAGAGCAGCCTAACAACCACATAGTAACATACTTAAACCACTCAGAACATCCTCAACCCCATAGCAACGAGGTAAGACCACTCAGAACACCTTAGTAACCCCATAGCAATGAGGTAAGACCACTCAGAGCCCCCTAGCAACCACATAGTGACGAGGTTAGACCACTCAGAACACCATATCAGCAACCACATAAAACTGTGCTAAAACCACTCAGAACACACACAGCAACATGCTAAAACCACTCAGTACACCCTAGAAACCACATAACAACGTGTTAAAACCATTCATAACACCCTAGCAACCACAATGCAACTTTGGAAAACCACTCAGATCACCTTGCCAACCGCATAGCAAAGCCCAACTTCCTCGCATCATCCTAGCATAATGAAAGTGAGTTTTGGACAGATTGTCAATCATATTTTCTTTAAAAAAAAAAAAAAAAAAAGGTTAGTAGGAAGGTTAATATTATTTTTCCATTTTTCCTTGTCCATGCCATCTGGGTTACATCATCAGAAAAGAAAAGTAATTTAATTGGTGGAGAAAGTTTGGATGAAAGACTATAAAAAACTGACTTTTTTTCCTTTACAATAATGTGCTCTGATGGATTAGAGAAATAAATTGGGTCAATTCTGAATTTTATGTTTTGAGAACAAGCACACAAATCTCACAAACACTAGAAGATGAGAGAGAAAAATAGGCAGAAAGAAAAGTGAGTTCGATCTCTAAAACTCCAAAAGCAGAAACTCTCAAAGCCTGCGCTCTCAGTGGACTCCTTCATGAGAAAGTTTTTTCTGTGTGTGTGTGGGCCCTCACTTACCCGTGCGTGCTGCGCAAATACACTATCTCTCTCTGCGTGTAACTTTTCTTGCTAACAGAGCGTGATCTCACTCGAACTGCCCTTGAGATTCCCGCCGTCAGCTCTTCTGGAACGTTCTAAAGCGCCACTCCTCACATCCGAGATGGGGTCAGCGAGCAACAGAGGGAGGAAACCCGCAGGAAGGAGGAGAGGAAGATTTGGAGGAAGGAAAGCTGCAGTATGCCTTGTTTTTGTCATTTGGTCAACGTATGTAAACCTCCGCAATATATAAACAATAACAAAGGAACATTCTGGGTTCAAAATAAGTTAATTTTGTGGCATATAGTAGGACCTGCACCATTCTGGATAAATTGAGAATCATGATTTTTTTTTGTTTCAAATAGTGCTGTAAAATCGATTAATCATGAATAATCGCATCTAAGATAAAGGTTTGTTTAAAGTATATACGCACACATATATATTTATACATATGTTTGTATATGTATATACACACAGAGATGCACACATATATAATATATAAATATAATAATATATATATACACACATATATTATGTAAACACTTTTATGTTAGATACAATTAATCACAATTAATCGACTTGACAGCACTAGTTTCAAATAGAGATCACGATTCTCCCACGATTCTGAACAGACAACTAAACAAAATAACAGGTTCTGAAAAAATATAAATTGCTGCAGTCTATTTAATTTGTTAAATTAATTTAAATGAATTTTTAAAAAATCAGTTTGAGTGAATGATTCAATGACTCACTCATAAATACTTCACTTGTTTAATTACTGGATGAATCAGAGTTTCTGAACAAATCTCTTGAATGAATGATTTAATGACAAATACATTTTTTTTACAGTCGCCACCTAGTGGCGTATCAATGTAATTGGTAAAATCGTTATTTGAAGCACCAAGTTACTTTCAAAAGTTGATTTGCTCTATTTTGATTCCGTAGATATCAGTGTTTAACTATAAACTTTTATTCCAGGCAAATCATTGTCAATTAGGAATCAGATCACAATCTTTTAACAATTAATCGTGCAGCTCTAGCATGCGATCGATTACCTCCGAAAATAACTTCAATACATCCTTTTGTTTGTACAAAAAAAAAAGTGTGTAAGTGCACTTGAAGAAAAGTCTTTGACACAAGACATTTCTAAGCCAAAATTTGCAGCCTATATGTTTGCAAAAACGTTTTAGATGTTTAAAGTTGCCCAAATCTCAGTTTTGAATGACTATTCCATATGGATTATATGTAAACAATGCATTTCTGGTGTCTTTCTGCATTTAATTCAAAAGTAACAGGTTTAATGACTATATGGTCATGACAGGAGTTTGTGACTATAGTGTCATGTTAAGACGTATATGCCCGGTTCCACAGACAAGGCTTAAGCCTAGTTCCAGACTAAAATGCATGTTTGAGCTATCTTCACTGAAAGCAACTTGCAGTGACATATCTTAATACTGTATATGTCAGTGCCATTGTTTTGTGTCAATCTTTGATGCACATCAGAATTTTTTTTCTAAAGCATGTTTATAAAAGCTACTTAAATGTCCTAAATGAACTAAGGCCTAGTCCTAGCTTAATATAAGCCCGTCTGTGAAACCAAGCCATTATGTTTAAGTCTTCTGGCTATACTTTCACGATTGTGTATTTTAATGTTTTTCTCGATGCCATACACCACAGACTTCCATTGTAAGTGCATTTTAGGCGTAATTTTCTTTTGATTTCACAAACTGAGGAAGTCAAAAACAGACTTCCCTATCAGCGTGAAAAGACAAAAAAACAGGCTGCAGGGAAATTCTAAACGCTCAATCTCTTGACGTCAGTACTCAGTGAAGTTTTCTAGAACAATTCGCATGGACAAAGACTTAAACAAGCATGAAATGAGAAAGGGCCTCTATATGTAAATGAGCTGTGGTTGCAAAAACTTTTGGGGTTTGACTGGACCTAAACTTTGTAGGTGCTATGGCACCCAGAATGTGGGCAGTGAGAGAAAGAACGTGTGTTTTCATCATCCGGGGGTGGACAGGGAATGCAAGTGGCACTCGAATAATGTGAAACGTGGGCGTCTGGTGGATGGAGGATAGGTAGGCAGCACCATCACTGCTGGCTAAATCAGCAGGGTATTTAGAGGGAATTGTCATGGAAGCACTGCAAATAAGAGGCATGTGTGTGGTGTGACATGGAAATGCTGTGCTAAAATTATCCTCTTTCTCCCCAGACACCGTACAAGCTTCTAAAGCTCCTTCAATCTATCTCTCCATCTCAAGTCCACCTACAGAAACATATGTCCCAATTTACTGCGGTAATACAAAGTCAGATCAAATACAACAATACTTATGCATCTTGTCGCAGGGGGCGAGGTTCTTTGGGAACGGAGGAACGGATATGGAGACATTGGGACTGATGCTTTGAAGTTTCGAAGCTGCTTTTGATCAGAGGCACAATTTATTTAAGACATAAAAGCCCTTCCAAGGAGAAATCTACAGCATTAGTGTGCACAAAAAAATGTATGCGGACAAACACTCATAATATAATAGTTTCATAACAACACCCTAGTGAGCATGCAACATATCAGAAAGCAAGTATTTGGTTTCCCATAACCCCTTGCTGCATATCTTCAAAGCCTTTTTATTTACGCTAACAAAGCTGCTGCATTTTCTTGTAAACATACAGCGTGTAAAAACAAAACAGGCTTAATTTACTAGCCGACACACACAAGCAGATCACAGCACACCAAACTTGGCTGGTTGACAAGATGACAAGATGATAGCTATAAATTAGCCATTTGTAGGTTGATTTTGATGGATGGATGGATGGATGGATGGATGGATGGATGGATGGATGGATGGATGGATGGATGGATGGATGGATGGACAAATTCTCTCTTTTTAAATCTTAATCAATTTTTATCCCAGTAAAAAAAAAAATTTAATTATTAAATATTTTTGTTGTTGTTGTATTAAACATAAACACTAACTAAAATTTTATAAAAATAAAAAAGGAAAAAAATCGCCAATGATGTAAGAACACATAATTTAAGTCATATTCTCTGAAAATAAATTGTAATATCTTATGCAATTTTGCTTCTGAACTTCTGAAGTAAATGTATCTTGTTTTAAGAATCTTGAGATATTGTGTTAAAAAAATTCCTTTAAAGCCTTTATATGCATTATAAAACTATTTTAACGTATTTATGCCTTGTAATGCACCTTATAATGCACTTTATGTCTCATGAATAACAGTTATAACACATTATAATACTTATCTATTCATTGTTAAACGTTTAGAAAGTATAATGCATTAAAATACATGACAAAAAAAAAAAAAGATAGAATGCATTATAATGTACTTCATGAATACCATTATAATGCATTATACATATAGGCTTTAAAGGTAATTCACCCAAAAATGAAATTTCTGTCATTAATTACTCACCCTCATGTCGTTTCAAACCCGTAAGACTTTCGTTCATCTTTGAAACACAAATTAAGATATTTTTGATGAAATCCGAGAGATATCTGACTCCTCAATAGATAGCAATTTAACCACTACTTTCAACGTCCAGAAAGGTACTAAAGACATCATTAAAATACTCCAGGTGACTGCAGTGGTTCAACCTTAATTTTTGAAGATACAGTTAAATAAAGTCGTTATTTTTGTTTTGTTTTTGCGCACAAAAAGTATTCTCTGTGCTTCATAACATTAAGGTTGAACCACTGCAGTCACATGGACTATTTTAATGATGTCTTTACTACCTTTCTGGACCTTGAAAGTGGTGGTTAAATTGCTGTCTATGGACGAGTCAGATACTTTTCGGATCAGAAACATCTTAATTTGTGTTCTGCAGATGAACAAAGGTCTTAGAGGTGTGGAACGACATGAGGGTGAGTAATTAATGACAGAATTTTCTTTTTTTTTGTGTGTGTGAACTAACCTTTAAGTAAAGTGTTATTGATATTTCTACCGGAAACCAAGAGAAAAATACTGATAAACATATCATTTTTGCATTGTAGCAAGTGCAATAGAAGACTAATAAACAGAAAACCACCATCATTTCATAATAACCAGTTTTGAGGTTTGTTGTTTATCTACACATATTTGTCTCAACCACATAACCTCACATTTCACTGAGAAACTGAATGTTCTCTCTGTTTCTATACAACATCAGACAGCCTCATCAATCTAAACAACCTTCTGCCTCATGACAGACCAGATAACAATGCAGATTGAAGTAGGACTAGAGAAAACAATAATTATTTCATGCATCGTTGCACAAATGAGCACCTGTAGAAACATCACACACACCTGCAGGATCCAAGACCTCCTCGATGACGGGCGGCAGACGCAATCCGCAGTCCATGGTTGTCGTGGCGACAGGCCTCAGGAAGTGGGGGGGTTGGGGTTGGGGTTGGTGGGGGGTTAGATGTCCAAACACACGTTCGCCAATGAAGCAGGCGCAGTGATAATGGTCAGAAAACAGGAGGGACAATCACACACAGCCCTGCGAGGAATGTCAGGCTCCACACACACTGTGCTGCGACGGTCGATACATCCTGAAACACACAAACAAATACACACAGATCAATGCAATATCCCTCTAAACAACTGCAGACATCACCGTCTAAACTGCTTACAGATGATTTATTGCTCTTCCTAAACAACTGTGCTGTTCTCTCTCTCTTTTCTCTCTGTTTCTTATTGTCTCCTTGCAAAACAAAGCTTGAAACACTGCACAGCATCAAGGGTATTTCAGCAACATGATCATTCTCTGACTCTCAAACACACAGAAAGCATTGGTCTGCTTACCTTTAATGGGATCTGTGCGCACCTCAGGACACTGACAGCTTACGTCTCCGTTACTCGCTGTGCATTATCTCTCGTTTACTGCGTGCACTCCTCTCGTCTGCTCTCCCTCCTTCCTTCCCCCCTCTCTCTCTCTTTCTCGCTCACTCACTCCCTCTAGCTCTCTTGCTCCCCCTTTATCTTTTACCTCAGTTCGCTCTTTTCTCATCTGTTAACTCTTTGATTGCTTTGTGTGGTCCATTTTCTCACAGATTTAAATCAGCTGGCTTTTGGGAGCATTTTGATGCTTTTGCACTAATATACACTTTGAGTATTAATAAATATGTAATTAATAAATATTTAATTAAGTATTTAATTATATTTAATTAATAAATATGATAAAAGTTTAATATTTAAGTCTTCATTATTTAATTTTTTTTATATTTGTATTAATTGTATTTATATTTCAAAGTTGGTTTCATGCCATTTGTTAGTTTTGTTCATGTATTATTTTTATTCAAATATTATAAATTAAAATTAGTACTGTAAAATTGATTAATCGCTATTAATAGCATCTATCAAAAGTTTGTATATATTCACAAACATATGTTAGATGCGACTAAGCACAATAATCGTGATATATGTGTGTGTGTGTGTGTATATATATATATATACACACATATACATACATATATACATATACATAACATATATATATATATATATATATATATATATATATATATATATATATACACACACACACTGCAAAAAAGAATTGTTGGTTTAACTTAAAAAGTTACCTGGCTACCTTAAAAATTTAGGTTCACTGACAATGAAGGCAATTGGTTTAATCAACAGAAACTCAAAATATTAAGTTATTTGAACTACATTATCTAAGTTGACTGGACAAAAGAAAAAAGTTGTGATAACAAAAAATTATTTTAAAAAAATACTTTTGTTAGATGCAATTAATCGCGATTAATCGATTTGACAGCACTAATTAAAATATTATCAAAGTTTATCAAGTCTTAATTTTTTGAAAACTAGTTTAATATTTTATTTTATTATTAATTGTACTTATTATTGATTATTGAGGCACGGTATATTTACATTCCGAGTGTGATTTAGGCAGATCTGGTCTTCATACGCCCAGCAAGATGAAATCAAACAACATGAAGGCCTCGTACTGAAACTTGCAGCATGTTTAGAATCAGTTCGGGCAGATGTCTGAGCAAGACGTGATGACACGACACAGCATTACTACAAAGCCCTGAAAAATAAAACATCCTGAAACAGAAGACATATGTATATATTTCATCAGTAGGCCTATGCATAAACAATTTATTTATTTAATGAACAGATACTTTATGAAACTGTTTAAAAGTTCATTCTCTCACTTTCTTTCTCAAGCTATGGACAACCAGCTCACTACTTTCTGAAAACTGTTGACATAAACACAAACATACCAGAACAAACAAGACTAGAAATGACAGTGAGAAGTAAAACTCTCATTTGAAGAGTTTGGTTCCAAAACACTATAAATCCATTTTGATTAATTTTAGTAAAAATGTGTTTTCTTTACCAAGAAAGCGGCAAGATGAAAACCACTGTTTTAAACTTTCACATAGCATTTTTTGGTTATAAAAACATAAAAAAAAATTCAAAGTAATTGTAATGAATACAAATGATTCGTTTTAACCACTTGGAGGAATTGGCAGACGTTCCCTTCATCATGCATTCTGCAGTGAAGGGAGAGTGGCGTTTGTCGCTTTTTGGAAAGAAAAGGGAGAAAACAAGACAGAATAACACGACGGATATCACATTTTGCGCAAAATTAATAAATGACTTTTCAATACCATTTTTTTAAATGGCGTTTATCGCGTTTTGGAACCAAACTCTTCATTTGTAACTCACATCTTGGTTAAATTAGCATATACACGTAATATATCGATGAACAATGGCCTGTCTTATTGTTGAGATGCAATGTACAGTAGGTATTGCGCTATCAGTTACTACACTATAAGGGAAGGAAACTTACTTTCCTCATTAAGAAACAACAGCTGCATGACAGACATATTTTGCAATTCGCGGTAGCTCAGAATCTTTGTTTGCAAAACCATTCTGGTTGTAGGACATTCGTGTCAGCGCGCGAGAGAGAAAAAAATAGACGAGCTGCCACTCTATCACAGCAACCTGATGGCGTTGCTTGGCAACCGAGCTGTCCGCTGGCAGTGAGAGGAAACTGACTCACCGCTGAAAACAGGGCCAAGAATGTTCCCCTTAAATGACACCTTAAAACAAAAAAGGACATCATCAGAAACTGATAGGGGTTCTGTGTAAAGTTTAATCACATACTTACACAGCTGACGTGTTAATACAGGAGTCCGTTAACACGCTCCGTTTCGGTCATTTTATCTCTGTGTTTCACATAAACACACCGAAAAAGCTCAAAGGGAATCGACGTTTTAAGCTCAAAGCCAACAAACGGACAAGGACTCCTTTGTAGCTGCAGAAATACGATCCGCCACAGGTAAGGATCGATATGTCACTCTAGTGTAAGTTAACGCCGTTGGAAAATGTCCATTGATTGAATGCATATTTTTAAACTCCTTCATTTTAATTAATTTGTGCACGTGGCCAAGGTACCACCTTTATTAGTCAAATATTGAGAAAAATCGCCTTTAAAGTTGTCCAATGAAGTCCTTAGCCATGCATATCCCCTAGTTTTGTGGTCCATCTTATAACTTTTGCGTACATAAGAAAATATGTCAACTATGTTACTGACACAATATCCCTATGCAACTAAAAATTGGTTCATCAAAACACCCAGCGACCAGCATCATATTATTTTCTCCTGTGGTGAACACATGATTAAGTTTTCCTCTTTTTCAATATTTTATCAATAATATATTGTCAAGGATTATATTAGCCTAATTGGCCATCAACAATGTTGGATAAATTGTTATGGTTTGCAATTTTTGGAATTTTAACATCTCTTAAAATAAAAATTTTAATAAAAATAAACAAGTAAATCATTCTTTAGTAAATGTACCCCCACTTATAAAATGAGCAATATGTAACTGCAAAATAAACCACAGTAATTTCCTTCCTGTTTTAGTGGCTCAAACATGCTTGAGATAGCAATCGCAATCCATGCTTTCCATTCAGGTGCCCCATACTGGACGGAAGCAAATTAAACTGCCAGTTCCCAGATGGATTGTGTTGCCCTGGGCACTGCCAATCTGCTGGAAACACACTGTGACCTTGAGCCACAACGCTTGGGATGCTGAGGTCAGAATTACAGCTTCTAAACAACAGAAAGGCAAGAGTATTCCAGGACATCCATAATATCAAAAGGGAAAAGGATATGGGATCATGGGATATACTGTAGGTAACAGAGCTGATGCCATTTTGAACATGTTTGGTTAAAGATGGAAAAACAACAGTATAGACCACAGGTGTCATTTTAGATAATAGTGGAGATTGGACTAAATCAGTGGTTCTCAACCTGAGGGCCGGGGCCTCAACAAACTTCCAGGGTGGGGGAAATAATATAACTTTACATAATCTTCATTAAAATGCTAACAATAAATAAATAAATATAAAAATAAAGATGAATAAAGCCATTTATAAGCTACATCTCATTTCAAAGGCTGCATCCTCTGGAGGTGTCATACGTCATCATAGATGCCTTATTTCAGAACACCATTATAAAATTAACCGTTATTCCTTGTGAGTCGTGAATTGTTGTAATTTCCTCATGACTTTGGAATAGAACGGTTACTTTGCTGAAATGGGGCAGGCTCAATGACGTATGCAGCTGACAAATGCAAGCTTTCTGCACTGTTCAGGTGATTTCCATTTGTCATTTTTCCACTTCTGAGCTATACTACAGAAAATAGGATCGTTAATCAAATTTTTGAAGTGTGTACTTTGTAATGAATGTAGCAGCTTTGTCTAACACCACACAGTGAAAGAGACGCACTGAAAAATAATACAGTATAAAGAAATTAATCATTTTTAATACAAAATGAAAAACTGCACTAACAATATACAGTTAGGTTTGATCCACACTACACACCTGTATACAGTTATATTAGTATGCAAAGATTGTGATCCCTTTAAGGGCGCAGGATGTGAAGGGGATACAGTCACAGGTTTATTGATTAAATGGAGGTGGTGGAGGAGGTGGAGGTGGGGGCTGGAACATAAAGCCCTGATTGGGCCCTGGGGGCCACGGGGCCATGCCCATGTGAAAGGGTGGCGGTCTGGGAAATGGTGGGATCATTGGGCGCTGGAAAGGAAACATGTGTGGATCTGGATGAGGGAACATGTAGTCAGGTGGGAAGTGGGGGGGAGCGTGATAGTTGCTATGAAAACCGCCGCCACGATTGTGGTGCTGCCCACGGGGAACGTTGCGGTTCTGTCGGGGCTTCCGCCGGCCTGCTTTTTGAGGCGCTTTATGGGCATCCGATTCATCCTCTGGTAAAGAAAGTGGTTAAAAGAGAGTGGTTAGCACATATCCACATTTAGTCATGGAGCTCATGTGTGGGTGATGCAGGTTTGAATTAAGCTCGCAACATGCCACTAAAAATAAAAGGGACAAAAAGGTGGACATAAAATGATTGATTGACCCACCGGAGTCAGAATCGTTTTGTTGCCGTCTCTTTTGTTCTTTCAGCTTCTGTTTGGCCAGCTTCTCTTGCTCATCATCACTAAAGTCAAGTGCCTACACAGAATAAAAAACAATCAGCGGAGAGGCTAAACCATCACTTATTAACAGATAACACTGATGACATATTAAAGTAGGTTAAGCCTTTGCTGACCTGATTTCCCAAATAATTGTTATGAAAAAGGGCACATTTACCTCAGGGGGTGGTTCCTGGTCATTCTTCCAAGATGCATCGGAGCCTTTGGTCCTTGTTTGAGAGGGATCATTTGTAAATGTTTGAGGAAAAATGCCACAATGCGTACTTCAATAAAACTGAGGCAGACTCAAGCTTTCCGCTTGAAATGATGAGGTACTCACTCTTGGAGTCGCTCTGTAAAGATGTAGTCTGTGAAATCTTTAATTTTAGGGGCGAAGTAAACCGGGTCTCGAACTTTAACATCTTTCTGGTCAATATCATCATGGGAGTTGAACCTTAAAACGTAGTAGGGCTGACAAACCGGCCCGAAGATTTCAAAGACCTGAGGAGAAACAAACAACCTTTTAGTCCCAAAAAACAACTGTTTAACAGATTTAAAGAAAGTTTCGGAAATAAATCTGGCACAGATGAATAATTGATACTGACCTTGCCAACAGAGTTTCTGTTTTTGTTGAATAACACACTGTCTTCATTCAGTGCTGGTGTGTTCTTGTATGACTCCACGATCACTAAATAAAATGAATCCATTTTGTATGAAATGTCCTTGAAATTCAGCCAAGACAAAACCTGCATGGTGTCTTCTACCTAAGATGTTTTGCCCAGTAGAAAATTGATTTCTGAAGGATCATGTGACACTGAAGACTGGAGTAATGATGCATTGCCATCACAGGATTAAATTACATTTTAAAATATATTAAAATAGAAAAAGGTTATTTAAAATTTGTAATTTTTTTTTTTTTTTTTTTTTACAAGATGCCCAAATACCTAATTGCTCCACAATGCTTGATATCGTGCCAATGGGTTCCATCTCTGTATCCTCTGGAAGGCTGATGATCAGGTTCTCCACTGCAGGAAGGTCCTGACGGCACAGAAGATACCTTATTTCTCATTTATGTCTGGTATTATCATCTTGGTTGATTCGATCACAAGGCAGATTTAGTTTAGTGTTATACAATCTAATAATAATAAAAAAAAACAGTTTTGCCAATAGAAACACATCAGTTTGGCTTATAGATGAAAGAAAGTGACATGACATGTAGCCAATTTAACAATTTCACCCATCCGAGTATTAAACACACACCCAGAGCAGTGGGCAGACATTTTTTGATGCGGCGCCTGGGGAGTGATTGGGGGTTAGGTGCCTTGGTAATGAGAGTGGAAGAGAGTGCTGTTCATTCACTCCCCCTCACCTATATTTCCTGTCAGTACTGAGACTCGAACCCGCAACTTTCGAGTTACAAGTCCGACTCTCTAACCATTGGGCACAACTGCTGTTTAGAAGAAAAGGAAAAAAAGAAAAAAAAAGGAGTGGTCTATTATAGCTCATTCCCCTCACCTCGATAAGCAACTCATCATGGGTTTTCACTGGTACTGGCTTCTTCTCATTGCCCATGGCAACAACTTCATCATCATCATCTGCATTGTTCATCACTACCTCAAGAGGCTCAGTAGAAGAAGAGGATGAGGACGATGAAGAGGACGATGTGGAGGATGAAGAGTCTGAATCACTGAATAACATAAAAATAATAATTTCAACTAGCTTTTTGGAACATACTTTATGTACATAAAATGATAATATTATCGTATATAAGTTTCATATGATAGTGCTAGAGCAGAAGGAGTTTAACAGAAGATAACGAGGCATGAGTCAGATGCTATAGACTTTATAGTCCTATTATTTTACCTGTCTGAACAGTTGTCATCAGAGCTGTTTCCTCTGTACTGCATGCCCAACAGAGCCAATGACCCAGTGCCAGAGTGTGGACTAACCACAACTCCACGCTGCATCTCTGTAGGTCCAGTCTGAATGCTGGAGCTCTGATCTCCTGTTTGTTCAGGCTGAATAATGGACATCTGATCTGCCAGTCCAGAAAGATCACTGGTGCACAGTTCTGATGTTGGTCCAAGTTGCCCGCTTGAGTTCTGTTCAACGGTTTGTTCAGACTGAATACTGGAGCTCTGACCTTCAGTGTCTATAGACTGATCACCAGCGTACGGACCTTCTGCTGGTCCAAGCTGACCCCTACTGCACTGATCTCTTGTTTCTTCAGACTGAATGCTGGAGATCTGATGTTCTATTTGTTCAGATTGACCACTGGTGCATGTTTCATCTGTTGGTCCAAGTTGCGGACCGGAGCTCTGATCACCTTCCGTTTCAGTCTGAAACTTTGTTGTATTAATATCGAATTCCATTTTCTCGTTTTCAGATTTGGTCTCACCTTGATCCTGGAAAAGAAACGAGTTTGAGAGAAGAGATTAGATGAGAGAATAATACGAACACAAATTTAAATGTCTGCTATACTAGTTCTGTTATGTTGTGTCTGTAGTATGTATATTGTGTCTGTTGTTATTTTGTTTAGATATTCTTTTACACTTTATAAAATGCCTTGAACACTTACTGAAAGCCTTTTATATAAATATGCAAATATATTATTATAGTTTTTTTTAATATTATAACTCGTTAAACCGTCTGATACGGTCACGTGATATCAACCTACGTCCATGAGAGGGCGACCTGCTACAGGTAGAATAAAACAGCCTTTTTTTCGAGAAGACTGATGCCTAGATTCTTCACCTTATGTTAGTGAAAATCATTTTAATGACATTTCTCAAAAGTGATGTTCATTGCTTTATGCGTAATATTTATTTTATTTAACAAAACTGTACCTTTAAGTAATAAGCATGCAAAATTAAAGTAACTAAGGAGGGTGGCAATACGGATATTAGTGATGCAGTGACTTGCAATCCAATTTAGTATCACAAATTCGGACAATTAATTCCCAACGTGAGCTGCATCACCCACTATCAGTTAATAATAGTGACCTAACTACTGTTCATGGTTGATGCGCATGCTCAGTTTTTGATAATTCACGTTCAAAGTATAAATGTACTTTTCTAACAGTCTAATTATTCAGTACGTACCAAGTGTGCCAAAACGAATATGAATTGTCAAAACAAACATAATGATATAGAACAGTCTTTACCTGGCCATCTGTTACGGTCTCTGTACTTGAATTCTCCATGTTTAGGTTTCCATGTGAGAACAGCGTGAAGAAATCGCTTTTTACGTCATTGGCGTCACAACAACAGGAACTATAAAGTCCCTTTCAAAATAAAAGGCCCAATTATTAACATCAAAAACGTAATACTTTTTTTATATATATATATATAAATTAAACATTTGTTTATCGTATATATTAAAAAATACTTTAATATTTTGTGGATATATAGGAAGAGCACGAGCTGGCTTTTCCTTAGGAAAGAAAAACAGGAAACCTGATGGAATCTATCTGGAATGAATCAGTTATTCTCTTCTTTTCATTGTTTGCCAAATTTAATGCCGTGTCAGTTATGTATACAGGCAGACGAGGCACTCCTGCATCAGTATAAACCTGGAATTAAATAAAGTGTTGTAATGTCATTGAAAAGTTAACTCCTTCGAGCCGGATTCGAACCAGCGACCTAAGGATGACAGCTTATCCCACTACAGTCCTCCGCTCTACCAACTGAGCTATCGAAGGTGTGTAGTGACGTCATTTGCAATGGAATTTACTTACGCGCCTAGCATTGCAAAACTAAAATAATCATTAGTTTGCGCGGTTACTGTGAATATTACGCAAATGTTACCAGTAATGTGTTAATTTAATACTGCTGGTTGCGAATAAACCGAACCAAATAAACGTTTTCCTTCGAGCCGGATTCGAACCAGCGACCTAAGGATGACAGCTTATCCCACTACAGTCCTCCGCTCTACCAACTGAGCTATCGAAGGCCTTGCTATGAAACACAATAGTGATTGGTTTATCATCAACCAATCACAACGTCTTTTAATTTTTCCTTAATTATCCATGAGGGGCTGATGTAACTGTACAGTGCATGTCGTTCTCTGTCAGATAAAGATAAAATTGTCGAGAACTAAATATCTTCATGTCAACAAAAAATGTTAAATATGAATATCACATCTACATTTAGGTTACAAGACATCATACAGCCAAGTTACGGCTTCTGTAATGTTAATGATTTACCAGCAGATGGTGCTATGGGTCCCTACATAAATTCGTGTACATGTACGTCCAGAAAGCGCAAAATTAGGCTACAGACATTGCCAAAAAAGTATTTTTTTTAAATATTTTTAAATTAACTGAAGTTATTTACACACACATGCTGTTCAAAATAAGTATACCTTTCTTCAGTTGAACAAACACAAACAAAAAGAAAAGATTTTAAGAACAGCTCAATTGCATTTTTTTTTCTTCTTCTTTTTTTCTGCAATTTTTTTTCTCTCTCTTTTTTTTTTAATACAAAATGCAAGTAAATGGTGACTGAAGCCATCATTCTGCTCTGGGAAAAAAGTCATAAGTTACTCGGGTTTAGAACAAGATGAGAGTGAGTAAATTATAATTACCATTATTGGTGGATTCCTCCTTTACAGAACACTACCAATCAATAAAACAAGAATTACACATCTAAACAATGAAATTATTACCCCCCTCTCCCAGTTTAACTGACACAGAGTCAAAGGGCAGATATTCTAGCGTTTTAACGAGGGATTGGGATATTTATGTTTTAATTTAATAAACAAAGACAAAAAGCAGCACACACAAATGTCAGGAGGCAATGAACCTCACAGTGGTTTAATCCTAAAAATATATATGGCATGATTGACAACAACCTGGATCAGATGGAATAAATCTAATTTTAAAAAACAAACAAAAAAAAAAAAGTATGAAAAATAAATAATTAAAAATGTTATGCAGTTTTTGCCGTCAGATATAATGAATGTTACAAAAATTGCTGCATCATATAGGACTCGAATTATGTGAACTTGTACTGATCATTTCAAAGAAGAAAAAAAAAATTAAAAAGAAATTTAGGGTTTATTTATGAGTCACATCTGAAGGTTTCCAAATATATATATATATATATATATATATATATATATATCATTAGTCACGTTAACAGAGAGATAAACAATGGCACATATTGGATTTCTAATTCAAAAGTTAAGTGGTGCTCATATTCAGGAGACAAAGTTAAATAAATTACTACCATTAACATACACATTTGAGTATTATATACAAAGGGAGTTATTGGAACAAAAATCTACAATTCAAATTTTGTTGTCAACAGTTCTGAAGTATTACCCTATTTTACACCGTGTGTGTATGTGTGTGTTAGTTCTTGTATCTGGAATTAAAAACAAAACAAAAAAACCCTGCAACGGTGCAGTCCTGTGATAAACAGGTGATACTTTTATGCATCCTCACCAAGTCCAGCAAAATAGACCCTTTCTCTAAAGGAATAATATAAACAAACTCCTCTATGTACAGGATTCAAAACAGAACAGGTAACAGACTAACTAAAACACTGATTCTGACAGATCTAGGGCTCAGAGGCTGGAGAAAAGAAGCGCATGACGACTGCGACCCGTGCTTGATTTCGGGACAGGCTGATTCGCTTTTATTTTGAATTAAATTTGCTAAATAGATATGGCAGGTCTGATAACTCACTTAGGTCCAAAAATATATCTCAAATTGAAGATCGAAGAGTTTCAGAATGCATATTTAGAGTTTGCATATATTTTTTGTTACAGGAAATGATGCGGGACCCAGTTGTCATTGCGACCAGCTCCAGTCTCTGGCCTCTGATTGGTGTAAACAGAAACTTGATGAAACGAAGAGGTTATAAATCTCATCCACACACCTCCCCCTTCAGTCTGTCTTTTCGTCTTCTAAAAATCAAAGAATCACCTTTCTGTGCATAAATTATGACAAAATACATCCCTCCTTTTCCTTCAGCATCCCTTAAACTCTCAAAAGCAATAGTGGTTTTTATTTTCATAGGACGAACCCAAAAATTAAGTTTGTAAACAGTCAAATGTGAATCTCCAGATGGCATTTTGATAACTTTACTGTTCAGACATGGTAAACTGTCACAACAATGGATCTTTGCTTATTATTTTGATGTAAATAACATAATGGAAAATGAGTCTTGAACACAAATCCTTCATGAACCGTTGCATGGAGACCCTGTTTGACGAAGCCAACCAATCGGAAGGGAGCGAGAGAACTTGTCTAGCCAATGAGAAGGCGGGACATGTGATGTGCAGTTCGACTCCAAGCAGTGGCATAGTGATGGTAAGGGGGTTAAACGTTACATTAGGGGTCACTCTTTTGCGAGCTTTGGCTAGTTATTGGGCATTTTTAGAGCCCCTGCATAGCTGAATGGTGCCAATGGCAGTATTGGAGCAATATGGTGGGATGTAAGCGGCACATCATGCCTTTTCAAACAACCATAGGAGAACATCCAGGGGGTTTGACTGTTTAAAACAAGCCGAGCACTGGTGAGACCATTTAAAGGGAATTCTTCGTAGCTTTTCGACAAACAAAATATGCTGAAATGTGGTGAGGTGCGACATTGTAAGGTTCAATACCACCGACACGGGAGCCCGTTCCAACCTTCCTCTGTAAACGCTGGGGAAGCGTTGCCTATTGGCTATGAGCACTGTCTGTCACTGGCTCCGCCCCCCCACAAATTGTCACAGTTCTGTTCTCTGCAAAGCCACGCCCCCCTACGCATCAGATAGGCAACTCTGAATACTGTCCATCCATAACTGCGCATTCATGCTGTCCTGGGCACAGAAGTTGTATACTCTTTTGGTCGTCTTGAGCTGAAAGAGAGAGGATAAGGAGGTTAGCATGCTACTGTGTGAAGGAATAAAGCAATGTGAGCTGATTATAGCAGTCTTACATCAAAGAAGGCTTTATCATCTATGTTTTTAGGTGCTCCCATGGTGGGCGTCCCCGGAATGACAGATTCCACTTCAGCGAGCTCAATCATTCCCTTACACTCTTTATCTTGCCTCGATTCATAGTATCGCAACTAGAGAGAAGAAAAGAGGGTACAGGAGCATCAATAGCAGTCCCTTTGAATTATTCTTGACCAAAAACATACTGAAAACAGTTCATTTTTAATTTAAAACATCCAAGATTTGCTGCATACTAAAACTATTATTGGTCTAAATGGGTCAAAAATGTTTTCAATATTTTAAATTGCAATGAATTACCTGGTGTTTGGTCTTATCCAGTACAAACCAACGTGGTTTCCAAGGTTTCAGCAAAGCGCCTTTCTTGTATAAAATACCCTCGAAGCTCCTATATCCAGAAAAAATATCACTTTTATTAAAGAGATCTGACCTCCAAACATTCAACTTAGACTAATCCATACTGCATTTAAAACTACAGTAAAGAGCATTTTGCAAATTCTTGAATGAAATAGCTTTTGAGTTTTAGTATTTTTAATATACTATTAAGAGTATTTATTCATTTTTTATTAGCTTTAGTTTATAAAATATTTTATTATCTATTAAAATATATAATTTATTTAGTTTATTTTAGTTTAAATTTTAGTCATTTTGTTATGTGCCTTTTTAAATATTTCTATTTACTATAATTATATTTTTATTTCAGTTTTAGTCATTTTAGTACTTTACTGAAACTTATTTTTTTCAGTTACTTGCCAAGGCAACATTTCTAATTTTCATCTAATATTTATACTTTTAATTGTATTTCAGCTTTATTTCAAATGCCAAAAATTATTTTTTATATTTTTACTTAACAATAACATCACTTGTAAAAAATATTATAAATAATTTATTAAAAAAAAAAAGAGAGAGAAAAGCATAAAAATTCATTCCACCCCACTGGATCATTTAAAGTGAACTAGCGAAGGAAAAATAAAAATTAAAAATTGGGAAAAAACTTAGTGACAAGTAACAGGACCTATAATTTTGACTTTTAACCTGAAATCTTAAAAAAAACCAAGTCTATGCTAGTGTTGTCAAAAGTACCGACCACAACCGCAACAAAGGCCAATCAGAGGTGCTTATGAATCAGCTTGACAGCGCTCAAAGCGTTTTAAAATTTCAGTACCAACTTGGTATCGCGGTGAGTACTTTTGACAACACTAGTCCATGCATTAACTACATCTATACAACCATAACTAAAGCTGAGAGTGTAATTTCCCCAAAATCACACCCAGCGGCAAATGAAAGCTTTTCAAGACCTGTTCTCGCTCTCAGTGCTCTGGAACTGGCTGTAGAGCGTGCTGGTACTGGGCCGACCAGATGCAGGCGTGGACGTGGCGTTGACCTCACAGTCCAAAGCCAGGTTAATGGAGGAGCCGACTCCACTCTCTTGCAGATACACACCCTGAGAGCGCCTCTGGTGACTCATATTAGACGACATGAGCAGAGAGCTAGAAAATGATTGCTGGGGAAGGAGAAACAGACTATGAGTACACCATCCCATTAATAATTTGTAGATGGAGGCAAGATGTTATTTAGTCTCTTACTCTGCTCTCTAGTCTGGACTCAACCCTTTGGGCAGTCTTAATCTTGTCCCACGTGTCCTTCCATTTCTCTGTAGGTTGTCCTAACTCACTTTCCAGATTCTGCACATCCTGCTCACAAACACACACATATAGTAAGACAATCATCAGGATACATGTATAAAGAAGATAATTTCATTTGAACGAGGACTTCTGCTTTATTCCAGGGTTCCCGCGGATCCTTAAAAAGTCTTAAATTAGATTTTTTAAATTTAAGGCTATAAAACGTCTTTTTACTTATGAGAGGTCTTAAATTTTAGATGACACTTTGACTTAGACATATCTAAATCATTTACCAAATTAAAACTATCTAATTAGCGTACATATTTTTATTATTTTTTCTGTGTGGATTTGCTTGTTCATTTACGACAGCGTATAACGCAGGCTACTGTCTCCTGCACGCGAAATGAAGAGAAAGCAGTAAGGAAATGTTTAAATGTCAGTTCGGTAACCGTTGTAAGTTCATTATTTATGTGCATAGAGGTGTGTGATAAGTGTCGTCTATGATGGTAACGTAATTATTGTTTTAACGATGTCACTCATGCTTTCACTGCATGATATATGCAGTTATATGCCCTCAAAATTCAAGATAGATGGGCATTTTGCCCCAATCAGTTTTTGTCTTATCATGACGATGTAGCTATATTACAATATCACACGAGCAAGAGTGCCATTTCCCCAAATCAGCACGATTGCAAATGTGATATTAATTTTATACACAATAAGGTAACATTGTGAGTTATTGGCAATATTGTTTGTTTTTTCTTTATTTCGTCAACAAAAACTTCAAAATGAAGAACATTAGAAATAATTATATATTTAATTATTACAATTAAATGTATGTGTGTAAAAATGCTGTGTAAATATATTAATGTCACTTCTGATGCAGCTTAAGATGGATTTTGTTGATAATGATTTAATCTGATTGGTAACAGCCCTATACTGTGCTATTATTCTAAGTGAATTTAATTTAAATGTTAGAATTTGATATAAAAGGTGATGCATACATCTAATAAGTTTTTTTTTTTAAAAAAGCCCTTATGTAGGTAAAAATGTCCCTGGATATCAAATATTGCCCCTTAATAAAAATGTTCATTTCTGTTACTGCTGTGAACTAACCACTGCATAGAATATGAATATGAATGTCTTCGCGAGTCAGCTGTCCACAACAGACCTAAACCAGCCATGGTACCAGCACAAAAACACACACTCAGCAAAATATCATTAATTATTGTTAACAAACTTTGAAACGACTTAGAGATACATTTTTTTTGACAATACTGCACACCTCTAATGCATAGTATTAGTTTTTATTTCTTCAGGTCTTAAAAAGCCTTAAATTTGACTTAAAAAAATGTTTATTCCTCACCTGCAAGAGTTTGGTGATGGCATCAGGCACTACTTTACTGAGGCTGTCATAGCAAGGCCAGACGATCCTCCGCTGGGACTTGGGGGCTGTCGTCTCCTGCTTTTCACCAGCTTCCTCCTGTAGCTTCTCCTGTCGACCCCGCACTAATTCCCAGTCAAAGGATGGACCCTCAGAAAGTGTTTCCTCCGTGTAAAAGTCCCAAACCTTCAAGTTGGAGATGAAGCTGTAGGGCTTTAAGACCTGCAAAAAAAAGAAGAAATGTGGGTTACACACACTAACAAACAGAGGCCACTAGAGTATTACTAATATAAAAAAAAAAAACTAACATCAATAGAAGGATATGTATAAATGTTTTTAGTGATCATTTAGTCACATTTTGTTGCAAATTACACAATGAAAAAAATCAACTTAATCTCAAACTAAACTGAGAAACACAAGAACAACATTAGAAAGTGACCTCTTCCTCCTCAGGTGAAAACATGTAGTTGTAGAATATGGGGGTCTTCTTGTTGAGTCGGTCAATATAATCCCAGACAGACTTACACACTTGAGGGTTCTTCCTCTCACCTTTTTCCTCATACAAGACACCTAAACAGAAAACACAATGGAATAGGGCCAAATGATTGAATATTGTAAATATGCACCGTGAAACTTCCTGCAAGGTAATTTGACTTTTTACAGTATTACACAAATCTCATTCACAATCACAATCTCATTACAAGAGTCAAAGATTATAGTTGGCATTATGTTGAAAAGTTTAATGGTTGTCAATTTAGACTCACCAAGTTCTATGCGCTCATAGTCCGAGTCCAGCAGAAAGGTGCGGAAGCGGTTGGAGACGTAGTGGTAGGCTAGGAACTTCAGGTAGTACTGACTGAACTCAAATTCCATGGGGAACTGCAGATGGATCTGTTGTGAAAAAGAGCAGATGGGAGAATATTAAAATGTAACATCTATCAGATCTGTGTTTGGCCCTCTGCTATTTTCAATATATATGCTGATGATACTCAGTTATATATTTCAACACGACCGGATGAAATCTCCAAATTATCCAATCTGACAGAGTGTGTTAAAGAAGTAAAACATTGGATGACTAGTAATTTTCTTCTACTAAATTCAGATAAGACTGAAGTATTACTTATTGGACCAAAAACCTGTACACAGAATCTCTCAGACTACAATTTGCATTTAGAAGGATGTACTGTTAATCCATCCTCCACAGTTAAAGACCTGGGTGTTATATTAGACAGCAATTTGTCCTTCGAAAATCATATTTCATATGTTACAAAAACAGCCTTCTTCCACCTCAGAAACATTGCTAAGATACGGAATATGTTATCTGTTTCTGATGCAGAAAAGTTAGTTCATGCTTTCATGACATCTAGACTAGATTACTGTAATGCATTACTAGCTGGTTGTCCTGCTTCCTCAATAAACAAACTACAATTAGTACAAAATGCAACTGCTAGAGTTCTTACCCGGTCAAGAAATTATGATCATATAACACCAATTTTATCATCTCTACACTGGTTACCTATCAAGTTCTGTATCAATTATAAAGTATTGCTACTGAACTATAAGGCTCTAAATGGTTTAGTTCCTTTGTACTTAACCGATCTTCTATTGCCCTATAATCCTTCACGCTCTTTAAGATCATAAAACTCTGGACTTCTGGTTGTACCTAGGATATCTAAGTCCACTAAAGGAGGGAGAGCGTTTTCACATTTGGCTCCTAAACTCTGGAATAACCTTCCTGATAATGTTCGGGGCTCAGACTCGCTCACCCAGTATAAATCTAGATTAAAGACACATATCTTTCAGCCATGCATTCACATAATGCATCTCATATCAAATAAATTGCACATGACTATCTTTGCTTAATGTTATGAACAGCAGCTACGCTAATTATTCTCCATTTGCTTTTATGTTTTACCTCGTCCGTCCCGATATGTATCGTGAAAAGCGCTTTACAAATAAATGTGAATTGAAAAATCTTAATGTATAGAACAATTAATTAAATTTGCTTGCATTAAACATGGACTGGAAAACCATCACAAGACTACTATAAGTGAATTGCAATTGTAACAGCAGGTTTATATGCCCAAAACCACAACACAAAACCATATATAAGAGTATATATGACAAAAAGAACCGGGCCCAAGACTGAACCTTGTGGGACACCTATAAAAATATTAAGCAGTTCATCTGTAAATCATCACTATGCATTTTGCATCAATCAGAAAAGTAATTATGAAGACATCTACAAACTGTGGAGTCATAGCAATGAGGTAAAAGCCATTTTAAAGGAACAGAGAATACAGGTGCTGGTCATATAATTAGAATATCATCAAAAACTTTATTTATTTTACTAATTCCATTCAAAAAGTGAAACTTGTATATTATATTCATTCATTACACACAGACTGATATATTTCAAATGTTTATTTCTTTTAATTTTGATGATTATAACTGACAACTAAGGAAAATCCCAAATTCAGTATCTCAGAAAATTAGAATATTGTGAAAAGGTTCAATATTGAAGACACCTGGTGCCACACTCTAATCAGCTAATTAACTTGAAACACCTGCAAAGGCCTTTAAATGCTTTCTCAGTCTAGTTCTGTAGGCTACACAATCATGGGGAAGACTGCTGACTTGACAGTTGTCCAAAAGACGACCATTGACACCTTGCACAAGGAGGACAAGATACAAAAGGTCATTGCAAAAGATGCTGGCTGTTCACAGAGCTCTGTGTCTAAGCACATTAATAGAGAGGCAAAGGGAAGGAAAAGATGTGGTAGAAAAAAGTGTACAAGCAATAGGGATAACCGCACCCTGGAGAGGATTGTGAAACAAAACCCATTCAAAAATGTGGGGGAGATTCACAAAGAGTGGACTGCAGCTGGAGTCAGTGCTTCAAGAACCACAACGCACAGACATATGCAAGACATGGGTTTCAGCTGTCGCATTCCTTGAACTCTTGAACAACAGACAGCGTCAGAAGCGTCTCGCCTGGGCTAAAGACAAAAAGGACTGCACTGCTGCTGAGTGGTCCAAAGTTATGTTCTCTGATGAAAGTAAATTTTGCATTTCCTTTGGAAATCGGGGTCCCAGAGTGTGGAGGTAGAGAGGAGAGGCACTCAATCCATGTTGCTTGAGGTCCAGTGTAAAGTTTCCACAGTCAGTGATGGTTTGGGGTGCCATGTCATCTGCTGGTGTTGGTCCACTGTGTTTTCTGAAGTCCAAGGTCAACGCAGCCGTATACCAGGAAGTTTTAGAGTATTTCATGCTTCCTGCTGCTGACCAACTTTATGGAGATGCAGATTTCATTTTCCAACAGGACTTGGCACCTGCACACAGTGCCAAAGCTACCAGTACCTGGTTTAAGGACCATGGTATCCCTATTCTTAATTGGCCAGCAAACTCGCCTGACCTTAACCCCATAGACCCCATATTGTGAAGAGGAAGATGCGATATGCCAGACCCAACAATGCAGAAGAGCTGAAGGCCACTATCAGAGCAACCTGGGCTCTTATAACACCTGTGCAGTGCCACAGACTGATCGACTCCATGCCATGCCACATTGCTGCAGTAATTCATCACAACATTTGATGAGATAAAAGCCATTTTAATGGTACAGATATAAGTCAGAAGGACATGGGATAAAAAAAAAGATCTCTTGGATTTCTAGAAGCTTAATCGTTTTTATTGTGTAAAAGACTACTTTTAAGCAATCTCATTCTTTATATGTGCGGGGAAAGAAAGTCTGTAAATATCTTCAGGGTAAATTAACTGGATAAGTCTTGTACAATCCGGTTGAGTTATAGTACGGTATCTCATCTCTAAATGTGTGGCTGGTTTAGAGTGACAAAGCAGGAAGTTGGGACATGTATGTGTGTATCAGCATGTATTAACAAGCTCCCTTTCTATACCTGCTGCATTTCTTGTACCTGCTCACATCACCAAACAGATAAGGTTCCTCCCTTTTCTCTTTCCTTTGGACAACACTTTCCAAGATTGTGGTGACTGCTTTTTATCAGCACCCAACAAAACAGTAATTTGACAACACACATGTAATTTTTACAGTGAACAAGATAAGACCTTTCCAGAAATAGATTTTAACAGCTCCGATGAACAAGTGAGACATCCTGCATGCCATTATGGCATTCACTGGAACGCATAAAGAAAATGGTGAAACATTAAAAAAAAAAAATCTTAAAATACTGGCATTGCAGCTAAGATTATTATCAGCCTCCTTGCTCTCAGGCACTAGAAAACTTGTATAGAACAGCCACCAGTACACATACCTGGTGCACACAGTCGAGGAACTGAAGGAAGATAGGTGTGAATCCACTGCTCTGGCTGGTTAACGTCTGGGCTCCACGGTGGCTGAATCGATGGCCAAATGACAACCACTCTTTCTCCACGAGCAGCCTGAAGCCATCAATCGTTCGGTAGTATGGATCCGACAGCAGCTGCACCAAGGACACCACCTACATCCAACACAGTATTAATAAACACATGGCCCAAAACCGATAGCAGACACAGCTCATGCATGTTTAAGTGTGTCCTACCTGTGTTGTGACATCCCAGCCATCTTCCAAACTAACCATGACAGAGGAACCAGTGTCCAGCAGCTCCACAACAAGAACGGACACCTGTAGAACCCTATGAAGCTATGGGACACAAACACAACAAACATCAATAACATGAAAAATTGCAGCAATTACTGACTAATACACTGGATTTTAAAAAGTAAATTAAAGCAATTAAAATTAGAAAAGGTGTAAGGTACCAGATTCATCCACTCCGACTCCTCCAGGCAACGGTGAAAAGTCATGTTTTGATCATTTGGGATGGAAGGCACACAGGCTTTCATCAGCTTCTTGAAACTGTTCTTCACCTGCCGTACATCGAAGACCTCGATGGGCACCACCTCCCACTGTTGGAAGGAGTCCTGCTTTCCACCCTGAACAAGACACCACAAGGCTCGGAGTTTAACTTGTGCACCCACAATACACCTGCACAATACCCATAATACACTGCACCTGCAATTAACATGTTTAATTAAATCTACAATATATGGAATCTTTATTGTAGGAAACTATTTGCAGCTCTTGAAAATCAACTAATATTGTTTTCATAAGTTACTTTATATATAGAGTCATATTCCTATGAAAGTTCATATATTTTAAGCCAGTAACCTTGAGCTGGGACTTGTCACCAATGATGTAGAGATACGCTCTCTGTTGGCGAAGGAAATAGGTCTCAGTTGGGCCACCATTAGCCTGGGGAGACTCTTTCCCAGCCAGCCTGTTCCCCACATCAGGGTTATACGTGCTGAGCCGCCCACTTCCACGAATGCTGCCCCATTTCCCTGAGAAACACAAAGAGGACCAATGGAGATCATTTACTGCTGGAGAATGGGCAATTCATTCTGCTATGTGGAATTGTTTGTGTGTTTATTTCGGTATAGGTGCAGAGAATTTGGGATTTCTACAAACACATTATTATAGACAATGACAATCTGGTTGATCACATGCAAAGAGATGCTCTTCACATCCGCACAAACAATACAAATCAAACAGACATGGTGGTCAATGATTAGTTAGCACAGATAAAAGAGGATGACAACACTACTAGGAAACTTAGTGCTCAAACTTGCTGGAATCATTGTCGAGAAATTTGATTGGTTAGATTTGAGAGCAGGGGCGGGCCTACTGTACCTCTAGGTGAGTTGCGGGCCTTGACTGAAACTCTAGGCTGGGAGAGGGAGATGACCCTTGCCCTCTGACCCAGCGCTAAGGTCAGATGACATAAAAATGCCCATTACTATCAGCAAACAAATTCGGGCAGCTATTTTAGCCCAATTAATTAACATTAGCATAACAAGCCAATACAAAAATGCCCACTATGACTTCATCTGTCATGTAGGATTGAATGTCAAAATATATATGTGAATATAAATGGTTGGGAACAGAGGAATGAATGGCGGGGTTAGGTCGTGAGGATCTTAAAGTGTCTCAGACACACTTCTCACCTCCTCGACTGAAGGTTCCTGGCACATCCTCTTTAGTCCCCATGACTTGTTTCATTAAAGCTCCAATTTTAGGCTGCCTCAGCTTGTCTGATGAGTCTGAGGCCCAAAAATAACGCACACAATACACATGAGGATGTGAATATCACAAGTGAATTAAAGTACATCTAATTGTCTGACATGGTCTTTGAGGATCAGTATTGGTAGGGTAGAGTAAGGTTAGGGTTCAAGGTTAGGGTCAGGGTCACAGTCTGACCTGAGGTGCTCATGTGTGAGGAGGTGAAGCCGCTGAGTGTGTTCCTCCCGCTGGCCTCACTGTATGAGGGCATGGAGCTGATGATAGCCTGCAAATACTTCTCCTGCTCCAGGCTGGTGGAGTCAGCCTGGGACGGGCCTGAAACCGAACACAACTTAGATTTATTCCATCAATATATATTCTGGTTGGTCTCTTCCTGTGCTCATCTGCTTCATGTAAATGTGGCTTGGTGGTTAAAGAGCTGGGCTTAAATAATAGAGCTCAGAAGAGCATGGTACTAGTATGCCAAAGGTCATGGGTTCGATTCCCAGGGAATGCATGAACTGATAAAATGCATCTTGAATGTATAAAAGTGACTGCCAAAATCATAAATAGCCTATATAATATAATATACTTATGTATGCATGTAATATACCAGTGTTGTTATAATTAATTACAATCAAAATGTTAAAATAAAGCTAAAAGCTAAAATAAAATAAAATCTAAGATTAGATGAAAGACTTGAAAAAGAAAATGAAAAAGAAATGCTGCCTTGAAATAAGGTTTAAGTACCAAAATTATTAAATCTGAAATTGAAATATAAATTAAAGCTAAATAGAAATATTAAAAAACTAATAAAAATGACAAAAGCACATAAAATTACTGAAACTAAAATTAAAATGAAAACTGAAGATATAAAAAAATAAATAATACAAAATATTAATAAATAATATAATAGTATATAAAAAAATACTAAAATAACACTTATTTAAAAATATAAATATATAAATATTAATTAAAATATAATATAATACAATATAATATTTAAAAAAATTAAATATTTAAAAAAACAAAACAATTACTAGATAAGATAACGGCTACTTAAATATCTAAAAATTGCATTTGGGCTCTGACCTGCAGTGGGTGCATTGGGTGATTTAAAGAAGCCCACGACGCCTTTAGCATGCAGGCCGGCCGAGCGCAGCAGCACAGCTTTGGTGCGGGAGTTCCTCCAGCACACCACAGGAAAACGGTTCTGCCGGTAGCAGCGGCAGATGCGCTGGATGGTGGAATCGGGGATGTTCTGAGGCACGATCAGTAACCCCGGGTAACTGAAATACATGGACAGACAGGCAATTAGATTTAAGCGCAAATACAATGGTTAACAGTGTTTGAAATTTTGTTTCTGAGAAATCCGGGACTCACCTTCGGCAGACCGTGTACATCCGGTTGACAGTGGAGATCCGGAAGGGTTCGTTTTTAGAGCGTGTCAGGCTGTTGCTGAGCGTTCCCAGTCCCAGGCGCTGATAGTCACGACAGCAGGCCCGCTCGACCACATTACTCATGGTCTGGCGGTCTGACGAACGGATGGTGGAGGAGAGCGTGAGCGAACTCTGGTCCGGCTCTTCAGACACTGTTCAATCAAAGAAATTGCATTATATTGCATAATCACGTGTTGGTGATCAAAATGTAAAGGTACGAGTGTATGTTTTTGTGTTCCTCTTACCAGAGATCTCATCCTCATCAATCTCTGACTGCAAACTGCTGCGGTTTTCCCAAGTTGGTGGGGAATACTTCTTCCGGGTTACATGTTGACGCCCAATGGTCCTCTTTGCGGTCTTAACCAGGTTTTTAGACAGCGTTCTAGAAGAAACAGCAGCTCAAACATATATATATATACATACACACACACACACATGTAAATCATGTTTGCATGTAAACATCAAGCACTTTCCAAGCCTAGTGGGAAGACTCATCATTTAAATACATAACAGTCTGAGCTGTTGTCATGGTGTATTTTTCTAAAACACTAAAAGCTGCTTTTAAAAGAGTTTGAAGATAATTGGTCCTGCCTTAAAGGGCAACAGAACCGCATCAGAGTTTGCCATGACACCCATTTGCTGCTAATGCAGGATCTAAATGCAAAAGCTTTCGAATTTTCCACTGCTGAATAATTCACAGCTTGTGCAGGATCGCCAAGTGCTATTTCTTTTCCTCTCGCTCTCACCAGTTTTTAACCAGTGCCACTGGGACACATGACCAAACAGGAAGAGGCTGGATCGAGAAAGCATTTATGTGAGAGAAAGATGTGCTGAGAGTTGTGTTGTTTAAAGGAGAAGATCCTTCCACCCTAGACTAACATCCATTAGTTCTTACTTTAGCGACTGGTTCTTGTCCTTGGTCTTGTGCTCCACCACCAGTTTTGCAGACTGACCAACAGTGAAGGCAAACGTGCCCTGGACGTGCTGTGGGTATCTGAGCTTATGCATGTGCTTCCTGAACACCTCAGCAAGATCTGACGCCACCTCCTCATCAAAGGCGATCTTCATAAGCTACAAGAGAGAAGAAAGATTAAAATAACTGAGAAAAATAAAGGCTTGATCAATTCGCATGACACCAAATCACAAATAAATAAATAAATAAAAATATTTTTATTTAAAAAAGCAATTTTTTGCACCAAAACCCTTCGCACCAAGTCCGATACAGGTTTTTGTCATTATCTAAATGGTCAGTTGAGTTTTTTGTGGCATCTAAACAATTCCAAAGACTTTAGATATACAAAGATGGTGCACTCTAGGGCTGCACGATTAATCGCGATTAACATGAAATCACGCTTAAACCTATTTTGCATAAACCTAAATTACATAATATATAATCTGTATTAACTGAATGGGAAGGGTTTTTGTGCACTTACATAACTTCATGTGCTGTGAGTGATGGAGCAAAAGTAAAGGCAGATGATGCTCAATACCTGAAAGGTGCAGGAACGCAGCTGGAGACCATCCTGTATGTACTGATCCATGGGAAGATTAACATTGGAGATCCGCTTCTCTTTTGTGAGGGAGGCGATAGGGAAGGAGCGAGTGACCACTTGCTCTCCAACTGCACAATACAAACACGTATGGCAACATTTATTGCACCTCCAAAAAGACTTTTTGTGTTGATTTCCATTTTCAAATTTCACAGCGTGAACACAATGAGTCAAGTTAGTGTCCTACATCTCTTAAACAGAGAAAATTACTTGAGACAAAGATGACATTTCTATGATTCATGACCAACAGACTTCCTGCTCTCAACTAATCATGCAAAATCAATCCCTCTTGACCAATAGAAGCGTACCGAGAGGGTCGGTGGGTGTGCCCTTGAAGATGAGCCGGTAGGTAGTGAGAAAGATGGCTCCTTCGGCAGGCAGCAGGGGCGGACCACCCATCGAGCCAGTGGCTTCCTCTCGGCCGTCTGCTATGAGATGCACCCGCATGCCGTCCATCACGAACTCCTCACCGGGCAGTAGAGTTGGTCTCAAAAGCTTGGGCTGGAGACAGAGGAAAATAAAGAGGAAATAGAGAGAAAGAAGAAGTAAATTAAAAGCAAAAAAATGTAATGACTGTCAACATATGTCAACATTCAAGTTGCTCAAATGTAAAATGAATACCACACTTCACATCAAGCATGCAGAATGCTTCAACATATCATGAACTGGAGGAAACAGATCATTCAAAATCACAAAGGTGCATTTCCTCTCAATTGGTTTGACATTTCTGTGGGTTAATGGTCTTGAGCATGTAAAAACACATTCAGTCTAATGAGGACGTGTCAGTCCAAATTCAAGAGAAAGTTTCAGGTCAATATGAAACTGTATTCATAAGGTGACTTCTTTTCAAGTAGAACAGGATATTCAATCAAGTGGGACTGTATTATTATATACCATTACTGCAAATTACATTTTTATCTGAAATCACAATTTTTTATTAACGTACTTAATTTTTGAATTGACTGCAGTACCTAAAACAACAAAGCAATTCTAGTTGTAATATTTTGAAAGATTACAAAAGACCTTTTTTTCCCCTTCTGAATAATGTGCACTAGGGATGTGCCCGAAGCGAATACTATGTTCAAAAAGGAAATGACGCATTCTATGGAGGGACATGGTGGTGGTGGTGGGGGGGGGATATATTTCAATGCTTTTGTAATTACAGTATAACTGTAAGTTTGAGTTTGAGTGATTGGGATTTATCATGGATTCACTGCATTTAAAGCCAGCAAAGCAAAGATCGAATATTCGTGCACACCCCTAGCAATTATATAGTTACAATATATTGTATATCATTTTGCAGGCATCAGGGAACTGCTATCAATATGCGGGGTATTGAAACCACCTTTTGACGGTGCGCTCGCGATTTACTTTACTCTAATTTGTGATCTTGTGTACTCCGTGTATAGGGAGCAGCGGTACAGACCACACATTTTACAATATAAGATATTTGTCAATGACGTTCAGGATCTGTTGTGCACCAAATCCTCCGACATTGTCCTGTCAGTCATCTCTCCTCACCTCCGCCACGTGATAAGTGAAATCATGATGTACTGTAAAGTAACCGACTACCGCAGCAAGCCTAACCATGTCCCTTTAGGCACTCCGTAGAATGCGTTTTTCATTTTACATGGCTTTCCGAATTGGGAAATCCCTAATGTACACTGATCAATCATGCACAATACGACAACTGACGTGCATTACAAAGTAAATAGGGTCCATTTTGATTTCACGTTGGCTTAATGCATGGGATACTTGGATGAGTCTATTTAGAATTCAGATTGTAAAACATTCTGTAAAACAACATTTTCATTCCCACAGTTCTTTGTTATGAAACAAAATTTCATAAGTCTAGAAATGCCAGAAGCAACATTTTCATCAGGGAAAAGTAGCCTATGTTTATTTAATCGATGCTAGCATTTTTCTCAAATATACAAATGGGTGACACAGTGGGCTCTTTAACCCAGAATACTCTCCAGGTGCTTGTGCAAGAGCAAGTTTCACCACATTTGATGCTGTGATTCTGAATGAATCATCGATCTTCAGCCCATCTGTCTAGAGCTGTACAGTAGTTGGGGTCCATTCACACTCTCTCAGTTGAGTTCTTAGGAAAGTGTTCAATGCTAGCGTCCCGTGACAGCACTGGTTGCTAGGCAATGAGTGATGAAAGATGCATGACTGGCTTCTTATGCACAGAGTAGTTTTCTTTAGAACTCAGTGGAGTGAAAATACAAGTCAAAAAAACCACTGCAAGGTCTTTACCACACTTCACTGCGCAGTTCTGCCACTGCGATAAAAGATGGGCATTTAAAGGAATAGTTCAAAATTACTCAATTTATTCTTTCTTCTATGGAACACAAAAGTAAAGTAAAATAAAATAAAATAATAGCAGGTGTTCTTTTAAAATAAAATAAAATAATAAAGGCAAACAGGTTTGGAACAACATGAGTGAGAGTAAATGAAGATAATTTTCATTTTTGGCCAAACTATCCCTTTAAGACTGCTTTGAAATTAGATATAAGAGGAAGTGGATTGTGCAATACAGTGGAAACGTCTAAATTTGTCTTGGTTTTGTTAGGGCATTCTGCTAGGACGTTATGGTAATTTTGCACCAGGTTCTGCAATAAAATCAAACCTATGAGTTAAAAGAAAGCATGGCAGAACATCAGACTAAAGTGTGCTCAGAACAGCAGGCCAATAAGACCAGCATGCATCACTCAGGCCACGGTCAGTGAGGCAGTGCCGTCACGCAAACGTACCTTCCGTGGCACTCTGACTCAAGGGTGGTGGGGTTGAAGTGGTATGTGGGTGGATCTGCCTGGTTTTCTACACTGCATTTCCTGCCCAGCGGAACATAAAACAATGAGTTGGTTACCTTTTGGATAGGCGGCAGTCGTTTGCTCTCCCTGTGAACAGCGTCCAATGTCTCAATGTGCATCTGAACAATGTCTAAAAGAGAAACATATTAACATCTTAAAGAATTCCGATTAAAAGAAAAATTTAGCACTGTTCAGACCCGTTCTGATGGCTACATTGTCCGTGAAAATCCTTTTACCTGGTATCATTGTGTGAAGGGCCTTCAGGTGTTCGTTGGTCACGCCGCTCTCGTTGCACACTTTGTCAACAAAGCGGTTGATGAACCGAACAACCGAGTTTGCAACATCCGAGCTTTCGGCATCCTCAAAGCCGCTCTCTGTGTCGTAGCTTTCTGCCATGCTGCCAGCAATACTGGACAAACGAAGAAAACAACATTAGTGGTCAAATATATTTTATTTTTCTTTATTTTATTTTACTTTACTTTTTTGTTTTGTTATTCTTTTTTGTTATTTGAATGTAATTTAATGTAATTTAATTAATTTTTATTTTCAAACCATCTTATTGTGCCCACCTGTTAGTGACATAGCTGTTGCTGACACTCTCCACATCTCCCAGGCCGGTGCTGCGGAGTAGGCGGTTTTTGCTGGTGTCGAGCGGCAGCAGCAGGTAGCTCATGCGGTTGGCGTAGTGAATGGCCTGACTGAACACCGTGCTCTCCTCCTTCTGAACGCGCTCCTGTTGCTGTTCTTTACTCAACGTGGGCCATAGACGGCTCTGCTCTGACGCCAACTCTAGGGCGCTCACCTGCTTCTGACCCCCCATGCCCTCCACCTCCTAAAAGATGCAGAGGTCAAAGGTCAAATACAAGAGGCAACAGTTAAAGAAAATACACCTTATATACATCCATTTTTAAACAAAACAAATAACATATTACCATTCTAATGTTTGGGGTCGATAAGATGTTTTGATGTTTTTAAAAGAAGGCTGCATTTATTTGATCAAAAGTACAGCAAAAAGTAATATTGTATAATCTATTACTACAATTTAAACTGAACTGTTATACAAAGTTACATTTTCAGCAGCATCATTACTCCAGTCTTCAGTGTCACATGATCCTTCAGAAATCATTCTAATATGCTAATTTGCTGCTCAAGAAACATTATTATAACTGTATAATAAGAATTATCTTATAACTCATACATTTTTTCTGGATTTTTTGATGAATAGAAAGAAAAAAATAAGCGTTTATTTAAAATAGAATTATTTTGTAACAATTTTAAATGTCTTTACTGTCACTTCTGATCAATTTAATGCGCCCTTGCTGAATAAAAGTATAAATTAAAAAAATAAATAATCTTACTGACCCCAGAGTGTACAGTTTTATTAAAATTAAAGGTAACACTTTAAAATAACTTTTATAACTCAAAAATATTATTCAAATTCTATAAAATAAAATAAAATAAATAAAAATAAATTACAGTGGTGGATGCGTCTCCCTCCTCGCCGTTCTCCAGGTACAGGGTCCGGATATGTTTCTGAACATCACTGTAAAACATGGCTTCCCAGAACTGCATATTCGTCCACACCATGTGTTCCTGAACGCAGCTGTAGGCGAACTGAGTGATGCCTCCCCCCAATTTCTGTAACGCACACAAAAACAGCAAACTCACATGCTTAAGTCAAAGAAAATCAACCATTTATCCAGTACCTTTTACAGAACAGTCATGCATTCATCACTCATTATTAAACTTCTCAAATCGGCTGAATGTCCAGTTGGCTAGTCATTATCACAAAATAAGTTCACTGTACATTATCCCACTTATTATATGGCTACTTACCACAAAAGCAATTGCATGTAAAATATTATTTTGAATTAAAATTATTTTATTATATTTAAGCACCAATTAGCTTAAAGCTAAGCAACAACACAAATACTGCAATTTTTATTTTTGTTATAAAAAGCTTCTAGGTATCTAGCAATTTTTGTGATAACCATGTATATTTTACTTAGAAGTCCTCTATTCACTAACCCGACAGAATGCGGTGACTAATGGCAGCAGGGCAGCAGCAATACCATGTTCATCCATATGTGAGCAGTCCTGAAGATAAAAATAGAAGCGTATTTTATCTGCAGACATCAAAACATTTGAATAACACAATTTATGGGGGTAAAAAAAAAATGATAGCACATGATCAACAACAATCATAAACTAAACCAAAACATAATATTTTCCACTTCCTTATGGCACCACAACAATCCGAGAAACATCCTTTATCTGATTTCTTGAAAATCCACTGTCTTTAGAGCACATTCCTGTGGTTTACCTGCAGGGTGCAGTTCATCATTCGGATGATGTAGTCAAACTGTTGGTCGTCCAGAACGGCCCTGTTCTGCAGCACGTGCAGGTTGAGCTCCTGGGTCAGACAAACGCGCGCCGCCCGACCTTTCAGCGCCCGCAACACTGCCGGCATCAACTGCAGACACACACAAGCAAGTTAACACACACATATCCACAAAAAAAAAAAAAATCACTCATTTGAGATCATAAAAGCTTCAGCTGAAACAGACACCATAAATCTGGCTTATGTTCAAAGTGCACTTATTATGCTTTTTCAGATATTACCTTTCATCAAATGTGTAATATAGCTGTTTGTAAATGTAAAAGGTCTGCGAAACTGCACGATAAATGGAGTTATTGTGTCCCAAAAGAAAGAACTGATTCTGAACTTCTCGTTCCAAGAGAAGTCTTACTTCCTACATGACCTACATAGGTTTGTAAAAAATTTGCATAATGCCTAATCAAACTCTTACGATGACGTCATCCTGGGGCGCCAGTTTAGTGCACCTCATTGGGGTAAATGATACTGTTCAGTTTGTTTAATATATTGTTTAAACTCTAATCATTGTATCATTCGGGGGATATATGTGTGTATACACGTAACTGGTTAGGATGCCCAACTATGGATGCTAGCGAATGCACAAGTTGTACATTTGTTTACATCATGCAAGTTTGATTTCTTCTGCTCTTTCTTGCTAACTGTTTAAGGTTATCAGATGTACTCGTGGAAGTGCAATAACCACAAGGTGTCTTTTTACGGGATGTTTATTGTGCATTTAACATCATATGCAGCAGCATTTTATAGTTATATTGTTCTATGCTTACTTGTTGTAGCTGCTGTGATCTAATCGTTCCCGGAACGCGCTTATGATAGCAGCAGTCATACTACTAAACCAGGGGACAACACGCGTTGTAAATTTGATGTTTGTTTGTTTAATGTATGTTTATTATTGTAATCATGTACTTTGGTTAAATTATGCTCAGTGTATTTATTTGGCTGGGGCAAAAAAGAGGTTATCATAATGTCATTGATATAATGCACATTGTTAGAATAAGGTTACCCTATTAAAATGGTTTTTCCCATGTGTGTGTGGTGGGAAAATTACTTAATTACTTAATTATTTAATCAGAGTGTTTATTTGGTTAAGTAGGTTGGTAGTCTGCTCTGTTACTAGAGTGCAGGATAATGTGAACGCTATTATTGGTTTTGGCTGCGTTAGCCATTTTACTTTGTGTTTGACTTGCAAAGTGAAGTGCTGTTTAAGCACTGTTTGTTTATTTATTTATTTATTTTTATTAAGTTGAGCTTTGCATGGATGCACTATAATGCCAATAAATTATCTCTTTTTGCACTGGAATCCATCTTGTCGTGCCATGCCTTCCTAGCTCCTCCCAAACCCTCGAACTACAGCGCCTGACTATGGATAGCCGTGAGGTTGTCCTTTGTGACACAGCCTATGGTCTTCAATGGCTGCCCGCGAACAACATCTACTTTGAATCGCCCTCAAACACTGTAGTTATAGCTGCAGACTGAAGAGTTTGGTTCGTGTTGACAACATGTTGAGAAGATGCTGTTTTCTGCACTGCAAAAGCAAAGCCACTTTGCATGCACTTCCAAAAGACGAGGACTCGCGCTCAAATTGATACGGTGAAACCGATGCCATCGTTATTGTTCGTATCACTGTGTATCAAGTGCTGAGAAGCTGAAATTCAGATATGATACACTTGTTAGTTTCAATCAAACCATCCTTGTTCACATTATTTAACTCATGTAACTACATGAACTTAATTTAACGGAGTTGTTTGTAGAGCAAATAGTTAATTTAATAAGGTAAATTAAGTCAATAAATGTGTTCACCTTATGAACTTTTATACATTTAACATAACATTATTAAGTAAACTGCACATATAAACATTATATAACAGACAAATTCAAATGATTTGTATTTACTCAAAGAAATTGGCAGCTTTACTTGAATTTATTTTGTTCACACAACTAAATTGTTATTTGTACAAATTACTCAATATATTTGCGTGGAACCCACACTGCTTTTTTAAGTAAATCTAACAATTCATTTTTTTGAGTGTAATGGGCATTTCCTTTCCGACATGTGCTGTAAGCGCTAGACCAATTACAAACCATCTGACCAATCAGATCAGAGTAAAAGGTGGTGTTTAGAGAAACAGGAAACCGCTTCAGACACTGTGAGAAAAGAGGTGATGCTGTAATGTATATTATGTTAAAATAAAAGTGTTTTTGGACCTTGGATGCATGTAAACCTATTGTAGCAGACATCCAAAACAAAATTAGGAACTTTTAAAAGAGCATTATAGGGGCACTTTAACAGAAAAGCCTGACAAATATTTATAAGAGGTTCTTACCTTCTTGGCTTCCAGCATCTTGTTGTCAAAAATATATGTGATGCAGTTCCTGACCACCTCTAACCTCCTGGCGCTGTTTGCCATAACATTCCCGTTCCTGTCTACTATGTCACCTAGAAGCCAGAGAAATAAAAACATTTTATTAAGATTAGCACTAAGTTGTGTACATATCAATTAGTGTGACAAGTTTTAGTTGATTTGAATCTTAACACGGAGCACTGGAGGGGATGTTTGCTACATCAGATTTGCAATCTCACCCAGTGGAGGCCCGGATGGAACCATGCCCTTCAGTTCGGCCTTGACCACAGGCGGGGCGGTTTTGAGTTTTGCTGTAGCATGGTCTATAAAGAGTTGCACGGAGACCTCATCCAGGTGTGGGAAAGAGGTCTGTGGTAGCCGATGATGCACGGCTTCAGCTGTCCTCTGAACTCGGTGCATGGTCACCGCTGGGTACGGGTTTTCCTACCAGAAAAACAGTGTTTAGAGAGTAAGAAATAGTGACGCACCGATATTATAAGCCAATTCTCATGTATTATAATACTGTATTTAATTTAATATTTTACCATAAAACACTACAATTTTCAATCGATCATCATAAATGTTGCAAAACAACATTGTAATGTACTAATAGAAAATGATTTTTTATTTTGAGACTAACATTCTGCATGACTAACTTTCTTCTGTAGAACACACAAGATATTTTGAAAAATGTTGGTTTTGGTTCCCATTCCTATTGTATTTTCTGTTCATAAAATGGAAGACACTGGGAACCAAAACTGTTTGTTTAAGATCAATCTTTAATCATTCTTCTTCTTTTATATTCTTCTTCTTTTATTTTCTTCTTCTTTCACAGAAAAAAGAAAGTCATACAGGTTGTGACAATGCCATCCTAAAATGAAAATGAAGCCATCATTTATTTTTCTAATGCAGTATGTCATTCTTTCTTTTTTGGACCACAAAAAAAAAAAAATGTTCCACTCACGCTTGTTTATATAATGGCAGCATCAAGCTTTTAAAAAAAGATGCAAAGAATGATCCCATGCAACGTGTCATATCCTACCTGTCCTAGGGATATATTCTCGCCCAGAAAAAGCAGTCAAGTTGTGAGAAATCAAGATTAATAAAAAATCGACATGAAATATAACGCCTATAAATGCCAAAAAAGTACCCGTGTACTGTCGTTTGTCTGATGACTGGCAGGATGACAGCTTTTGAAGTAAATGAAACGGATATATTCACCTTAGAGAAGAAAGTACATGGATTGTATTTCATGTCGCACTTTGCTTAGTCTTGATTTCTCACAACTTGTGTGCTTTTTCTGGGCGAGACAGAGTGAACTGAGGTGCCATTAGAGTCTCACGAACATTCACGTTGTGTAGCTGTACACAGAAGACCAATGGCCATGATAAGGATTTGTTATATAATACATTACATTTCAGTTTGTTTTTTTCCAAACCCTATTGTATACCCCCAGAACACATAGGATATATGACGTGTTGCCTGGGATCATTCTCTGATACTTTTGTGTCTTTACTTAAAAGCTTCATGCTGGTAGCTATTAACTGCCATTATATGGACAAGCGCAAGCAGGACTTTTTTAAATCTCCTTTTGTGGTCCAAAAACACCAGGGTGGGTAAACAATGGCTTAATTTTCATTTTAGGGTTAACCATCCCTTTAAGTGAGAGAAAATACTAATATTTAGTTTTATTAATATTTGCTGATAAGTTATTGTACTGATATATTGCACATGCCTAATTGCAAATATTCTTTATTTATGTAAAAAATACAAGGTTGTGAGTAAAACAACATAAAAAAAAAAATTGTTTTAGTCTGAATTTTGACCTGGAAAGGTTTAACTTTTGAATATTGAGAAATGTGACATGGTGCACAGCAGATATGACACATGAATTAAACATACATTTTTGAAAAGTTGCTCCGCCAGCTCCTTAATATGCTTCATCACTTTATGAGGATTTCCTGCCTCCTGTCGAATGCGCTCCACCTGATTGGCTATGAGCTACAGTGAAAGGAAAAGACGGAGAAAGATCAGAGAGCTTGAAATAGACAAAGAAGACATCCTTCTCAATTTCCTATTGGATGTCAGCTATATCCATCTTACACCCATAACTTACATCATCAAACAGGTCTGTGGCTCGGTACGGAGGACCCCGCTCAGATACGAACCCAGCGAAGGCCATGCCATCCAGCACCTTCATCAGGAAGTCATCCTCAGCTAGTGATCTCTGCCCCAAAAATGCAGCCTGAAGAAAAAACAACAAGCTTTATAGGTCTGTTCATGCTTCTTTATTATAATTTTTCTGTATGAAATTGAATTTTGGGTACCTTATGGAAGCGTATGACGGGTTCAGGGTGAATGCGAATTATATGCAAACACCATCGATAGCCCTGAAAGAGCTGCGCGAACAGCCACAGGAAGACAGCACGGATCTCTTTATCCTACAACACACATGAAACAATAGTGCTCTTGTAAAACATTTCCTGCAATGTCACGTTCATCATAACAGTTTTAACATCAATTAAAAAACCTTTGTATTTCTAGATGTGACGTCAAATGCTCACAATTACACAAGGAAGGAGGAAAAACATATTTATAGATTAACCAGAAATTTTACAAAGATAAAGTACCTGAATCTTAGGTGTGGATGGTTGAATGGAAGGTGGAGGAAAAGCATGATCAGCCACTTCCAGCTCTGGATCAAGAATCTTTAAATCACACAAAACATACGTGTATATTAAGATTACAGTACAATCCCTCTATTTGATTGCCCACTACATACACCTAGTCACACTGATAAGAAGCAACAATGACATTGACAAATTTTCTTTTCGAGGAAAATAATCTAGGTAAACAATACGAACAATGACCGATGTAAATGTTTGCTGACAACGATTCCTTGCTAAATGATTCAACACATGAAATTTTGTTTGGTCATAATTCGCAAAATAAGACTATTTTGTTGTGATTCATAATTATTTTAAAAAAATATATATGCTGAAGGCACAAAGGTTAATGTTTCATTATAGTAGTTATTAATGTTTTAAATGAGCTTAAATATTTTTATTTTTATTTTATTACATGCTTTTGTCTTTATTTGTATTTTTCAAATATTTATATTTAGCTTTTTATGTTTAATAAATTAATATTTTAATTTATTTTTGTTTAATTTTTTTTCTCCAATTTTATAAATTAATATTTTAATTTTTTTCAGCTTTTTTTTAGCTATTTTAGTTTAAAACTAAAATACTAAGTTTTTCATCAAATATTTACATTTTATTCTATTTCAGCTTTATTTTAATGAACAAAAACAATTTTTAACAGTTTTACTTTTTTTTGTTAACAATAACACTGTCTAGATGGCTTTTCAAAATTTTGATCTGTTTGTAAACGTAATTTATTACAAGCATAAAATTATTATTATAGTTAATTATTTAATTTTGCAATGAATACACTGAATTTTCATTGGTGCATCACACATTTTTAAACCCCGACTAACAATGCCACCATTTTAAGCGTCAAATCATAAATCAGTTTAATGTCAGCAGCAACAGCTTAAAACACAATGTTCATTGTGTCCGTAACATGACAAAGCAATAAATCACATATCTTCCTTGAGTTTTTGCCCAGCCACAACAGCAATGTTATTCCATCAGTTGTTTGGTGTTACATTTTTGTCGTACAACTGTGTAGCCCACAGTAAGATCTAACTGGCCTATTCCATATAGTTCTATTTAAACATTAAATCACTTTGTGCAGTAACTCACTTTCAGTGATGACTAAAAAATTAGGTGCAAATGTCTTTATTACTGTGATTCAATATACAATTCCCACTAAAAGTATCCATATCTGGCTCATCTGTGCACACGAGCGCTTCTGTAATTACAGAAAGCTGCCGTCCGGAGCTGGAGCTAATAACAAAACTCACTTAGCTAATTGAAAAGGTACAGGATTAGGCACAGGACATAAACCAAAGATGGTAGTTACCTACACAACTATCAGAAGCATCTTTAAGAAAAGTGAGAATCAGGAAAAAAAAACAACAACAAAGAAACCCTGCATTTCCAGACAATTAAACGAATGAAATAGGGTTTATTACTGAGGCATAGCGATCTCTTTTTTTCTCAGCCATGATTACATCTATTTCCCTGAGGGGATGCGGTTATGTGAGCCCTGCTCAATCAAACACACATATGCAACCTCTGCCACTACTGCTAGGATGGTCTGTCTGCCTTGGCGCCGTAGACGCACATTTCAGAGAGACAGCAGGAAAAACACACACACGAATAGAGGGACTCTGGGCTCGTTTCCAGGGGGGCAAAATGTGAATGCCACACACAAGGACCTTTCTGTGCCAATTTTGATGCAATCTAAAACAACACAGACAGACAACCGAACACTTTTAGGTATGAGCACAGAACGGAAAAACCTATTCATTGTCACTTTCCTGAAAAGAAAAATAACTTCCTTTTTAGAAAAGATCCAGGTATGAAACTGGCTCATACATCATACTGTAAATATAAAATGACATTTCCTAATTGTTAACTATAAACCGGAGGTTAAATGTGATATTGCGATGCGTTTCTTTATCTGTCCTTTGTTAGAGCTTGTATAAAAAGTGTTTTGAGAGTGCACAAATAAATTATATAATCAGCTGATATAGTCAATATTAATGAAAATAATGGTATAAATTAGGGATACACAATAAATGAGTACCATACCAGTTATCAGCTGAAATTTGACTTTTAAATGTATTGGTATCAGTAAATAAATAAAAAAATATATATATACAAATAATTGAATAAATAATAATTGATAATGACCAATAACTGATATTGGATGCACAATGCATCTGTAACATATCAGTTATTAGTCAATATTAGAGATTTTTTTAATTTAGCATTATCAGTACATTATTTAAATTTAATAAATAAATAACAATAAAAATTCTGATAATGGCTGATAACTGATATGGTATGTATAAGTATTTTTAATGCATTTTTTTTTCTCTGTACCGAGGGTTTTTTTTTGTATCAGAACATTTTTTTAAAAAATGTAGAATTTATTGAATTTAATTTTTTTTTTTTTTTTTTAAATGACAATGTGTAAACTGAGATCTCAAGGGTTAAAATACCTTTAAATATTATTACTTTTGATTGAGAAATCAGTAATGAAATGTTTTATGGTTCCTCCACATGTATTTGCACTTTTTTTCCTGTCAACTACAATAACATAATATATTTCCCTATAACTGCAACTACTTTAAACCACTATAAAGCTGCCTATAAAAAAATCACAATCAGCTCCATCATCTTTCTCGAAATATATCAAGTGTAATTTAAACAAGGAAGTACACGTGGTTGAGAAATGTGTGCCAAGAACAATTTAATTACCTCATAATGAAGATAAATATTTATTTTATGTGTTTTTATAGCCCCGGTCCATTAAACCTGCAACACTTCCTCGATCTGTACTATGGTTTGTTAAATTATCTTTAAAAACTTGATGTGACCATGACATTGTCATCTCTGTCAGTGATTACACAACGCTGATTACTGGCATACATCCACCTAATGGGTAAAACGTGTTGATTACCATGGAGATGGCCGTCTGTGTGTTATGAAGAAGTGGCTCAGGCAGCAGGGATATGTGAACACACTCCGGAATGGTCACCGTGCCTCCGTCCAGGTCTGCAATGATTACGTCGAGCTGTGAATATAACACGCATATGGGTAAATATGGACCCACATTGAACTACATTGTTCTATATGGGCAGATGCATAGAATCAACTCAAATTTCAAAAACAGTGAACTGAAAAACTCTTTTAGACAAGTCTAAACTGGTTAAACAATGTACATCAGACCTGATTCAAGCTTTTCTGACCGGAAAAAAAGTTATTGAATGAGACCGTGTCCTTTGCAAATGTCATTTGTTTAAAATTCTGACATGTAAGGAACGTTCAGGTCCAAACAAAGTAACCTCAGGTCAAGTATCATTCCCAAGTATCAAGTATCATATTATCTCTCATTTGAACTCGACTAAACACAGGTCACCACATGTAAACATGTCCAGAGATGTCCAACATTCCCTTGTAAACTGAGCCAGAGTGGCTTAAATGTTTAGAAAAAACAGTGTAAAAATAAAAATAAAAAAATTAAATATATATATAAAAAAAAATATATATATATAGGTGATATATATAAACTTCAGAAAAATGGGTCAGGAATTTCCCACTGAATGAACTGAAAGCAAACTAAAAGTAAATCTTGTAAAATACGAGGTCAAAGAACCAGTCACGTTATTATATGGCTTTTGAAACAAATCCATGATAATTCAGTGTTTATGTTAAATAAACTGTTGGGTAATGACCGCCCAAAACAATGGGTTACAGATTTGATGCAAAAACCAGATAACAAATGTAACCGAACATAATCAGAATCAGCAAAATGAATATGCTTATTATTAATAAGGGCCAAAAACTAGTTGAGATGCATCGAGATAAACCAAATCAGGTGTATGAGGGTACATGTATTCCTGCATCTAATCCCATGTTGTGCATTGCATTGAACGCTGTATCATCTTACACGTGATTTTGTGTGTTACACAGCACCATATGTCAGATATCTGATTAAACCTTATCTAAAAAGATGTGTGTTGCATTACATTCTCAGGCTCACGGCACAGAGAATGAAAGGGGGGAGAAAAAAAAAAAAACATCTCACCAGCTCCTGGGTCTCCGAGCGGAAGTGTGAGTTGACTCCGATGATGAAGGGCGTCGGCGTGCTGAGCACCTCCAGCAGCTTTCCCGGTAAGATGGGAACATATGTAAAACTGGAGAGAGTGGAAAAAAATCATTGAAGAGCTCGAGATGAAGATAAGATTAGTAGGGACTGGACCGAACGTTTTTTTTTTTGTTTTTTTTTACTTTTTAATGCTTTATTTTTTTTCTAAAACATTTTTATATTCCGTTATATATTTTGAAGATTTTGAACTGCATTTTATGCATGAAAGGTACTATGCAAATCAAATATATTTTAATGCTATTTTAAATTGGCATTTTGTATTTTTATGAATTAGATTAATATTAGATTAACCTAACTAATCTATTATTAAAACATTCATTATTAGCAATAATAATAATAATAATAATAACAACGATAATAAGTTATAACAGCAATGACAAATAAATAAATAAACAAATAGTTATTATATTATTAAAAATAAACCAGAAATTTTACCTTTTATTTCAATTAAATTTTTATTACAATTATGATAGGGAAAATAGATGGGGATGGTCAGAATTTTATATTATTATTATTATTAAAATAGTAGTAGTAATAATAAATAACTAAATAAATAATGTTAACAATAGTAATAACAGCAATGATAAATAAAAAATATAATAATAATAACTTATTTTGCCAACATATGATCCCTCTTTACCTGTATTTCAGTGGGAACATGATGGCCAGTAGAGCTCTGCAGGCGTCTGTTAGACGCTGGTAACTGCTGGAGAGGAACAGGATCTTGTGCTCCGTCAGAGCAGCACAAAACAGACAGAGAACATTTACAATTCCTGCAGAGACAGACAGAGAGAGAGGTCAGCTTAGCCTAAAAATATCAGTCCAACTTCCTCTGTTATTTATTTAACAACACAAGGTGGAGATTACACCGTCCACATCTGACACTTGACACCAACTGTTGCTGTTTTAATGAAGCTGATTTGCTGTTTAGCACCTAAGCCTGCTGCTGATTGGCTTACCGAGCTGTCTGAAAAGCTGGGCTACGCTGCAGCCGCTCACTGGCAGGGAGTCGCTTATGGGCGTTTGGATAACCTGCCTATCGCCCGCACCAAGCGTTATGGTCCTCTGTAGAAACCGAAAGAAAAAGCGAGAAAACAAGAATAAACATAAGTGAGCTCATCTTTAAAAGAAAAGCACCACCATCTAACACTTCCACCATGGCATTATGGGAAAGATTAATATGTGTGCGGCAGGCTGGTCGTAGAGTGAGCTAAAGACAGGAGGTTATTTACAAAATAAAAAAAAGGAAATTGAAGCCATTCACTCTTTATAAACCAGCACCAAAAAGAAAACAACATCTATTTCCTGTTATGAATAAGTCACATTTACATTAAGAGCTTTACAAATGAAAGAGTTGGAAATGTTCAGGGTGAGGATGAAAATTTGCTGTAGAAGAATTTTTGAAATCTTAGAAAATCACAAATTTAATTTTTAGGAGTATAAGGTGAATAATACAATGGTTTGCATTATAAATTATAAGGTACGGTCATACAAAAAAGTTGACAATGACAAACATCTCCTCTTCAAACATTAGCTGAAAATAATAAGACAGAAAGGCAATCAGCCAAAGGAAATCATTCACATTATGCAATTATAATTAGTTTACTTCACCCACATAACCCAACACATACTGCTGTTATGCCTATTTTTATCTGATTTTCTATCAGTTAATTAAGGCAGAAGTGAGGTCAGTAAGAGACAAGAAACCAGTCCTTTTAGAGTAAATGTCACATCAGGACAGGAAGTAAAGTGGCGGCTGTAAAATGAGAGCCCGGTGGGGGCGGGGTGGGGGTGATGTCATCACTTCAAACAGCCACAGCACACAAGCGTTTAACAGCCTCGCATTAGAGCGCGTGCACGTTATACACCCTCAGAAAATGCTTGCTGTAATGAAACCTCATGACAGGACAAATCCACAGTGATAACACATGGACCTGCATAGAAGCGTAATTTGCAATCATGCACTCATGGCGATTATTTGCAATAACCGCAATCATTGTGCACTTGAAAGTCCCATCCAAATATGGATGGGAATTTTAAGTGAATATAGAAATGCCATGCAATGCACATTTATCCTTTTTTTTTTTTTTTAATGTGTCAGTAAATCAAACTAAACTGTAATTGTATATACATATATATTGAAAATGTAAATATAAAGACTAAAATAGGAGGGGAAAATGCTAAAATGTTGTCCCTCCATCTCTAAATTCATTCTATTTAATGTGCTGCTGCTGACACAGATAGATAGATAGATAGATAGATAGATAGATAGATAGATAGATAGACAGACAGACAGACAGACAGAGAGACGAATAGACAGATAGACAAAACAAATTTACATTGTCTAAAACAATGGTTAGTCACATATTTGATTAATTTTGATCACAATTTCTGTGATCTAATTAGTTCCCCTGATATTGAGCGTGTTTTAATTTGTGCAGCAAAAAACAAGGGGAAAGCAGGATTGACAGTGAGAAAAAGAGCTGAACTAAATCAAACGGGGCGTACCGAGCTCTCCTCTCTGTCGTCCTGGCCCGGCTAGATTAGCACCACAAAGCAACAAAAAACACAAACCGTTAGACACACCAAAATTGAGAGGCATTACAATTATTAAAAAAAAAAAAAAAAAAAAAGCAAACAAAAAGCAAATAAGGAAATACACGACAAAAATGCAAAACACAAGATTGTGATGATAAAACAGCTGTGAGGGCAAGGGTCACAGGAATATGAAAATACAGCTGCTGTAAAAAGAGGGAAGACCCTTACTGAAACAGAAAGTGAGGCCTGGGAAACTCTGACTTGTGTAACAGATTAGATATTACATTGACGACTTCTGATAGTAGTATGTATCGGTATGGGTTATCTTGCAATTGGGAAAACAGACAGACGTGTTTTACCTGGCATTGTGGCCCTGTGTCAGGGACAGTAAAACATGCCCTCCAGGAAGCCAAAAATAATGGATTCTCAGCACTACTCCAGAAAAACTGCTTCCTTACACACACAGATTTCTGACCAAGTTACACCTGACCCACCAATTCCACTAGCTTCCCAACACAGATACTTGCCAAACACCTTGTCTCTATCACAAAGACATTCATTAAATCCAGGGCAGGCATGTTTGATATTTTACAGATTGTATTTTAGCACTCTGTCAGGGTATCTGCATGTTTAAGCGAAAGAAATGTAAGACTTTTTAATGTAATTGTAAACCTAAACATTTTAAGACCAACTTCGCAACAAAACAAAATCAAATATTTGATTAAAATGTAAATATTAAAAGGGGCTGTATGTTCAAATTTTCATGTATTAATCGCTTTTTATTGCCAATGTGTGAACAGCTTCCCCCGACTTCCTAGGTTGTCTATGAAAGCCTGTTGACTGATTTTTATGTGAAGGACTCGCTTTTGCCAGGAAAATCAAAAGTATGTATAAGTTAACATGTACTTCTCAGAGCGTTTATCAGTCACGCCCCCCAGGACATTTTTTTCATAGACATTTTTAAACACTTATGATGTAACGATGCTTCGTTTACTGAAATCACATGACTTTGGCAGTTTGATACATGCTCCAAACCACTGATTCAAAACAAAAGATTCGTAAAGCTTCGAAGCTTCATGAAGCAGTGCTTTGAAATCGCCCATCACTAGATACTGTTGAATAAAGTCGTTATTTTGTTTTTTTGGCACACAAAAAGTACTCTCATCACTTCATAACATTGGGGTTTAACCACTGTAGTCACATGAACTGTTTTAAATACGTCTTTAGTAGCTTTCTGGGCATTGAAAGTGTTAATTATCTTGCTGACAATACAGGCCTCACTGAGCTATCAGAATTTACGAAAAATATCTTAATTTGTGTTTCGAAGATGAAGGTCGGTGTTGAACGACATGAGGGTGAGTAAATAATAGTGCTGAGCGGTTTGACCAAAAATCTCTATCACGGTTATTTTTTAAGATTCTGGCGGTTTCACGGTTTGTCACATTTTTTTTGCACTGGACCTTTATTTTGGCATATTTTGCTGTCAGGAGTACAGTGAATATATTATATAAAAACATTGTAAGGACAATTAAAAATTAATTGTAATCAAATCAGTTCATAAAGCTAACAATTTACTTTAAAATGTAATCAAATAATTTAATTTAATTAATAATATTAATAAGTAGGCTACATTTTTACTGTGCAATTTCTGTCATTTCAATGAAGACCTTTGAGTTTATGTTTAAATAAATGGTGTTTATTATTATTATTATTATTATTATCTCTATTAATTAAAGTATACTCGATTGTACAATAATATATTTGTTATTTCAAGTTATACCAAACTTTTATTTTGACAGGGTCGTGAAGACCTTTGACGTCCTGTGTATATGATATGACAAATGTCGATAGTTTTATCAAATTAAACGGTGAAATGTGACCCTAAGAGCAGCTCTGCAGATTAAGTTCATGTGTATAGTGAGTGAGACAGCAGACACTAAAATCATCGCGAGCGTCACACGTGCTTCAGTATGTGAAACAGTTAGTAGCAGATGAAAATTCGGCGCTCATTCATACAGACTTCAAATTTCAATAGCAGTCTTTTTTAGCTTTAATATTCACAGACACAAGTCCGTATCGATATCTGATTCATTGTACAGCCCAACTTTTGATTTATTCATCCAAAAACTGCCTAATTCTGTAACGTTCCGCTTTATACAGTAAGTTCTATTTTTGGATTCCGTGAATTCATCCGTGTTTTCTGCATCGCGGATATCCCTTTAAAAACTAGCCTAGAGAGCCATCTGCTGTTAAAAACTAAGCTCAAAACCGATCCACAATCAATGCATCGTGAATTGAGAATCAATGTACTGTCCCAGCCCTATGCAATATCCCGCGAAAACCATCCGGCTCGTTCTAAAATATAAACACTTATAAGAGGCTTACCATAGTGAGTCAAGGTAAGACAAAAACACGTTTTGGAAAAAGGATTGATGGGGTTTCGAAAAAAAAAAAGTTATATTTTAATTTCAACATTTACTAACAAGTAAGACAAGACAACAATAGTACTTCTGGCAAGTTAAAGTCTCAACTGTAGGGTTGAGAAATGAATTTAGCATCTGCATTTAATGATGGCTTAAAGCATGGCTGATCCAATTAGAAATTGATTCGGAACAATCAATCATCATCAATCATCAAAATCAACCATATTTTCAAACTGAAAGTAATAATATGATGTAATACACCAAATAACCCTTTCCAATGCACACAAGATAAAAGCAAAACAATGGAAACACCGCACTGAAGCTGTAGTATGTTGTTTGCGTGTTTCTAAGGCTGTCATTCATACACGCTGCAGTGCTTAGACGCCATCTGCCACCATCCCCGTCCATATGTTCAATCCACGCCAACCAGGCCCAGGACACAAACACTGGCCCCATAAGCCTCTGCATGTGTGAGGAGGTGCTTAAGTGTTTATCTATGCACTGTCCCATGAAATAAACAATAAGCAGATGAAAAAAAACTGTCACCAAAACAAAGTTGATCAATGCATTTCAGGTGCAATCAATTGCAGCCAAAGAATCAGAAAGAAATGAGGCACATTGTTGATTTGCATGAGCAGAAGTGATTTCAAAATGACTGAGAAATGCAAAGCATAGACTGACGATTGATTATCAGGCAGAATCACAAATGGGTTGATTGGTTGAAGCCACTCAAAGGCAAATGTTACCTGGAAACAACCCAGTAGCCAGTCAGTTAAACTACAAAGAGGGGGGTCATTTATCTGGAACACAAGGGAGTCAGGTTTACACTTGAGGGGAGGGAATCACAAAAACCAAATGTGAACTTGAGAATATAACATGTGAGCATGTTATAGAAAAAGACAATCATATTTAAAGCAACAGTTCACTCAAAAACAAAACTGTTTTCACGTTGTTCCAATCCGTACGACTCGCTTTAAAGGAACACAAAAGGAGAAATTGTCTTTTTTATATAATGAAACTGAATGGGGTTATATGCAGTCAAGATCTAGAATTAATGTTTTTCAGAGAATAAATACTTAGGTCCAACCTCACATAAAGTGATCTTATGACTACTCAAGATTCATTTACATCACATTTATGATACTTTTATAGCGTTTTTTGTGTAATTTTGGAGCTTGACACCTTAAACCCCAATCATCATTATAAGGAAAAAAGATTATTCGAAAAGAAAGTCACACAAGGTTTGGAATGACATGAGGATGAGTAAATGACAGAATTTGAATTTTTGGGTGAACTGTCCCTTTAAAATTGTAAAACCTGATATGGGGTTTAAATAATTTCATTGGTCATTAATGAATTTATTTAGTAAAATATCTATATAAACTATGATTACCCTTATACGTTGTGTTCATTCATTCAAGAATGTCCATAATGTACACACAGTATTCACGGTCATCATGAGTCCATCATTCTGAGACAGAATTAAAGACTAGAGCATCTGTGACATCCATAATAGTGCAGATCTTCCTCACTACCCATGATGCACGGGATTACAGCACCATTTACAAATGTCTTTAACCTCTGATAAGAATCCCTCAGGAGAAAAACACTCAAACGTGTCTGAGTTAAAGTAAAAAAAAAATGGTTTTGGATTAAAACATTAGATTGTGCGCATTTCTTACCTGAGAGCCTCCAGCTATAGGAATAATGCAGGTCAGAAGGTTTCCGATCACCGTTTCCATGGGAACGGTGAGGCCATCCACATGAACAGTGTAGATGAGACTCAAGCAGTTCTGCAGAGTAAAGAGATGCAAGGGTAAATTTAAATATAGGGAAATCTAATAACATCATATCTTTATTGCTCTATTTTTAAGGTTTTGACAATTATTAGAGATTCAGACAAGACAGGAAATTATTAGAGGATGGAAATAAGATCAGGACACACCATAGGCCGGATTTGAACCTGTATTTCCTGCCTCAACATGACTGGAGCACATGTGTAAAACACTAAGCCATGGCTCTGACCTCACGGCTCAACAATTGTGATGTCACTTGACCAATCAGGCCACTTCTGTGTTGTTACTACATCTTACAGGATTTTATGCACTTGTGCAAAATTTGTTTTTCTGTTTAACATTGCAAATTCTGTGGATTTTAACGTCACTAACCAAATATTGCCCAGCTGGCTTACATAGATGAGGTTTTGACAAAATGGCAAGAATGACTTCGTTAGATGACTCTGGGTTGGAAAATAAAAATGAATCTGTAAAAATGTGATAGTTGTGCCACTGCTTTCCAGCAAAAGGGTGATTGTAATTATGAAAGCTTTTTTCCGTTAAAAATTAAAAAGGTAACTGCGACTTTTCTCAATTATGACTTTTTTTCTTTTCTTTTCTTTTTTCCACAGAATCGCAAATTTATATCTCACAATTTTATGAAAAAAGTCAGAATTATGCGATATAAAAAATTGTGGGATATGAACTCGCAATTGGAAGAAAAAAAGTCACAATTGTGACAAAAGGTTGCAATTACCGTTTCTATTTTTTTAAATTTCATGGTGGAAACAAGCATCCATATTTAAAGGGGTTGATAATTGCGATTTCACTTTTTTTTAACTTTAGTTAGTGTGTAATGTTGCTGCTTGAGCATAAACAGCATCTTCAAAGTTACAGCGCTGAAAGTTCAATGCAAACAGAGATATTGTCTTTTAAAGTTATGGCAGTTTAATGCCTACAAAAACGACCGGTTTGGACTACAACCAGCTTCTTCCCGGGTTTGTTACATCATAAACCCTGCAATAAACATAAACACTGCCCCTGGAAACATGCAACAAAGTGGGCGAGGCCATGTCGCGTGCATACAAGTCTTCTTCCTAGGGATGCTGGACTTCGGGAACAATGTTTAAAATTTATCTTTAATTCTGTTCCTGACAATTGTAACACTAATTTAGCTGTCTGTGCTGCACATTTAACGTAAAACAGCTTCCAGAATCTACACGAGTTCAACGCTGCTGTTTATGGGCCCCAACCTGTAAGTATGTTTTTTTTTTTTTTGTATTGTTTTTTATAAAGTTATATAGTTTCTGGGATGTTTCTGGGGGTTTGGCTTCGCTAGCCAGTTAGCTAAATTCTATTTCATACTTCTCCAACAATTGTATTTGTGTGTGCATGATCCTATTCCTTCCTAATATTGCATTTATAAGAGCAGTTGGCCATATCTAGAAAAATTAATAGGTCCTCTGCTGGATGTATATGGTAATTACACTAAAAATGTATTTCCTACAGATTTCTCGAACCAGCAGATGACACAATTCTGCCTCTAAAACCTAGATCAATATCCAGAAACAACTCCTATGTAATTCTGATCATCGAGGGTTTTTTTGGGGGTTTTTTTTATAAAAATGTAATATTTCATATGCACACAAATGGTGTAGTTGAGGAATTTTGCGGTAAATGGATAAAAAAATTAGCCTACTTATTATCTCCCTAAAACACAGCATAATCTGTATCAAAATTAATTTCAATAATTTTTTTTTTTTTTCACACATTATTTGTTGTTTGTCACATGTAGTAGATAATTTTTGTGCCATGGGTAACAGGAGGATTTTCCACCCGGCTACCACTGCAAGTATATTTCAAACCTGTGGGAAGCACTGTCTCTTACCCTAAAGACCTCTGTGTGGTCCAAACGGGACACGAGGACCAGGCTTTTAGGGGCGTAGAGTTGAGCAGGCTGAAGCACGTCTGGACCGTCATCTTCATCAGCCTCACTGGGCTCTCCTTTCTGTAGCTGAACACACACAACCCATAAAACACCCTCAAACTACACCTGGAATTATCATGTTCCTAATCAATTTAAACATTATATGTCCAAATCTACAAAGCAGTTCCTTAACCACCATAATACATTTTTCACACAGCAGTAAATCACCCCACCCATCAGCCCCACTGCATCCTGTTATATCATTTCTATCTTCCCTTCTCTCTCACATTCCTTCTGTTCATCTGCACGTGCTCGGCACAAACCTGGGGGTTCTCCACAGACTCCCAGAAGGTGAAGCACGCGCAATAATGCCGCTCGGAGTTGATGTCTGTAAGAACCGACACAAAGAAAGAGGGAGGCTTTCTCTCTGGAACCAGCTGCCATCCACTGGGCTGACAGAACTGAAAAAGATGCCACATAAATCTTCATATCAGATCCTATGAAAACACTCCCAGAATTATTTAATATTGTTGGACAAATCTTTGAATTCTGAGATATCGGGACATGCTCTGAGTTTGATTGTCATGGGCTTACCAGCTCAAGGCCTTGAGGAAAGGGGTTATCTTCCCAGTCCTTCTCTGGGAAACGCTGGTGAATCCGGCCTTGACCCTCACTACCTCCTACAAAAAAAGAAAGAGAAACACAAGAGAAATTGATGTATAAGGACTCAAAAGTAGCTCATGTAACTTTGCAAATTTGACTTGAAAGAAACTGCCTTTAGCTCGGCTCACATGGCATGATAACCCCATAACCCTCTCTGGAAAAAGCATAACTCGACATAATAGGCCGATAATGAGTACTTCCTGACCTATAAACAAGAACTTTACGATGTTTATGCCTTTGTGACTTTACGTGTTTTAGGATTTATTTGTTATTAGGTTTACTTAGTTAATTTCTTAATTTTTCTAGTGTTTTGTGGGCTCTGCTTTGCATAAAAATGCAAAAGAAAAAAAACTAAAATACAAAATAAAATAAAATTACAACATTTTGAAGTATGAAATATGACATTTTGAAGTATAAAGTATGAAGCAGGTTGAAAATAAAAAGTAAAGTAAAAAAAAAAATAATAATAAAATAAAAACTACAAATGTGACAAAATAACCAAATAAAACTAAATAAAAAAAACAACAGCAAAAAAAATTTGAAATATAAATATTTCAGCATTTTTAAAAAAAGAAGCAGGATGAAAATAATACTTCAAAAAAGTAAAAAAAAAAAAAAAAAAAAAAAAAAACATTTTTTATAAAATAATCTACAAACATTACAAAATAAACCAAAGAGAAAAAAAACTAAATAGTTCAAAATTTTGAAGAAAGCAGGCTAAAAATAAAATAAGAAAAAGCATATGTTATATTGTAAAAAATAAAACCCAAATAAAAAAACCACAACACTTCAGCGTTTTGAAGTATGAAGTAGAGGGCTGCATTGGGTTTGGGCTCCCACGGGACCCAACGCAAATCTCGCGGGAGTGGGCGGTCAGAAAATTTTGCAGGAGACCCACGGGGAATGGTGGGATTTGGCGTGTAATAGAAATGGAGTCAACACATGAAGTTGAAAAAAAAAATTAAAGCAGCTGTTTAGTTGACAAAAGCAAAGCAAGACAAGTCAGACATCTGGAAACAATTCTCAAAATTTGCGCGTTTTATTTTAAGCATTCTTGCATCTAGTGCACCGTCAGAGAGGGCATTTAGTGTGTATGGGCGGATCTTGGAAGAAAAACACACAAGTCTGGGACCGCAGTCAGTCAGCAATATACGTTTCCTTCATAGTAATATGGAGTAAGCAATGCAAGGCCCAGTGATCAAATTCATTTGTTTGTTTGTTAAGTAGGCTAAGTTATTATTTATTTATTTATTTTTTAGTATTATTTATTTTCTTTTTTGCAATAGCCTGTTAAGCAAGCTATTGTTTTTTGAGGCATTCTATTTATTTCGTTTTGTATTTAATTTGTTTAAAGTATATCTAGCCTATTTTCTAAGTCCTATGTGTTTATTTAATAAGTTAAAGTTATTTCTTATTGTGCTTTGGCTTATTTACTTAAACTGTTTGTTAACAGTTCAACTGTTTGTTTAGTTAATCGTTTGGTGAGTGTGTATGCAGTAGCCTGCGTTTAAAAACTGAGGTGTTGCTAGTTGTGGTTTTGTTTTACCGGTTAATGTTTTATAACGCTAATAAAAAAAATACCCAATGTTTTTTTCACGTGTGGTGCTTTGGTTTAGCGGCTACTTCATCTTATTTAAACGCAATCATGTTTAAAGTCTGTGATTCTGGATGTTAACTTGAACTAATTTATTTAATTTAGTATTTGTGTAGGCCTACATTTTTCACAAGCTCTGAGAGAAAGTCCGCGGAAGCGGGTACAAACATTGCGGGCGCGGGAACACTCAGGTTGCGGGAGCAGGCGGTCCTGGTCAGACATTCAGCGCGAGCGAGCGGGTGCAGGTTTAAGAAATCAGTCCCGCGCAGGGCTCTAGAATGAAGCAGGTTGATACAGTGCAAGTGAGAGCTGAAAATGTCACAACAGGCGAGGAGAGGAGGAACAGCACCTGTCTGGAGCTTTCAACAGCTAAACAAAACCATGAACAGACCCACCATAAAGCAAACAATGACTGGGACGTCTTCCAAGGCCCGGCACACAAAACGGAAAGCGCATATGCACACACACACAAATTAAATCATCTTGCAGGGCTGGACGATCCAATGTACAACGCTGACAGCACTCCAGAAAACCATCACACAGGAATTCATCCGACTCTTTGAACATCTTATCAGATATGTGGCAACCGCACACACTCACATACACATGACTGAGCTACAGTAGAAGGTCTGTTGAAAAGCAAGCGTTGTGAGATTGAACACAGGGACTTTGTCAGTTAGAGAGCGCTCTTATTGCACAGAGGAATCATGGGATTTGAGGCTGAGTTAATTTAGACAGCTGTCCCTCTTCACCCAGAATAAATGAGTTAGCGACCCAGCCCCTGTGCTGCTGACGGCACGATGACCAGCAGGACAAGACTTTAAGTGTCAAACCAAAGCCTTATCCAAGAAAAGCCCTCCTTTTGAGTAAAGGACAAAGGATAAGAATGAACACTGTATATGAGCTCAGAGTCTCGTGCTTTGGACACGGCTCACTTATTTGAACAATATTCTGGAAAACTTGGTCTAAACATGCACTTTTTCTTCTTCATATTAAACTTAATATTTTCATGACTTTATTTATTGTATTTGCATTCCCATCAATTTTCCATGAAAATGAGGAAAATATAATTAAATAATTAAAAATAAAATAATTAACATATTAAAATGATCAACTTCTCAAATCCTCTTCCTGAAGAATATTTTTAATTAAGATTAATAATAATAATAATAATAACAATAATAACGTTGTTGCTATGTAATAATTCTTATTATTGTAATAAAATATGTATTTATTTATTTATAGTCAATATTTTTATTAAATTAACTCTTTTTTGTTTTATTTTATAATGGCTTTGTAAAACTATATTAAAATTGTATTCCCACTACTTTTCCATGAAGGTGTGGAAAATATAATATTAAAATAACAATTAAAAAATAAAAACATTTTAAAAACAAAATAAAAAAAACATTAAAATTATAACTTCTCAAACATTCCTCTTGAAGAATTTTTAAATTAACATGAATTATTATTATTATATGAATATTACTGTACTATTTTTAATTCATATTTTTATTTAATTTTTTTCCCCCCTTTTATTTTAGTCTATTTTATAAGACCTGAATGCATCACTCTTTAGGTTGCTTTAGCAATTTGAATAAACAAAAGAAAAGTTTGTTAACCAGTTAAATAACCCTAACCATTAAATCATTAAATCATAAAATCATAAAATCATAAACCATTAAATAATAAAAAGCCCATTTCCAGAGATTGGATTTCCCTCAAACCCTCACGTGTGTGCAAGCTTGCACGTTTAAAAAAGGCGACTCACTATAGCGGAGTGAGTGATGTGGTGCACATGTTTGATGGTGCTATAATAAACTGAGGTGTAAACGGCCACACCCTCCTCCTTACCTCTGCTCGGGCTCATGAAGAGTGTCATGTTTACTCGAGAGCAATCCAGGTGAGCCATAAACAATGAGGCATTGTGGGAAACTAACTAAAAGATTTGTACGTGCAGTCTGGGTGTCATCAAACATGTCTGGAGTTGGAATAAGACTTTAACCGCTCCCTTAACAAAGAAGCCAACCTACCAGCCATTAAAGGTTAGAAACTCAAACAGAAGCTCAAAAACTTTAATCTAGCAAACGATGCAAGATCTCACCAGACAGGGTGAAAATAGTACAATTATTAATAACACTAATATTAATAATATATGAATTACATAAATTGAATTTTCATTTTATAGATCACAGTCATTTCTAGTTACAGAAATAATAAAATTTTAAATGCTGAATATAGAATTAATCACTACTTTTTAAAATGTAATTTCTACCACTATTATTTTTTTACTATTTTCCATGAAAGGGTGGGTGGGAGGAAATGATTAAGATAAGTAAGTAAGTAAGTAAGTAAGTAAGTAAGTAAGGAAGTAAGTAAGGAAGTAAGGAAGTAAGGAAGTAAGTAAGTAAGGAAGTAAGGAAGTAAGGAAGTAAGGAAGTAAGGAAGTAAGGAAGTAAGTAAGTAAGTAAGGAAGGAAGGAAGGAAGTAAGGAAGGAAGTAAGGAAGTAAGGAAGTAAGGAAGTAAGGAAGTAAGTAAGTAAGTAAGGAAGTAAGGAAGTAAGTAAGGAAGGAAGTAAGTAAGTAAGGAAGTAAGTAAGTAAGTAAGTAAGTAAGTAAGGAAGTAAGTAAGTAAGTAAGTAAGTAAGGAAGGAAGTAAGGAAGTAAGTAAGTAAGGAAGGAAGTAAGGAAGGAAGGAAGTAAGGAAGGAAGGAAGTAAGGAAGTAAGGAAGTAAGGAAGGAAGTAAGTAAGTAAGTAAGTAAGAAGGATTAATATTGTATAGGAAGGAAGGAAGGAAGGAAGGAAGGAAGAAGGAAAGAAGGATTAATATTGTATAGGAAGGAAGAAAGGAAGGATGAAGGATCAATATTATACAGGAAGGAAGGAAACGAGGAAGGATTAACATTATGAATGAATGAATGAAATGTCCTTTGATACTTTCAGGTTTTCCAGGACCATCCATTTATTTCCTCACAATCTAGACCAACAGGTTAATGAAACCACTTTTTGGTAGTTTAAAAAGGAAAGACTAGCCTACAGCAGAAAGAGATGCAATTCAGCTGGAGTGGATACAAGGCAAAATAATACCTGGAGTCTATCTGGAGTGTGTCCAAAGTACAGGCACCACAATAGAGCCTATTCACAACACTGTACGCTGCCAAAATTAGCCTTTTGTGAAAATAATCTTATGTCTCCAGAGATTGGGGCGGATCAAGATTAAGACAGTCGGTGCAGAGCAAATGCACCAACTTCAGGTGATATTCATATACAGTTCTGGCCTACGCCCCCAGGCGGTCACACTCTATACTCTACCCTCATTTAGTGGAACTGACATGTTATTGCCACAGGGTGAGAGTGCAGACTCAGGATTAGTTTTGTTTTCTCTTACAATCATTAACAAAAAAACAAAAAACAAAAAAAAAATCAAGAAATGCAGCCAAGGAACGAATCTGAGCCAGAATCAGCGTGCCAACATTAAACTGATATTGGAGTCCCCCAGCATGTTGGGAAATCTAAAACTCGCTTTCTTTCCCACCCCTCCTACTTTTCTGCTATCTTAGAATGAGAGTGAAAGTGACTAGATGAGTGAAGGAGAAAAAGAGACGTCCAAGCACAAATAGGCACTGTTCTTGCAACACTAACTCATGCCGAATTCCAGCATTCCGTAACATTCAGATTCCAGAACTCTGTTGCTCCCAGATAACAGCTGAGTCTGCAAAAGAGGCTTGCGTTTTCTAAGGGGAACGTTGTGAAAGACCTAAACAGAAGTTATCAAGACATACACAAGCATTTAGCACATTTAAACCCAAGATTTCGCATACATGCACGATTAGGAATGCTGCACACAAGGCTTTGGACAAATCGGAGCAGAACTCTGATCTCATTTTTGGACTCCAGGGACAAAACAAAAAGCTTGGAATCAAAACAAGTGAGTTGAGAACAAATCCAAAGCCAGCCAGAGTCAATGCAAGTCTGAGAACCTTCTGAAATCCTAAAGGAAAAATGGGGTCAGCAGGATTTCAAGGAGGTCATATAAGGTTTCTCAATGGTCTGTCAATGCAATCCACCTTGTTTGTGGGACCAGACTAGCAAAAACCTTGCACCTGAGATACTGGCTCATGAATGGGGTCATATGGTACGTGGACATGGGGAATGTGCTCGGATAATCTCACAAGACGGATCTGGACATATGAGACTTCAATTAATCTTTCCCAGACAAGGCTTGCTTGTTTAGAACGAAGGAAATGCTCAGGTGTATGTGATCCAAAAGCTAAATGTGCCTTTGATTATTATTTATCGGCACACAACAGTGATGACCGTTGGGATTTGTTTCCGCAACTTTCATGTGATTATCGCCACAGAACTGCACTGTGAACTTATTACAGGGCCAATCCCCCTGGAGCAACCTAGGGTTAAGTGCCTCACTTGTGGGCTCCCGTTTTGCAGGAATCGAATCGGCCCTGGTCTTTAACCACTAAACCACACCACCTAGTAATTTAATGAGGCCTTGAAAGAACTTAAATGAATAGTTTACCCAAAAATGAAAAATATCCCATGATTTACTCACGCTCAAGCCATCCTAGGTGTATCTTCTTTCAGACGAACACAATCTTACTTGCCCCGCCAAAATTTTCACTTGCCCCACAACAAAAAATTAATAAAGTAAAAGAAAAGAAAATGGGCCTATAAAATAAGCCCAGTTATTGTTTTTGATAAATGTAACCTTGATAAACAGGGTTATGACACCAAAAGCTACTAGATTAACTCATCTTATTTACTTATTTATTTCAATAATTTAATTCAGACTACAACATAGATGACATATCAAATGTTTAAGATGAGAAAATGTATCATTTTAAGGGAAAAATAAGTTGATTTTAAATTTCATGGCATCAACACATCTCAAAAAAGTTGGGACAAGGCCATGTTTACCACTGTGTGGCATCCCCTCTTCTTTTTATAATAGTCTGCAAACGTCTGGGGACTGAGGAGACAAGATGCTCAAGTTTAGGAATAGGAATGTTGTCCCATTCTTGTCTAATACAGGCTTCTAGTTGCTCAACTGTCTTAGGTCTTCTTTGTCGCATCTTCCTCTTTATGATTCACCAAATGTTTTCTATGGGTGAAAGATCTGGACTGCAGGCTGGCCATTTCAGTACCCGGATCCTTCTTCTACGCAGCCATAATGTTGTAATTGATGCAGTATGTGGTCTGGCATTGTCATGTTGGAAAATGCAAGGTCTTCCCTGAAAGAGACAACGTCTGGATGGGAGCATATGTTGTTCTAGAACTTGGATATACCTTTTAGCATTGATGGTGCCTTTCCAGATGTGTAAGCTGCCCATGCCACACACACTCATGCAACCCCATACCATCAGAGATGCAGGCTTCTGAACCGAGCGCTGATAACAACTTGGGTTGTCCTTGTCCTCTTTAGTCCGGATGACATGGCGTCCCAGTTTTCCAAAAAGAACTTCAAATTTTGATTCGTCTGACCACAGAACAGTTTTCCACTTTGCCACAGTTCATTTTAAATGAGCCTTGGCCCAGAGAAAACGCCTGCGCTTCTGGATCATGTTTAGATATGGCTTCTTTTTTGACCTATAGAGTTTTAGCACGGTGGATTGTGTTCACCGACAATGTTTTCTGGAAGTATTCCTGAGCCCATGTTGTGATTTCCATTACAGTAGCATTCCTGTAAGTGATGCAGTGCCGTCTAAGGGCCCGAAGATCACGGGCACACGGTATGGTTTTCTGGCCTTGACCCTTACGCACAGAGATTGTTCCAGATTCTCTGAATCTTTGGATGATATTATGCACTGTAGATGATGATAACTTTAAACTCTTTGCAATTTTTCTCTGAGAAACTCTGATATTGCTCCACTATTTTTTGCCGCAGCATTGGGGGAATTGGTGATCCTCTGCCCATCTTGACTTCTGAGAGACACTGCCACTCTGAGAGGCTCCTTTTGTACCCAATCATGTTGCTAATTGACCTAATAAGTTGCAAACTGGTCCTCCAGCTGTTCCTTATATGTACATTTAACTTTTCCGACCTCTTATTGCTACCTGTCCCAACTTTTTTGGAATGTGTAGCTCTAATGAAATCCAAAATGAGCATTTCTGAGACATTTCAAAATGTCTCACTTTCAACATTTGATATGTTATCTATATTCTATTGTGAATAAAATATAAGTTTATGAGATTTGTAAATTATTGCATTCCTTTGTTATTCACAATTTGTACAGTGTCCCAACTTTTATGGAATCGGGTTTGTATTAAACTTTACTAAAGTTAATCAGTCAAGAGCAATTACAGATGCATAAATAATGTTTTGAAATGTTGAAAATATAAAACGTTAAATACTGTTATTTGAAATTATTTTAAAAATGAAAAGACACTTTAAACGTGAAATTAAACCCGCCAGTAGGTGGCAGCGAATCACTGTTAATGAGCAAGTCATTGAGATTCAACTGATTCATTCAAACGGCTGATTCATTCAGGGAGTGTTGCTCAGAGACGCAAAACAATTCTGTGTGGACTGTATTTTCGTAGGCGAAATAAAGCAAAACAGGCGATATTGTGTCTAAAATGTAAGTCACTTGATATTAAGTTCTTGTTCATTAAACTACGCTGTATAAAATCAATATCACATTTGTAATCGTGCTGATATTTGGAGAAAAAAAACAGCGGTCTTTGTTTAATATTGGTTAACTATACTAAATTATATAAATTCTGGGGCATTCTAAAGGCATTTTTGTAGACTAAGTCACGCAGTGAAAGCGTAAATTCTAAATATGCACGCGCACAAGCCAAACCTACTAGACTGCGTCACGAAGTGTATGTTTGGTTTTTGTAAAGTGAGGGACACACAGATCATTAAATCAACAATTACGATATCATAGACTATATATATATAATGCACACCCTAGCCGTATGGATTATTTATGATTGATGGATGAATTTTTTTTTTTTTTTTGGCCTTTGCAACCATTATAAAGCTTGGAGGAGCAAGGATATTTTTAAATATATCTCCGATTGTGTTCATCTGAAAAAAGATATACACCTAGGATGGCTAGAGGGTGAGTAAATCATGGGAAAATCTGGTTTATAGGTGAAAGTTCAAACAAATCAATGGGTCTAAACTATGATCCTGGCACACAACTACAAAGCTCTCAAATCTCATTTATGCAATTAGGAAAACATGCAGATATACATGCAACACGTTGCAAAGATATCTTTTTTTTTTCTAAGTTTGACGTATACCCTGAATAATCAAATGACAAAGCACTTCTGCTTTACCATGACTCACAAGAGTATCTGGTTATTAATAGGGAAATTTCACCCATTCCTTCATGAAGGATCTGAGAGAAACGCCACGAGACAGTCACATCAACCTGCTAGTCTGACTGAAGCAGGTGAAGTGAAACCAAAGGCAGGTGACAATACAGCAAGTCACTGTGGGACAGAAATCACAAGATTCCATCAGATTATTCAATGAGAAAACTGATGCATGGATGCCATTAATGTGCCACTTATGTATCAATCACAGAGATGACAACTATGTGGTTAGGCCATGAGTAATACGGACTTCCTTAACATACAGACAGCGCATTCTGAAGCAACTGCGCCTGTACACCACAGGAATTCACTATCGTGCTTGTGTAAGAGACAGACATGCAGCGTGGTTGCGAATGTGTGTTAGCGCATGTGGGTGGAGCAGCAAAAACAAGTATGTAGGCTCACAAAGTGAAAAGACTGGGCTGCATTATACAGTTTTCAAAGAATGTCGCACAATTATCTGGCAGTTTTTCAAGAATTAATAACAGTCTAATCGTAAAACCTGTCTCTTTAAGAGTTCAACGTGGATTCTCGAGAAACATTTGGCACCGTATCAAAACCTAGAAAACTGCAGCCTGCTCCTCTGGCCTGCGCCCCACGTTGTCAAAACAGTTTGTTGCCATGGCTGCAAGGACCAGAGAGGCCACAGTTAAGCGTGTCAGGGAGTATAGCACAGGCAAGGTGGGTAGACGCAGGAAGTTGCCGACCACCATCTATATGAGTGGTTCTCAACTGGTGAGTCGTGACCAAACATGAATAATAAAGGATATGAGTTTTAAACATTCTAACCTGTCAAATCCATGACATTTGTCCTGTAAATTATATACATGCATTTTTTCATTGACTACTGTTCAAAAATGTTGGGTCAGTCAGATGTTTTTGAAAGAAGTCTATTATGCTCACTAAGGCAACATGTATTTAATCAAAAATACAGTAAAAACAATAATATTTAAAATAAGTGTTTTCTATTTTACTATATTTGAAAATGTCATATATTCCTGTGAATTTATGTCACATGATCCTTCAGAATTCATTCTAATATGCTGATTTGCTGCTCAAGAAACATTTCTTATTATCAGTGTTAAATGTTGTGCTGCTTAATATTTTATGGAAACCATGACCTTTTTTTTATTAGAATTCTTTGATGAATAGAAAAACAGCATTTATGTGAACGAGAAAACTTTTTGTAATAGTATAAACATCTTTATTGTCACTTTTGATCATTTTAATGCATCCTTGATGAATAAAAGTATTAACTTACAGAAAAATTTAACTGAACCCAAACTTTTGAATGGTAGTGTAAGTTAGATAATAAATGTGTGAATATCAGGACAAGAATCTTTAAACTGAATTTGGATATTTAATTTTGAAGATTAAATATCTCCGCGGTTGAAAACATGAACACACTGGACAACAACTTTATAGTAGAAAATGAAGTTGTGCTTTTGATGAAATAAGGCACTGACACCGTTTTTCATGTTTGACACTGTAAAGCTGCTTGATTTTAAGCAATCTACTAAATAAAATGTCATATAAATAAACGTGACGTGAATTTACTGGAGTGCTAACTTGCAGAGCTCATGCTAACATACCCATGTTGTTATGATTAGATACTTTTTTTATGCTTTCTATAAAAAATAATGCTTGCTGCTTTCTCTTTTTTTTATATTGTTACTGAGAGGAAAATGTGCAGCACATATTTACATATTCATCTAAACATCGCTCTCAGTGACACGTCGGTGTCAGATGTTCGTTAACGGTAAATCTCTGCTCACGCATTTCGTACTTCGTTTTACCCCTTAAGCAATGAATAAAGAAACAACATTGCCGTGAGTATATCGGGGCCTTACGTTTGTTAAAAAAAAAAAAAAAAAAACACGTTGTTAATGCTTTATTTTTTACTTGTTTAGACAAAATAGCAGAATATTAATTCTAGTTATCGGCCAAAAGAAAATTAACTAAAAATTAATCACTGGCTTGTTGACATCAGCCAGATATTGTTGCCTCCCTAATAAACACAAATGCTATTTCTGATGCAAGATTAACCGCTAGTGAGTAAATGGCTCAATGCACCTTGTACAAATTCAGACCCAAACTCTTGGCCTTCGTCGTTCTGGGTGGACTTGCACCGAGAGAATTGCATCTGCCAAAATCTTCTGTTGCTCGGGGATACCGTGAGCGCGGTTTTCTTTTCTTTCTGTGCAGAAAAGCTCTTCAACAAACTCACATCCTTCCTGCATGCCAGCAACCACCCGTCCCACAACCGCATTCAGCCCTGGCTGCTTTTTCAATAGAGGAAATACTTAAGCCTCAAGACGATTTCCACACTTTTTTTAGAGAGAGCACTAGTTTTTAACAACAAAACAACACCTCATTACTTCTAGAAATACAACGTGGCTTTTGGTGTCATTCAAAATGAAGAAGAAAAAAAAAAAAAAAAAAAAAAAAAAAAATATCATAAGCACAGTTTTATATACACCAACAATTTAGATTTGTTTGCTCAGCCACAATGACGTCAGTGATGTGTGAAACCACAGTGCTCCTCTTGTCTGTGTTCTATGCAAAACCTGCAGTTTTGATATTTTAGGTCGGGCACTTTGGTTTTCAGTGGACAAGTACTGGTCTTTCCAAAAACTCTTAAAGAGCTTATGGGCTTCAAAGACAAACTACTGTCACAGCATGAGGAATAAATCGAGTTTTATTTAGATTACGGATAAACACTCTTACACACACTGACACAGAGGCCTTAACTGCTGCATTAACAAGGATTAGGGCTGGGAGGGAAACATTGCAATGATTTTAATGAGCTTTTTATTTGGCCGTTAGGTTTCCAAAAGACCACAATATTAGATTAGTTTCATGCCCCACTCATTGTTATGTGACAGACAATTATGAGAGCGTTAAGAAGTTTGAATCAGTTCAAAACATTTTATACAAGCTGATTCAAAACTGATTCAGTGATCAAGTGTGGCATTTTTAAGTTTCTTTAAGTTGTTCTAACAAAAATTCTTTAAGTTGTTCTAACAAACTTTGTTTCTTTAAGTTGTTCTAACAAAAATATTTGTCAGTAAATATTGCTTTTTGTTGTTATATTGGTGCATATAAATGAAATTTATAGATTTAGAAATTTGTACTTGAAAACGTATATTATATATATACTACCTAAATCTAACATTAAAACCGTCATTTTCTTTAAAGCTGACTAGAAAAAGTCCATGTGCATTTGAAATGTTTTTACTAAATCAACTTGTAATGAATGTCACTTCAGTTCTACTTTCTGAGTATGAATTATCATATGCAGTAAAAGGCAACAATACTCAAACACTGTAAAAGGTTTTGCCACAAACTCAACTGACTGGCTTCTCTCTTGTATGACTTCATATGAGTCTCTTCAGACCTTAGAACTGTACATGATTTATGAGCTTCTACAACTTTTGACTTCCTAACTGAACTCCTTTCCACAGACTGATCATAGAAATAAACAGTATAAAAGTATTCAAAGTGCAAAGAGAGACCAAATTTTTCTTCAAGCATGATACAAAGCTAAGATATGGTTCCAACTACACAGCCCAGCTTAAGATAGTTTTCATATTGAAAGATATTTGCACGCATCAGGGAGCAGCTTTTGAATGGAATCGCGTTTGAATGCGCGCTCGCATTTTACTTTCGATTTTGTGATCGTGTGTACTCAGTGAATAGTGAGCGGTGGTGCTGAGCATGTATTCTGCAAGAGAGAAGATTTGTCAGACGCTTAGGCTCTGTTGTGCAATGAATCCTCCGCCACGGTCTTGTCAGTCATCTCGTCACATGATCAGTGAACTCCTGCTGCACTATGTACGACTCTGCAGCTCGTGCTGGATGGAACTGAAGCGACCGTTATCCAACTGAATTAAATGGTTTTTATTTCTATAAAAAGCAAAATGACAGTGGAGGCGTAATGTAAACGTAGTGGTGGCATATTCTTTCCTAATTTCACCCTTTTAACTTTAATTTTAACTAACCTCTGGCTAATATCTACTAAGAGATAAGTAGGTACATTTTAGGTACCTTGTACACCTAGTTGTATCAATAATTAAACATTGCACAGGACTAAAGCTCATTGTGTGACTGATATCCTGCATGAAATGTGAAAAGCAAACTAAAGGAACGCACTTGGACTTACATAATGCTGACGTCACTGGATAGGCATTCCACCTCAGCAGAAATTCCAAGCCTTCCAACAAGGTTTGGAAATAATATGGAAAGTAGTAGTGAAATTAGCATCAGTGTTATTTAGTTTTTCTCCGGCAAGGCCAGGAAAGAGGCAGCCAGAAGACATGAGGCAATGACCGGTGTTTAGATTGAACGAAGAGATTATTAGCACTAGGAATTCAGGAAATACACATAGAAAAAGAACCAACAGTTATAAGTAGACGTTTGACGTCTCACTATCTGCCCACAAGGCAACAACACATTCTGTGAGAAAGCATCTATGGCATGCTGTCAATTAGGACAAGAAACAATTTTAACATGCCAGTCAGTTTGTAAAAAAGAAAAAAATTGCACTTAGAAAGAAATTCTCTGGGGCAAGGTATTGCATAACACAAACTGTTAAAATTTTAGCCACAAAACATTACACTTGATCAGCTGAGACTAGTGTGACAACGCAAAGTTTTGAATTTTGAATTTTTCAACTCGTCTTGACTGTGTAAGCTTCACATTTCTGCTTTGAAACATCTCAACCCATAGACTTCCATTGTAAGTGCAGCACTGTAAACATGGCAGTTCAGTTGACAGCAGGACACAGATGATATCATTAAAAACATCACAGATTAAACAATTTCTTTTTTTTTTTTTTAACTGACATTGACTTTGCAAGGTTATTTTGTCATTGCCTCTATCTGTGAGGCTTAAAGCTTCTCATGCTTTTAACCCAACACTCAGGAGTACTGCCTCTCTTGCTGTATAAATGATTCATGTCCATGTTAGAAATGTGTAATAATGGCAAAACAATAACAACTGACTCAAAAACAGGGAAAGAAATTAACACAAGCCAAGAGCCCAATGAAAGGTTTGGAGAAACTGACTTTAGCAAGTAAATAAAACAGTGGAGTTTATAATAAACTGCCACATATTGGCTTAAATCGAATTGCAAAAATTATAGTTTAACCCTCGCTGACGTGAGTAAAGTAAGCGGTTCAAATCAAACACAAAGAAAAAAAATAACTACAATATTAAACCCCCCCCAAAAAAATGTATAATTTTGCATTAATTCATAATATTTATTTATTTACTATTAATACATGTATTATTTTATTATTCAAAATAATATACAAATAAAAAAATGTTATTATAATAATTATGAATATTATTAGTTTTATTTTTAAATATATAAATCAACAAATGATAAAAAAAAAAGAGGGAATTAATGAATACAACGTTTTTACAAAAATTATAGCCTGAAAATCGATGAACCAAAACGACCTCTGAAGGGAAACCCCCCAAAAGAGATGGTAAAAATCCTACTAACCACACCACAGTATTAAGCTTCACTTACACCAAGCCAACCAGTCAGATCCGTTTTTCTGCAAATGAGTACTTTTTTTTCTTCAGCTATGGACCAATCAGCTACACTGCACTCTCTACCAATGGGTGGGCTGCAGCTGAAACCAAGATTAAGACAGAAAGAGTGGGACGCCAGACTATAATTCACTCCTCCGTGTCTGAATCCCAACAGCCACAATGCCAAAGACCCCTAAATATAATCCAGTGGGTCAGCAATGGAAAAAAAGAGGATTTATAAAAATTACTTCCCGCAACCCCATAGGCATGTGAAGAAGAAGATTTTCAGTCTCCACCCGAGGGGTTTGGGAGGAGGAGAGGGCCACATTCCCAAAATACCAGGGAAGACCATGAAAGGTTTGCAGCCACGGAGAGCTTGCTCCCCCTTCCCACCCTGACCTCCATGTCCCTCCAGTAGAAGCTGCTTATTGACCCACAAGACCTCTGGATATAAGGCATACAAAAAAGCTATTAACTAGTCACTGCTAACTGTGTTCCATTACCAGATCTAATTATTTTGAGAAAAACCCAAAAGAAAAACCCAAAGTTGAACAGTAAATTTTTGCAGGATACTTGAATAGAGAGTTCAAAAAACACTTTCAACTTATTCTAAATCATGCTTCCAATCACAAGTCCCCTCTTCGACAAAACCTCATCTACAATGGCCAGCTACAAAAGTTTAAATGGCAACAACATCCAATGCGTCAAACCAAACCGATTGTTTGGGATTGCACAGCATAAAAAAGCACATGCACAAGATCAACGAATATAAGATGACAATGCAGTACTGGCCCAATGAGGCATGTGACAGTTCCATTACACAGGCCCTGGGACAGCAGCCCAACGCTGTATCATGTGAGTTAACCACATTCATAATGAAACTTAACGCCTAGGACTTTCAAATGTATTTACTTGATTTCGTCTACACAGTTTGTTACTGTGCATATGCATACAATCAAATGCCTACAGTGCAAACTCTTTTAAAGACAAAAAGAGATGGAAAATGAGTGTGTGTTTGTGTGTGTACTGAGCCCCCGTGTCTCTCAGAATGAGGGCAATCTCCATTGCCCTCTAGCCCCTCGGCTGCCACATGAATGAGAAGTATTCATCCACCAGCTGGCCGTCGGAGCTTTGCGGCCATACGCTGCAGGCATGGGGACCGGGCTTCTGTATCCACGGCCCCTGCCACCCTTTCCTTGGCACAGAGACGTTTATAGTCAAGCCAGATGACCAGAATTGGGGAGTCATGGTAACACAGAGCGGACGGCGTATCACGCCATGGCCCCCTTCTGCCTTATTCTTCCTCATGAATAAGAATCTGTACTCTATTGGTGAATATTTCCAGACGTCCGGCTGAGTCAGTGCATTTATCTAAGGCTGACAGAGAGCAGATTTGTTGAAGGTGGGCCACTGTTGGTAAGCCACCCCTTTTGACCAACTTTTTTTTTTTTTTTAAGTATCACATTTTGACTTGTTACTCCAAAGATTTAATATAAAGAATTATATCGTATTATTATGAATGGGAGAAAATATGGTGGAATAAGTCCCACCTTCAAAATAAGAGCCAATCACCAATTGGTAAAGTCAACTGCAGTTCCCATAGAAATAGGCAGACGCGCACTTCCTATAAAGACACGTGCTTAGGACTGCGCATGCGCATTAGCTTCATGCAGCCTGAATCTTTTTGTCATGATTCTAGCATGTAGAAACAACATTTATGAGACAGTTATTGTCAGATTTCATCTGTGATTTCAAATGAAAATTTAATCGAAAGCTTGGCAAACAGCTTTGGAGAATTTGATGTTTCCCCATTCAAAGAGATAGGAGCTGCACTTGCAAAGATGGCCGCCAAGTGAAATGACTTGTCTTAAAGGGACTTTGGTTACTTGTCCTGCACTATTTGTACTATTGGGTCTGATGAGATGGGAATCATAAAGAATTTAACAATTCTGGTTCTATTAATCTTTAAGTCAACATGAAACGAAAGTTGCAATAGTCCTTTCTTACCTATTGTGAGATATATATGAATGAAACTGTTTCTCGAACAATAAAGAAAAATAAAAATGTAGGGCAGGACTTGATTTTGCCCATCAGGAATTGATTGGATGGTTGTGGTTTGCTATTGGTGGATCTCATGTGAGTGACAGGTTGCCCCACCCTCTCACCAGTAAACACATCATCAGAGAAGAGAGATGTCGCTGCAAGTAGGGAAGTTATTTTGATTAAAGATTACGAGGGCACATGAATTAAAAAAAACGAATGATGTGCATGGATAAATCATTTATAATAAATGCTGTAGTATTCCAACCACACAGAACACCATAGCAACCACATAGAAATGCACTAAAAGCCACTACGAACACTTAGCAGATATCCTATCACTTTGGAGGTACATCCTGCCAGACTAAGCGCTCTCCTCTTTTCTTTGGAGGAATCTAGTTTTACACAAAATTATTTTAGATGACTGGTTATAAGTTAAAAATGTAGCTCATCATACTGCAGACAATCATTCTCAACAGCACGCAGGGGTTAAACAAGAAAACAGACTGGCAGAGCCAGAGACAACTCACAATGAGTGTGCAACAGAACAAACGCTCTCCTCTTTTGTTTAGGGCCTCTCTGTTCCTCCCAAGAAAAAGCGTCAAGAGAGAGCAATAGAAAGAGGGCCGGAGAGGGGGGAGAGAAAGGGGGGGCTGTACACCGAACCCCAAAAGATATTTTCATGGATGTCCACTTCTAGTGAAGCCCACCCCAAACTCTTGACCTCCATTTTCTCACTCTGCACGCCATGGACAATCTGGATTCTCACTCAATCATGTCTTCTCCCTAGAGCCTCAACTCCCATTTCCTGTTTTTAAACAGAAAGCCCCTCGTCCAGAGAATCCTATTCACCGCCGTTCTCCTCGCAGGGCCTGGAAATCAAGCGGACGAGTGGCGTTGCACAGTTTCACAACAGACATTGGGCGACTCCACCCTGACAGCTCACTGCCCTCCAAATGATGCAGTCATTCTGGCTCAAGAATGGCGATTTAGGGATGGAAGAAACTTGATACTGTGGGCTATATGACTGATGGAGACTAAGGCAAAGGGTCCGAGACGGAGACATGGCCCCTGGGTTGGACATGTTCTGTACTGGTAAACAAAACACTGAGCGAGGTTATCTGGTTTAAGAGTGCCAGCCCTCTGGGTGTTAAGTAGGCACCACTTCAACAGCACTTCATAAAAATCCCTTGAAACATGTCCAGGTTCACATTCACTACATGGTTTCAGATGTGATACCTCTCAGAGACATGTGTCAGGTAGTCATAAATATAACAGGACTTAGCTAAGGGATAGTTCATCCAAAATTCACTCCAAACCTCTTGAGCGAACATAAAATTATGGGGGTCGTTGCAAACCTATATGGAGTTTCTTTTTTCTGCGAAACACAAAGATTTAAAAATGCACTTTTGCCAAAAAAAAATTCTGTCATCTTTTACAACCTCATACCTCAACCTCGTTTCAAAACCATAAAAAAAAAAAACATACAATAAAAGTCAATGGGTTCCAATGGGATTGTTTCTGACACATTTTTCTAAATATCTTCTTTGGGTTCTGCAGAAGAAAAGTCATACATGTTGGGAGTGATTTTGAGGTAAACAATTCGTTTAAGCTTACTTCTTTCCACTTTTTATATGGGTACAACAAACAAAAGACAGGAAGTTGTAAGAAAAAAAAAAAGAAGAAACAGGATCAGGCATTGTTGCAAGCGAGGTTCAAACTCAAATTTTCCTAATGAGCACCAAGGCTCAACATGGAAGAGCATGTCTGCAAACTGCTAAGCATTGTTTTACATATTTAAAAATAACTTAGCTTGTGATACAATGTCAAGTGTCAACAGATGGGAAACACGTAGCAACACTTTTACTCGCCAAGTTCTCACAGATCTGACTCTTGAATGTGATGTCAAACCACTTTCATGACAGTACAGCATTATAACATCACAGGTCTGGCCCATGAAACAGCTCAATCAGGACCATTCCATCTGATTTAGTTTGCCATGTTGCAATGCATGTTACAACATAAACGACTGCTGCTGTACTTTAATGTTATTTTTAGCATTTCATGTGTATTTATTCTTGGATGTCATTGGACATAAAAAGAGCAAATGCCTGACTTCAGGAGAGCTCAGTTTTTTTTTCTCTCCACACACCTTTACTGTAACGTGAAGGTCTGCTTACCAGATGCTGAAACGCAGCAGCAGACTAGAAACAGGAAAGGAAGACATTATGCAGAGCGTGCAGCCTTTCAACATCCTGCCAGACTAAGTGTACGGCCACATACGAATAGCTGCATCTCACGAGCAACAAAAACCAAAGACCTATATGTGCCGAACAAATCTTGAAGTGGACCACTGCACACAGCATGCAATTTAACATGCATATTCGTCTCATGAGCCCCTGATATTGTCATTAAAAAGGGGACCATGTTTTTTGTGTGTGTGTGACTCATAAATAAGGAATAAGACATGCACAGAGGCAGCTCTCTAAATAAAGGTTTCAAAGGTTTGATGCGAGTTTCCAGCAACTTGCTTTCTTCGGATGAGGGTTGGTAAATTATGCATGCTCACCAGGACCATTATATGGCACGAATCTAGGCCACTAACCAAAACACTCAACCTCCCGATAACAAAACACACTAAAGACAGAGGATTTCACAGATACTCAAAACTCACTATATTCATTCAAATTAAAATAAGTATGTATGACTTTCTTATTTCTATGGAACCCAAAGAAGACATTTTGAAAATATGTTGTTACCTCATGTTGTTTCAAAACCATTTGACGGTCTGTGGAACACAAAAGAAGAAATTTTGCAAAACGTCCCGGTGACTCTTTCACAATGGACTGTGACTGAAGATGTCATGTCAAAGGATGCAAAAACAAATGATATCTGGGTCTTTTCCTCGTGCAAAGTTATAGTATAACTTATCGCAATATGGCCCACAAATAATGTGGACCACTTTTACAATGCTTTTATTCTGAGTTTACTTCTTTTTGGAATGCTTGACATTTTCAGTCACAAATCATTGCCGTTGCTTAGTCCAACCAGGACATTCTTTTAAATGTCTCCTTTTGCACTTTGCAAAACTATTAATGCCATACAAACTCAGAACGACAAAATCCTGACACATTTTCCACATTTATGAGGAACTATTCCTTTAATAATGCAGAATCATGCAGGCTGAAACAGTACTAAAACAAAGGCTGTCTCAAAACCTAGTTTGTTGTCTAACAAGACAGCATTTTGTGCATCACAGGTGCCCAACCATGCTGCCTAGGTAGGCAACCTATTAGGTTTAGACACAACCAAAAGCGTCTGTGCCATGCTCCATGTTGTTGATGTTTGTTGACATGTCTTAGGGATGAACTGGAGCAGCTTTTGCATTTCTATTTAACTCTACAGACGCATACTGGATAATATAACAGGCTGTTACATGACAAACACAAGTGGCAAAGGTTACGCTAATAAATCCCTGTTAGATCAGTCACACCCTGGCAAAACAACAAAATAGTACCCGCTGGATTCTTATCATGAATCGTGTAAAAGGGCATATAGACAGTCCAGTCTTCGTGCAACTTCGGTCAGGTTCGGCTTTTGAGTTCGGGAGTAAAGATCCAGAGGCCTGAGACATCCGCGGCTGATAGTAACTCGCCCATCCCAGGCCGGAATCAGCTGTGTCGGGACTGCGTCCCTCTCCCTCCGCCTTCTGCTGTGTTTACCGTGAATAAACCGCGACTAATACACTCCAATCTAACAGATCAGGAGGAGGAGGAGGAGGAGGAGGAGGAGGGGAAGAGGAGGAAGAATCGCTTGCTGTGTGTCTCTCTCTTACCTCTCTTATCGAGATCGTAGCCGACTACCACGAAGTAATCGGCGAGCCTGGTCATCTTATCGAGATCACGGCGACAGGCCTCGGGGGTGACTGTAGTCTTTCCGCTGGCAGACGATATTCCGATCACATTGTGAAGGCAGCGGCGACAGCAGCATCCCTCCAGCAGCAGCCCGCCGCCATACTGTCGCTGTGAGTGTGCCGTGCCCTGACAGCGCTGTACGCATGCGCCGTGAGCGCGGCGGCAGGGAGGGGCGCATGGTCAGGGTATGTTGCGTAGTCATTCATTACAGCGCGTGTACAAGATAGAGTGAAAAAAAAAAAAAAATAATAATAATAATATAAAATTCTACAATTAAAAAAAGTGTTAATTTTTTAACTTTAAATTACATTTACGTATACGATGAAATTATATTTTAAAAATCTTTACGTAGAGTAAAAATGCATAGGCCTACTTGTGCAGTAATTTTTTTTATCAGCAAAAAGTACGAATCTCCTAATTCTTTGAAAAAAGATTTTTTTCAACCGTAATATTTGTTTATAGAAGTTTTTAAAAGCTCACACAAAAACATATATTACCAAGAGACTTTAACATCAACAACCTGATATGGATAATTGTAATAATGAGAGAGATTAATAAGTAAGATTATGTTTAAGATTGAATGCATGCAAATACAAAGCGGACAAATTATTTGGTGGCATGCAAAAAAATACACAATTGCTTTTCGGATGAATTTGAATAGATCTAAAGCACTTCTTTTTGTCCCTAAGACTAAGCAGGAAAAAATATTTATTTATTTATGCATAGTGACATTATTTTCATCATAGTTATGTAAAAAAGTAATGTTTAATGGACTCAAGTGCTGTCATGTGAACTGCTTTCAGAAGAGTTTGCAGATTTCTTTATCTCAGTGGAGGTCAAATTAACCCTCATTACTGCACATTTTGTCTTCTTAGGTAGCTGTATAAACCATAGGTGGTTTTAGAGACCCTAATTAGGGGGGCTTCAGTCACCTGCCTTTTATCCTAGCCCACTAAAAATCTGCGATTAGCTCAGCTGTCATTGCTTAGGTAACAGGATCACACTGACTGCATGAACACGTGGCGCAGTTAGTGGATTTCGCTATAAAGGTTCAATGTTTGGACAGTTGTTGCATAAATGTTACAATTCCGAGTTTCATCACAGAGGAAAAAGCTGAAAAGGCGTACCGGATAACCCCCCTATCCCACAATCTGAGGCCTGTGTCCTTGCCTGTCAGCATCGACACGCCTCCAAAAGAATTCCAACACTTCCTGTGTAAAGTCCTTTGACCCAGAGTACTTATCACAGTAGAATTAAAAACATTCACAGGCATGTTATACTGTCAGCATGCCAACTCTGAATTTATCTGAATGTTTACAGGAACAACAGGCACTTTCTAATTGACAGTAATTTCCCTAGGAAAATGCCCCAGGGAATTGGCTGTGTATATATATATTATAATTTTTGGTACTTTTTCTAGTCACTGAGGTTGTTGAAGTCTGAGAGATCCCCAGCCAAAGGAGTCGTGTAATTTCATTGGGTCAGGTGGATCACATGACACTTTAGCCCTCCATTGTGGCAGCCCAAAAGAGCAAATTAATTAAAAAAGTAGAAATTTTGAAAAGGGGAGAAAGATAGAAGAGTGGAGTCAGTAAAGATGAGCCCCATCCCTCATGTTTAACAATGGATTTAGGGATCAAGTTTCCCACAATGCCTTGAGAAAAGCAACATTAACAATAATGAAGTCTTTCGTGCAGCTGGGCCACCTCCATATCCAGTTCCCAAAAGGAGCTGATATTGAGTCAAAAGGGCAACCATGCACTGCACCTGCACCAACCAAAGAAGCGTTAAATGATATTTAGCTTGATATTGCAGAATAATTCTACCTGAACACAAAAACATGCTCATATATGTCTTTCTCCACTACAGAAGCCAAGTAATATTCTTATGAAACAGAAAAGTGACAAGTGAAAAGATCACAGGAAGAGTCGTGGGTTGTGCTTTGGTCGCCGCCATGTGACAGGAAGGACAGATAGACACATTTCTAAAGGTAGCGCTCTGCTTGTAAAGGTGTCTGGGCCTCCATCGCATGACACGTAGTCTTTTGGGAGAATATAAAGCAGAGCTGTTTTTGGCCGGATTTGAAAGTCACATGACATCCTGTCAACAAACCAATAGACAGGAAGAGGTGTCTTGGCTGAGTGAAAATCATAGGTCATCTCAGAGCATCCTAATTCCTTATGTCACAATCTGGACTATGAGGAAAACCCTGCTTAATATTGATATTAATATAAGTATTAATGCTTGAAAAATAAAAATTGTTCTTATTATTATCTTAATTAAAAGTTTTAATGTGTTTTTCAATGCTCAATGTTTCAAAGCATATATAATTTTAGTGACATTTTTAAAAAAAAAATGCATGTATTGATTCATAAGAATGTATGTTTTACATATAAAAAAATATAGAATAAGTACAGTATAATACATATACAATTATATAAATACAAATGTTCAGTATGCATATTGAGTAAGGCATAATGTCCAATCATTATTTCAAAACAATAATAAAATCATCCCAAGCGGGGTAATTAATCTTTTTATCACCCTGAAGTGTTTATTACCAGCTGACTGCACTGTATCAATAAAGGACCATAAAATATTGATAGTGTTGACATTATTTTATATGTGAGAAGACAGCATTTCAGAGAGCCACACACACACACACACACACACATATATATATATATATATATATATATAGTCTTGTTAAAAAAAGACTTACCTTAGTATTTAGCTGCTATGATCTTTATTTTGATTCTGTCCTGTGTATAGTAAATTCAACAATTATGAGTTTCTTACATTTCTGTTTTGACATCAAACATAAAACATGAAACATGTTGTTTACAGAAGCAACAGATATTCCATCTTAACAATCTATGTGAGACTGACATGAAGTGACATTTGACCAAATTCGTTGACAGATTTGCATGAAGAAATAAGCAATGCATAAATAATATTGCATAAAAACCTGTTTCTTCTCCTCTATATCAAAATATTGAATTGACAGCACTAATAATATCTTGTTGAATTTTTATTTTACACTATCTTATTTAATATTAATATTAAAAAATAATATTAATTATATTAAAATATAATTAAACTCATTAAACATGTATTATGCAATTATGCAATCATTTAAGACATTTCTCCTTATATAGAACATATATATGTTCTACATATATATGCTCTGCGCGGGCCTCTAACCTGAGTCTCTGGCGTAGGAGTTGGACGCTCTAACAAGGAGGCTAAAGGTGAAGACTACAAGAAGATCAACAAAGCTTTACTTATCAGTCAGAATACTGTAGCATAAATACATTTTTAAAAAATTTTAAAAGATGAAACAGAAACCATCTCACAGAGACGTCCAGGTCGTCCACGGAAGTTAACACCTCGACAGGAGCATCAAAAATCAGCATGCAAGTTCACTGCAGTTATTTAAAGAAGTAAAAAAATCCAAACTGGGGTGACTATTTCCTGTGACACAATACGGTGGACACTGCAGAGAAATGTCATGCATGGGTGCCGTCCACGAAAGAAGCCTCTCCTAAAGCCCAGGCACAAAAAAGTCCACCTAGGGTTTTCCAGGGCCCCTGCTGACAAAGATGAAGACTACTGGGACTCTGGAGTGATGAGACCAAGATAAATGTTTTTGGAACTGATGGCTTCAAAACTGTATGGCGTCACAAAGGTGACGAATACAAAGAAAAATGCATAGTGCCTACAGTGAAACATGGTGGTGGCAGTGTCCTTATGCAATCGTAAGGCTGCATGAGTGCTGCTGGTGTCGGGGAGCTGCATTTCATTGATGGCGTCATGAATTCACAGATGTGAACTAAGGCCACTGTTGGATTTCTGAAGAAGAACAGGGTGAAAGTGATTCGGTGGCTCCCGATCTGAACCCAATCAAACAACTATGGGGAATTCTGAAGAGACAAGTTGAGCATCACTCTCCATCCAGCATCCAGTCTCTAAAAGAGGTCATTCTTGAAGAATGGAAAAAGATAGATGTTGCAAAATGTCGCTAACTTGTTCATTCCATGCCTAGAAGACTTGGTGCTGTCATTAAAAATCATGGAGGCCATACAAAGTACTAGATGTAGTAGTTTTTGTTGTGGGGTGTACTTATTTTTGCATCACCCTAATTTGAGTAAAACTGAAAATGTTGTTCTCTAAGTTATATTATTAACCTTACTTTCATGTTATGAGTTAAACAGATATAGTTATATTAAACTTAGTCTTGTCAACATGTTGGAAATTGTTTTTGTGTTCATTGAGATATTGTTTAAAATGTTACTTTTTAAAGGGGGTGTACTCATTTATATATATATATATATATATATATATACACACACACTTTTTTGGCATATAGTGTACTTTAAAACTGAGGCTAGAACTCTATAGTTCTAAATAGAACACAAATGAACCCTTTTACTAAGTGTACTTTGAAAATGAAAACAACAACAACTGGCAAACCACGTGGAATATACTGCTAATAAACTAAATTAAAAGTGAAAGCCTAATAAACTTGCAGAATGTAACCGGTACCTGCCAGATCAATCCAGTTCAGTGACAGGATGGGAATATAACAATGAGTCATGTGAGGATGATGATGTGACAGGATGAAACATATAAGGCGGTCGGTGTCTTTGTTCATATACCAACATTCATTTATCTTTTATAACCGCCAGCTATTTGATCCACTATCACACAGTCTTGTATCTTTGTCTTCATTCATTTCTGTGAATATACATGCATTGTTCCCCTGCAGTCACACCCAAACAAAACCGCTCAAGCATACTGCCATTCCCACACACAGATCCAAACATAAGTGTATAGCATAGATGCACTGGCTGATGGGTAATAGTAAAAGAACAGAAACAGAAGCCCTGTAAAACAAACATGACCGCTAACTGTCCATCCCAGCAGTACAAATAAACTTGATTGTGAGCCATAACAAACTAGTCGCATTCTCAAACTTGATGCCTGGCCATCGTAAACATGCGAGGGAAACAAGCTCAGTGGGAACAAGCATGTTTTCAAATTGATTTAGCAAAGGGATTTACCATGGGGAGGAGGATGAGTGAAGAGACGTCACTGAGATTTCAACAAAAGGGCCGTCATTGGAGAGGTTTGTTTTTGTGTTTGAAATGTTTAAGAGATGTTGTTTACGTGCACTAGTTTGAACGTAATGAGAATTTTCGCTTGGGAGATTAAATACACTATTACTTTCTGTTTTGAACCCCGAAATCCGTCATTACATTGATGATATTTATTCAGTGTAGTTATAGTAATGTTCACTAGGGGGCAGCATACAAGAGACAACCGTTTACTAACCATTCTAATCTATTTATCAATCTATCTATCTATCTATCTATCTTACAGAATAGAAATATTCAGTCACATTGTGCAGTTATACATTTACAGTTTTTCTTTTACAATCGACCCATTTCTTAATACTTCACACAGTTCTCCTAACCAACTTCAGCTTGGCACAGCATAAATTTCACATCCAAAATAAACTATCAAAACACTTCATACAATTATTTTTTTTATCCCAGCTATTGCAATTGAAAACAATCATGTCATCACAGGCAGCTTGTGTGTTATGGTTTGAACCAGATTCATTGGCTGTGGTGTGGTGTGTGGTTACTCATGTTCACCCTGGAACCATGAGACATTTCTAAGGAGAAAAGGAAGAGAATGTGAAGAAATGTGATTAGTAAACTATCCGATTTTGGTAACACTTTAGTTTAGTCCAATTCTCAGTATTAATAGTTGCTTATTAGCAAGCATTTTACTAGGATATTTCCTGTACTTATAATGCACATATTAATGCCTTATTTTGCATCCCATAATCCTACCCAATAAGTAAACTTAACTACCTTACTAACTATTAATAAGCAGCAATTAGGAGTTTATTGAGGCAAATGTCATAGTCAAGTCTTGTTTTTTATGGAATATTGAAGTATTTATTATAAATTATTTATTTGTGCACATCATTATTTTTATAACATCTTTTCTCTTCTCTGATGACGTGTTTACTGGCGTGAGGGCGGGGCAACCTGTCACTCACATGAGATCGACCAATAGCAAACCACAACCATCCAATCAATTCCCCATGGACAAAATCAAGTCCCGCCCTAAATTTTTCTCATTCGAAAAGCAGTTTCACTCAGATATACATCACAATTGGGAAGAAAAGACTATCACAATTTCCATTTCATGCTGACTTTAACCTTAGATTTTACCTTGGAGGGCTGATGTCTAGGAAATCCCTTTAAATCTTTTTGTGTATTTGTGTTACTGATGGCACGGTTGTTGCTCAAACATGGACAAAATTTTATAAAATCATTCAGAAGCTTAAATTTAACTCGTGACACCTTGATTTTTCAAGGAAAAGTGGGGAATACCACAAACAGTTGAAGTTCAAAGTTTGTTTGTCACATGCTCAATTGCCGTTGAAATTGCACCATGACTGTGCGTAAGAGATCCGTGAAACAAAGGAGTAAACAAATACTAAATAATAATAATAATAGTTTATGATATAACCATTTAAAACAGTTGCACTATTCATAATAACATATTGCTGTGAAATGAATGCATATTAGATAAGCTTATGTCATCATTGCTGAAGAATATTGAAGAATATAGTCTCACTAGTGTACAATTCTCCAATCAAACCTCTATTTAGGCCTTTTTGTACAATATAAAATGACATTGCAGATAATATCACAACAAAAGTGCAAAAAAGTGGTTGCTTTCTGTGACATAATTAGAAGAGAATGTCTATCCAATCAATTATCACTAAAATGCACATTGATTAGTAACATGCAAGGGTGCGTCCTGCCCTCCTGAATTTCTGGGGAAGTCAACTGGTCTCTAAAGCATCCTTATCCCTTCTGCACACTCACCCCAATGGTTAGAGATAAAGGGGTTTAGTGAGAATGTTAGTGAAATGGTAAAACTAGGTGAAAAATGCTGTTACCATTTAAAGGGTTGCATTTTGTTTTTTGATCAGAATGCGGAAGATCAGTGCCACCAAACATAGCAATGCAATAACTGTATATTGCTTATCTCATAAAAATATAGTTATATAAACACCTGTTATATCATTTATTTGCATAAAGTTAAGGAGCTGCCCTAAAAAAGGTTATGCATAAAGGTAACTGCATTTTACACCAATCAAGTTTGGCCATTTATCAAAATGACTCTGCATGATCCAGTGTGAAAGACGGGACACACCTTTGAAAAATCTCACTGTAGTCCCGCCCAGTCCATATTTAAACGCGTCAATGTCAGCTGAACCTCAGACTTCACGAGAGCTTGATCTTGGCGAGCGCGTGCGCACCCGTGGGAAAATTCTCAAGACCATTTTATGCGTGGCACTAGATCTAAACCTGAGATAAAGGTCAGTAAAGTTTATATGTATGATGTATTAATATAAAAATAACAGTCAGAATGTAGGCTATTTAAAAAGGTAACTAAGGGAAAGGTGTAGACTGTAATTAGTTGGCAACTAATTAGTGCTGATTAGATACTTCGTGCACCACTCTAGATTTGTATAAAATATTTAGTCATATAAATGTATGCATTTATTCCGTTATTTGGTGCACAATTGCTAGCAATAATGTGTTAATAATCTGCGCGGGGGGGGATGGGGGGGGGGGGGGGGTGGAATCTAGTGGGCATCAATCAATTATTTTTTTCTTCTCTTCATTTTATGAATAGTTGAAACACCACAGTACCCTGGAGTTGGAGTTTTGGTCCAACTTGGAAGTTTCAGTAGTTGGAAATTTAATACTGTCCAGGTGCATTGGAAGCCCCCTCCTGACCAAGGGGGCGTGAGAATATTATTCGCCCACGATGAGAGCACTTTTCCCGGTTTTTGTGTATTGCATCAGCCTATTCTCCTCACAACTGTTGGCACTACCGGTGAGAAACAGGTAGGAATTCGCCTTTTAAATATCTCAGATTTGTTGGTCGGTCTATTTAACTTTTTGTTTTGGGTGCTCATTATTTAATATAGTAGGTAGTAGGTTGCCTAAGTGTGTTTTTGTGGTGAAGTAATCTTACCAAGCTCTGAATGATGAATGAACAGTTGCGCTTCGAATCTTTTTAACGAATCCGCTGAACCGGTTTACAAAACCGGTCTAAATGATTTGTTCATTAATCGGCGGTTCCCGAGTGAACAAATCACTGATTTAACCGAAAAAAAAAGATTTGAAAATATAAGTTACTTATATTTCCGAATCGCAGAAATGTTAAAATTGGGTTGGTTTTGATAGATGTCATTTTTTTTAAATGGCCAAAAACATTTTGTTCAAGCAAGAAATGTAAATTTATGTCAGTATTTTTTATTATAAATGTAAATTATGTACTTTATGTTTTTATGAACTGAATTAGGATGCATGGAATTACAATAAGTACCCTTATAGATAATAAAACACAAACAGCAACAAAACGACTTTATTTAAATGTTTTATGCCCCGCCGGTGAATCTTTTAAACGAACCGTTCAAAAGAACCGAGTCGAACTCGCAAATTCAATCTTTGCACCTTCAAAAAGTTAAACACCTTCACAAAGGCACACTTAAGTAAAGTTTTCCGCAATATTTCGAAGTAGACTGGCACCAGGGATGTATTATATACAAAAAGAGTTTATTAGACAAAGAGAGGATGTTGTGTCGCGAGAGATAATCGTTGCGGTGAACAAGGTCAGTTAGGATGGTAGACGTGACTGTATAAACGCACGCATCCCATCATTCACCGGCATAGTGGGTCGCCTGCTTCTTGGTCAAGCAAACTTTTACAGTAACACTTTACGATAATAGTTCATAAATATAACCTATTATAAAACGCTTAACAGATAAGTTCATATACATTCTCATATAAAATATATGCATAACAGTACTTATTTGAATTCACATTGAATACTGATGTATACTGATGAGTCACATGACCAGAGCTGTTAATTTCAGTTTGCACCTCTGAAAGATGACGGCTGTGTCAAAGCGTCATCAGTAGAAGCATGAAACGTGTACATAAATGTAGGCTAATACTTAAATGGTCTATTATTAATGTTTTATTAATGAATACTCATATAAATCATGATAACAATACATCGAATTTGAGCAGTCGAATTTGTGAGCAGTGGGGAAGCCCAAAACCTAATTCTGGATAAGGAACTGACTTAGAGGCATTATGAAAAGTTGATTTCCAAGTACTGTTACATGTGCATTTATTATTGTATTTTCATTTCCTTTTCCCCACAATTGCCTGATAATAAGAAAAACATTAAAAGTTTCTATTATATCTTATTATTGTGGAATGTTTTGACTATGGTAGTTTCCCGCCTGTGACCAGGAATAAAACACTTTCAGTAACTTTATTACAGTTTGTTTACAAAGAGTAAAAACTTGGATGAAATGAGTTCAGATAATAAGACAATAGTAACAATAGTAATAAGATAATAGTAGTTTTACTATATACAGTGTGCCCTTTTACATAAGGTAAGCAGCAAAATTCATTGCATCATACAATTTTTGGCTCCTAGCCTCACAAAACAAGTCGTTAGTCAATTGGTGCTCATCATGTGATTAACAGAATACTTTGTAACCCGTCATGTCTTCAGAAGCGACACAAATGAATGTACAATGTTTTTTCTTTTTGATAAACATTTGCATCATTTCTGAGTCAAGGTTAGGCGAATAAGAATAGGAAAATAGAGTATAATTTCTCAACAAATCTGACTAAATGGTAGTTTTTTACCAGACAGGTGTGGTACTTCAGTTATACTGTATTTTTTTTTCAAATGCACATTTGATTGGCAGCAAATCTCTGAAATAGTTGGGGTAGTTATTGTTGAAAACCGCAATTTAAATATATTAAAGCAATGACATGTTTTGACAAGTCATTATTTCTAGCTGATGACTGATGACGGAAGTCAAAAGGAATGAAAGTGTCTGTGTGCCCTCTTCTGGCTGACACCTGTATTCTGTGTTCACATCCATTTTGCTGAACCGTGCATTTCTCTTCATCTTGTCGGCCTGAGGAACAGACAGATAAAAACTGATACTTCAGGCTTTGAAAAGTTGTAATAGAAACTTGTATCCCGTGTCTGAATGCCAAAATGTAATGGGTAGTTTTTTCCCAGAACGTATTCTTACCTTCATAGCAGCTCATTAATATCTTGTGACGCTACAATAATGTCACGTGACAAACCATAATGTCAAGGGAAGGACTGTATATGTCCTTGACCTACAGTATTTACAGTATAATTGTGGCACATGCATTTCACATGCTTTTCTGCTGGTCTATGCGATATTTAGTGAGGACATTCGCCTGCTTTTGAGTCAGAGACGTCTGACTAGTTGATTTACAGTTACAAAGCGACAATAAACAACTGATAAATACTGTGGTGTCAGACCTTTTCTGATTACTGCAATAATGTCAGGCACTTTTAAAGAGACAGTTCACCCAAAAATGAAAACTATCATCATTTATTCACCTTCATGTCATTCTAAATCTGTATGAGATGTTTAGTAGGATGTTCACACTGCTCTTCTGCATACAATGAAAGTGGCCGGGGGTTTTGAATCTCCAAAAATCCTGATAAAAGCATCATAAAAGAAATCCCTATCTCATCTCTGACCTTACAATATCTCTCCCTCTCCGTTCTTTGTCTCTTAATTCGTCTCAGAGAACTCTATGTTCTTTAAATGGACTCACTCTTTGTTCGATAACCATCCATGTACACAGAACGTACAGCAACCTTTGTGATATCAGTCAGGGATTTTTATTGTTTAACATGCTGCATGCTGTCCCTGAATCGAACAAGGCAGTTAGTGAAGCCTGTTCTGGTGGATTTTGGTCTCTGAAAATAGCAATGCAAACATAGCCTATTTTTCTCCGTTACATAATATCTCGAGGTTTAGTTCTTGAGAGAATATGTGGAGACGGGAGCCATCAGATCGCCCTATTGTGTTTCCAAAAGCGTTTTCACAGCAATGCCATATAGAGCAACCATTTTAGGTTCCCCAAAAGGACCTTTCAGTGATCAGTTCTAAAAAGAACCATTTTTTTCTTAGTTCTGAAGAACATTTCAATAATCTGAAGAATTGTGTCCACTATAAAGAACCTTTTGTGCAATGGAAAGTTTCCATGGATGTTAAAGGTTCTTCATGGAACATCAATGCCAGTAAAAAAAAACTATTTTTAAGAGTGTATCATCTGTGCTCCATAACTGATGTTCAATGCTGTGGTCAAGAGGATAGGCTCACTGTATGATAATTGACTGAAATATGGGACATTTGGTCATCTATAGTCAGGATTTAAGGAAGTTGAGGTTACTGTCTATTATGTAGAACTACTGTGAATTAAGTAAAATGGTGTTTGGTTGTCATATTAAACTACAAATTGACTTCCTATTTTCAATGCTGGAGGAAGCAAGTCCTAAAAACTCACTCAAAGGGAAGCGTGCTGTTTATGATACATTGGTTCACTCTCAATGGGAATCTGGGCCGGTCATGTCTGGACTTGAGTTATGCAGTCCTCCGTTTACAACATAAACATTAGCATTTTACACCACGCCGCTTGGTCATTATTGTTAGCGGCGAAAGGGAAAACTCATCCGTCAGGCAGAATTCCATTGTGGATTAGTAACTAAGACCTGAATTCCTTTCTCCTCATCCTCAAGCGGCATGTTTCCACTCTGAACAGAAACCATAAAAACCATAAAAACAAACACACAAGAGGAGGGAGGACTTAAAAAGCCCCTAATCAACGCTATAAGCTAACCATTAACAGTCTTAAATCACTTTCACTTTTTTGAGTTTCACTATTGCTATTCACAGTTTAACCTTTAAAGTGCCATTTCTCCAATCAATATCCAACAGTCAAGTAATATATGGATGCCTGGAGCATGTTTAAGGCAGTTTAGGGGGACAAGGCTCATTTTCCTTGGACCTTCCTTGGTTTCATGAACTAACATTGCATTTGTCAATTTAATTACTCAAATAATTAGCTTCCTGAACAATTTTATTTATATCTATCACCATCTCCCCACCCACATTTACTGAATGTAGATTAACAGAGTGGTATATGTCATATATATACTTTGAAACTAATATTATTAAATATTTTAACACCTTTCCAGGACCATGACCCCAACAAAACATATTAATAAATAAATATATATATATTTAAAATTACATTATGTGCCATATGACCAGGATAGAAGCTGGTTTTAATGGAACATCTCATAGTAACCAGAGAAGGTCACTTGGTTTGACTCATGGTCACTTTTCCCATTGTATAATTACCATTTTCTGTCCAGCTAAATATAACCAGCTGATGACCAGTTCACAAACAGCCATGACCAGTTTCAGAGAGGTGCAAAAATCACAGCCTTATGGCAAGAACAAACAATAATACTGGTTTGACTCTCAGTGGAGGATCAAGAAGTAAATCACAATCAAATATCAGATCTCCTTGTTTTCCCACAAAGTATTTGTTCTCACAAGACATCACAGGGTTTTCGTGGCAGTCCGCCAGTGCCAAGCCCGACAAGAGATGTGCAGCACTGAGCATGTTGCATTTCAAAAGATTAAATCACTCGGACACAAAGTCCACTATCAAAGACTGTAGGCTTGTACTTGTAGGACATAACCAGGTTGATAACTCATTTGATAGAGCCTCAACTTTTATTCAACATAAAACTTGACTGCTCCTCTGGTTTCTGGGAGTGCCTCATCTTTTCAGCGCATTGCAAACAGAGTTTCTGCAAAACATGATTACCACCTTTATCCCAAGATGGGTTGAATTTCGAGGGGCAGGTGCTAATTTTCCTGCCTGAACACTATGCTCAGAGTAGAAATACCCCAGAATCACAGATCCTATTTCATTGTGGTCTGTTGGTTAAATGTCGCCAGGTGAGATTTTTAATTAGCATGTAAAGTGGCAGCCCTTCTAAAGTTTATTCACAGTATAACAGAAGGATCACAATAGGAAACTGGACATTTCTAGAAACAACAGCTACTACAAGTGTTGGGGAAAGTTACTTTTACAAATATTGCGTTACAAAATTGCGTTCCTCCCTATAAAAGTAACTAATTGCGTTACTTAGTTTTTATGGAAGGTAATGCGTTACTTTGCATTACTTTTTCTGATCTGGGCCTGGTTTACTTGTTTGTTTGTTAATAATAAAAAAGTTTTTGTATTTTTGGCAAATATAAAGGCTCACCATAAGTGAAATGAATAAGCCTCAGGCTGAAGGAAATGCAAATTCACGCCTGTACAGTGGAGGGCACAGCTCAAACAAGAAAGTTCAGCACTCTTCAACAATAAAAACAAAAATGAAACACAAATGCAATGTTTATCTAAAGTCATTTTTGCTTATTAGTATTGGATTATTGAAGGTCAGCAGCAAAGACATTGGTTAATAAAGTGAGATTAAATACATAAAGTATATGCAGGTTTGCGTAATATTCTGAGTTTGCATTTCACCGTTATCATTCATTTTGAGGAATACTGAATCTGTTTTTGTGCAAGTGAGATGAATAAATGCATGTTCACATTTAGTCTAGAACTACAATAACAATCATGATATTTTGTTGTAAATTTAAAAGTAATGCGTTACTTTACTAGTTACTTGGGAAAAGTAATCTGATTACGTAACTCGCGTTACGTGTAATGCGTTACCCCCAACACTGGCTACTACTTGCTCTATAACAAAATCTCTTTGGACTTAGGTCTAGAAAACCTTAGCAACCCCATAGCAACGTCCTGGCAATGTGAGTTTTGCTGATGGCATATTTAGGATGAGCCACGAAACAGGGTTGTCTAGCAGACATTTTAAAGGATTTGAGAAATATGGAAGTGTGATAATGGAGTCTCAGAGAAGGTCAAAGGGCGAGCGGATGAAGTTTACGGGCAGCTTATCTCTGCTTAAGCATCTAAAAGTCATAGTTGGATCAAGCTCAAAGAGAAACTAATGCTCACGGGGCAAGTACTTTGCTTTGATCATGTGAAGCTGCTGAGATTTCAGAGGTGTGGAGGCTTAGTTGCTGAATACGCAAAAAATGAAATACAGCATAACATATTAGACCAGTGGCATTATAATAAAACAAGGTTAAAATTACTATCCATCCAAGCCACTTTGGGCAGATAATCATTATATTTTAAAGAGGTGGTATTTTGGTTGACCACAATGCAAAGGGAAAAAAAACTAGCCGGCTGCATAGTTTGCAGACTGAGCAAGTAATCTTTCTGAGGAAAGAAAATTCATGTTAAAGATATAAGTAATATAAGGATATTATGTTATATTTAAAATATTTTTATATTATATTAAGAATATAAATATAATACCAAGTAAATAATAAAAATACCTAATTATTAAACTTTTGGACAAAAAAAAAAGAGTAACTGCAAGACTGATATTTCTGAAAAGTTGAGTTTTTAAGCTTTCGAGAACGTGCGAGCAAAAATGCTAAACACATGTCTGGCAAAGTCAGTGTTACTCAGCAAGCTTTTTCACTAAGTTTAGCATGACACTGTGAGATTAGATGGTGTGGTCTAAACTAACAATACACCCTGTCATTTCTCAAATTTCAGCTTTAGTGTTTTTTGTATAAATGGGTTGCTCTTTTACAGTTATGTTTTATCCCACTTTTTAAGATCATTTGGAAATAAAAGTACAAAAATGCAGGGATCTTTACAAATCACAAAGCTTAAAATTGCCACCGTCTTGGCATGCACCTGCCATGAGCTGCTAACTGCTGCTTGCTAATTCTAAGAGCAAGACCTGAATTAGTGGCCTGTGCAAAAACCAAAAGCCTCAGTGTTCAGTGTGATAATCAAACAGAGGGCAGATGGCCTCAGCCATTACAGCAAAACCGAAGTAAATCAAGTGTGTTTGCCGTACACTGTGTCCCAAAGAGTCATACCCTTTTTGAACAGTGAGCAGCTGACATATTTAGAAGTGTGGTTGCAGTAAATGTTTGCATGGTTGTCCAAACTGCACATTTAGTATCAGCAGTAAATGATGCTTAATGTTGGATCAAGCCTATTATGTGCAATAAATAGTTGCATAAAACTAATTTCACCATGAAATGTGCCATTTTTTTTTTTACAACCAATATTCTTCCACTAGCACAAGAAATAAAAAGTGTGGTTTATTTTGAAAAATTATTTGATGACATTTCATGGATATTAAATGCCTAATTGCACTTGAAATATTAAAAATAAGACAATACATTAAAAATACATAAATAATAAAAAGTAAATCAATTATATGAATTTAAAAATTATATTTATATATTATATTTATATTTTATATTTACAAAATGTAAAAACAGAATCCCAGTTGGACTTGAAACATTCATGTAAGTTAAATAAATAATATTAATTATAAAATATATAATAAATTATAACATTCAAATCAATTTTATTTCCAGTTCCCACTGGATTTCGTCCTCCGCATATAAGCTTAATAAAGCCTGAACCTCGTCACTAGTGCATCGGTCGTATTTTTTAAACTCCATTGTTGATTCGAATAGCAAACAAGTCTTACTGCACGCACCGCAACAGACTAAAATGGTTGTTGAAATAAAATGCTGCATGGAGTCAACCAATCAGAATGTTCAGCGCCCAAGTCCCACCCCCAAAAGCTCTGGAACTTTGAAAAAGTACTACCTCGTGAGCAGGGACTTTCTGAGAGGGAAATTTTCGTATAGACCCTGGTTCTTACGGTCAAAACAAACCGAGTACCACACCAAAGTCCCTAGCTCCTGGGGAAAGTTCCTGCGGTGGAAATGCGGCTTTTGTAAACTGATTATATAATAATCCTCACAATGTCATTTTTGACTACAGAATGGGTCTAATATTATTCAGATTGACCAATCAAAATCAAGTATTGCAGAGTGTAATAAAATAACAAATTCCTTTTCAAGTGCAATATTTATAAGTCCTATCTCTGTGTCATTGCAGGTTGGACTTCATGGCAAGACTCCATCAGCTAAGAGAGGAAGGCCCCATCTCTCCAGATGTGCGTCCAAACACTGACCATGGCGTCTCCATCGACCGCACCATTCTGTGGAGGGCCATCCTCTCTAGACCACCACCTCCAGACTCACTCTACGCAGGTCAGCCAACAGCAGGAGAGCCCAGCGAAACGGGTGAAATCCCCAAGCAGAGAGGTCGTCGTAACGTGCATTCGCGAGGCCACCACAGCCATCACCACGGCCAGCTGATGCGCGTCGGATGCGTCCTCGGTACCTGCCAGGTACAAAATCTCAGTCACCGCCTCTACCAACTGGCCGGCCAAAGCGGACGCGAAGACTCCCCCATTAACCCACGCAGTCCACACAGCTACGGATGAGTCTAGTGGGACGTCCGGCTAAAACTAAGACCAAGAAAACAGCGTTACACATATCTGTCCTGGTGTTTGTCTATTTTATTGCGATACTGCTGTAGTACTCTTTCCTGCTCTCTGGTTTTCTGGAGTGTATACTGTGCCTTTCTGGACAGAAAGGACCTCTTGTTACTTGATGGCAACTTTTGAACTCGATGCCTCTAAAACACTTTGACTCTGGCCTCTCATTTTATGGTACTCAAACAGATTCTTTATTTTGATATTGTCATTAAGTCTCCAGATAAGAGATTATTCCGGGTTATGCCGCATTACATCCAGATTCATCTAAGGCTGTTTACTTCTACACCACTGATCAAAACGGCTGAGCCTTTAATGTGGATTTCATCAAGGTGTGCGATCGGATTTCTGTCAGTCTGAGGGCCGTGTGTTCGAAAAGACTCTGAACTCTTCCACCTCTTTTCTCCAGTGCACTTTTAAGAAAAAAAGCAGACTTTCTCGGATGGCTTCGGAGGTTGTTTAAGACCACCTCACATGAATAGTTACTGCAAGTTTGGGCTTAAACCTTGGGTTTTAGACAATGGCGAATTGTGAATTTACAAACACAGTGGTCTCTTGATTGAACCTGCAAACAATATAATAGCAATCGCAGCTGAATCCGGATTAACACATTGTTGCTTTACCATCCACTTTGAGGTCTGGCGCCTGAAATATTAAACTTCACGTGATTCATAAAGTCACGAGAATGAGTTATAATCTCCAAGGTCTCAGTTTCCACTTTGGCACATTTCATAAACAGAAGCAAGACTTTTCAGAACATTCTTAAATGATGGCTATAACTCACCTATAAATACCCATAACCAAGGTTACAGCTCCATAACAGACGCCAAAACTAGCTGAATTTGAAAACCATTTCTCCCATCTTGATTGCCGAAAAAAAAAAAAAGTAATCATTTACTCACCCTCATGTCGTTCCAAACCTGTATGACTTTTCCATTCTCCTTAGATATTTTGACAAATATCTCGCTTTTGTCTATACAATGCAAGTCAAAGTGATCCAATGTTGGTTTTGGACCCCATTGACTTGCATTGTATAAACAAAAAAGTATTCTTAGTAAATTACACAATTCTTAATAGCATAAATGCCCTCAAAAATATTCTCAACACACATTGACTGGCATCATTTAAGTGATTCACCAGATCATTCTTGTAACTCTAATTAAAGATTCTAGTTATACCAAAGTATGAGGCGCTAGCGTGCCAAAGTCTTTCGGGAACATGGCCTTTCAAAAACACTCTCCATCCATGTCATGTATTTTAAGAATTCCCTTTTGTTATAATAATCATGTCTGAATACGTGGGTGGATACACACACCAAAAATACCCAGCAGACACAGGAAAAGTAGCTGTAAAAACCAACCGATTTAAAACTTTTAGAAACTTTCCCTGGCTTTTGTGGGTCTGTGGATGTCAGGGGAATGCTGTGAGACATCAAAGTGCATGTTTGAGGATTAAAATAGCAGAAGTAATCCCACTTAAACATTAAATACTTAATTTCTGCAGGGTGTCCAGGCCAAACTCTCAGAAAGCATTAGGTTTTCCCAATATGTGTTGTATGTTATAGGACAACTTGCTTTCAAATCACTCCAGAAAGGCAGAGAACCGACCAAAAAACCTGAATTTACTTGATACCTTTCTGTGCATTCAGACTATACTGTTATTATCTTTACACAGGCTTGAATTTCAATTGGATTTGATGGTGTTGATAACTGTAAAAGTCTTTCTCTTTGTCATGGCTGATTTTAACGATGATGATCATAGGAAATAGTAATAATCGCTGGTGCTTTGACGCTAATCTGCTCAAAGGCTCTCTATATATCCGACACCATTCTCTCTGCTGTAATCGATCTGATTAATGTCTCGTGACTGATCATTAAAAGGCTTTTAAACTGCTGAGAGCCTGGTTAATCTGTACTTTTTGTGTACATGCACAGGGAGAGCCTCTTTACCTGCCTTATGTTGACATATATTGATCACATTCCTTTTTTTTTTTTTAAACTTAACTCTCTATTTATTTATTGTTGGATAAGTTGTTGTGAACGTCTTGGTGACATGGGTTGGAACGTAACAAGTGCGTCAGTATCTGGCCCTGATCGTTTTTTGTATGCGTGTGTTTTTGTGTGCTGTCCCTGTGTATTGCGTATTTTCATGACCTTTGTCCCACTCTAAATTCTTACTTGGTTCATTAAGAATAATACAAGCATTAGCTTTCACGCTAATTTGGACGAGCACTGGGCACGGACTGTCTTCGTGATGGAGGAATACAAAGAACATTATAAATCTGTGACTTTTAAAGACGTATATGTGTGTGTGTGTGTGTGTGTGTGAACGTCATCCTGACCATGAGCATAACCTTAAATGTTTTAGCTGATACTAAAGGTCAGTTATGTTGTTACTACCATGCGAAGCACTTTAAAGCAGGAGCATGTTTCTATGTTTGTCACTTGAACTTCAGATTTGTGAGATTTGTGTTATGAATTTGAGCAGGATCTGAATGTATTTTAAAGGGCGTTAGCACACTGAATTAGGACTGAGGTCAGTATCATGTACGCTATCATTTGTGAATACTATTATTAGGTCTGATATTTAAGTTAATGTATTTATGTTTGCATTTGTGTATCTATGTCACCAAAGACGTTACTTATCACACAGTGTTTTCTCATACCTCAGAGAGGCGTCTTCTGGGTATGAAAAAAAGATTATATTTTGGAAAGATGATCAAATTAGTCTGTCACACCCATACAATGTTCTTTTTTGTTTGTGAAATAAAGCACTACATAGTAGTGAGATGAAATCTGATGTGTTGTTCTCTTTTAAATGTGAACAGCGGTTGTTTGTTACTTTGAAAGGCCACACAGACATCACAAAACTCAAACTGAAATGGATAGTTCACCCAAAAACACACACTCAAGTTGTAACAAACCAAGTTTCTTTGTTCTGTTGAACACACAAACACACACACACACAAAAAATATATTTTGAATTTTATCTTACTGATTATTAAATCTTACTGACCATAATCTTTTGAATGGTAGTGTAATAGTACTTTGATAATCATAAAATGATGTACAATCACATGGGTTGAAGATTCCAGTCATACCAGAAGTCTAAAAAAAATTATTTTATCTTGGTTGGACTTATTATTCGACACTTTTAGCTGCAGAATAAATGCATCATAAGTGACAAAAAAGCCTGTAAATAGGAAATTTGACAACCCAAATCATTTGTTTTTCCATGAAACACATCCACACTGATGGTGTGGCAATAAATCCAAGACAACTGATGTATCACTCATTTTATATATATATATATATATATATATATATATATATATATCAATTATTTGATTTTAATTCATTTTAAATATAATTTACTTAATTTATTATATTTATAATTAAAAATATTTTATTCATCATAATTTTAATTTTTTTTATTCTACAGAAATTAGCCCAGATATCAAATCATGTTCACTTTTCACAGATTTGCTTAAAATATAACTCAGGTCCTCTAGTCACCTTGTACTGCAGTTAACACAAAGTTATGTAATGCATGACCGCCAAATACTAACTATTAGCAAATATGTCTGTGTCTGTCTGCAATATCTGTCCAAGCTTATCCATTATCTTTATGAATCTAAAGAGCACTGGAACTGCTCAAACATATTCCTGTAACTCACTACAACACCCAGATTCACAAACTTTATAACAAACTTTATCTCCCAATGCACAAATCTGTACTAACAAACCAATGATGCCCCTTGGCAATAGACACAAGTTAAACATTGGATTGAAGTTAGCAAGCCAATAAATGCAATAAAACGTAGACCATTTCTACTTATACATCAAATTCACCACCAAATTTCCACTCAGGCAGGAAAAGTTGATTTCTAACAGAGCCATTAATAAGTGACCAGACAACTATCAGATGAAGCACGCAACTAACAGCTGTGCAGATAGAAAAAGCAGGTCACTGTGAGATGGGTAAACCAATCAGCTGACCGTGTGATAGGGTGACCACAGCCTTCATAGGAAAAAAAAATAGTATTACTTACAAAGCTGATATGAAACTTTAGAATTTTCAACTACATATAATGTGCTAAATAAACATTTCAAAAGCCTGTAAGTGCACGATTGTGGGTATTTTAATACAGTTAAAGGTACTAATATTTCATTTAGAGCAGAACATTTTCAAAAAGGTCGATGCGATTGCACGACCATGTCCTTTAAATGCAATGGGGCCAACGTACAAGTCTACAAACTGCATATGACCAAATTCTTATGTCATCTGACACCTTATCTCTCATATCTATGGACCAAGAGTGGGAATGTGGATGGTAATATCAAGCCAGGATTGCATCATTCTTAATATATGACTTACACTCAGGCTGTTCTATTTCTGATTCATGTCACAGGTTCTCATAAAATATGGCCAATTATGTTAAAAATGTGAATTCCTGAGGCACTTCAAAGTAAACAAATGTCTAAAAGTTCAAGGTTACAGAGAAAAATTACCTTCTTTAACCTTTCAGTGATTCACAATAGATCTAGAGATGCTACAGGGTGTGTATGAAACACACATATGAGAAGCACTATAATATATAGCCCCAATATAATATTTATATAATCCTACTACCTGTAAATATTATTTCATTTCATTCAAATAACAGCAAACAGGAAAGGTCTTCAGATATTATGTAATGAATCAGGGGCATTCAAACAGTGTATATATTTAGAATATATATATACACACACACACACACTATATTGCCAAAAGTTTTGGGACGCCTGCCTTTACGTGCACATGAGCTTTAATGACATCCCTTTCTTAATCCGTAGGGTTTCATATGGAGTTGGCCCACCCTTGCAGCTATAACAGCTTCAACTCTTCTGGGAAGGCTTTCCACAAGGTTTAGGAGTGTGTTTATGGGAATTTTTGACCATTCTTCTGGAAGCGCATTTGTGAAGTCAGGCACTGATGTTGGCGAGAAGGCCTGGCTAGCAGTCTCCGCTCTAATTCATCCCAAAGGTGTTCTATCGGGTTGAGGTTAGGACTCTGTGCAGGCCAGTCAAGTTCCTCCACACCAAACTCGCTCATCCATGCTCATCCATCCAATCCCCCTCCACCAAACTTTAAACTTGGCACAATGCAGTCAGGCAAGTACTGTTCTTCCTGGCAACCGCCAAACCCAGACTCGTTCATCGGATTGCCAGACAGAGAAGCGTGGTTCGTCACTCCAGAAAACACATCTCCACTGCTCTAGAGTCCAGTGGTGGCGTGCTTTACACCACTGCATTCACCGCTTTGCATTGCACTTGGTGATGTAAGGCTTGGATGCAGCTGCTCGGCCATGGAAACCCATTCCATGAAGCTCTCTACACACTGTTCTTGAGCTAATCTGAAGGGCCTTCAGATTAGCTCAAGAACAGTGCATAGAGAGCTTCATGTAATGGGTTCAGTGAAGGCCACACAAAGTTTGGAGGTCTGTAGTTATTGACTGCAGAGAGTTGGCGACTTCTGCGCACCGTGCGCCTCAGCGTGCGCTGACCCCGCTCTATGATTTTACGTGGCCTACCACTTTGTGGCTGAGTTGCTGTTGTTCCCAACTACTTCCACTTTGTTATGATACCACTAACAGTTGACCATGGAATATTTAGTAGTGAGGAAATTTCACGAATGGACTTATTGCACAGGTGGCAACCTATCACAGTACCACGCTTACATTTTTTTTTTTTTTTTACATTTATCTTTATTTCAGTTTTAGTTTTTTTAAGCTAATTTTAGTACTTCAACATAAACTTACTTCATTTAAACAGTTGCCAAAGGTAAGAAATATTTAGAAATATTTATTTAGTTTAAGTTTTTCATCTAATATTTATATTTTACTTTATTTCAGCTTTATTTCAATTAACAAAAAAAGTTTTATTTAACACTGCATTCAATGGAGGGAAAATATTCAGAAGCGGAAACACTGGGTAAAATTATGCTGAGGAAATTTACCAAATCTGGCCTTGTTGAGAAATGAACAAATATTGTTCATATGTATTTTTATACTATGTACTTACGGAAATCAGGGTGGTACCAGCTAAGCAAAGAAAATGAGTCAAATACAGACGTGCCTCATTTAACTAAAGTAATCAGAACATAAGCACAGCATGCCATATTTTGCAGCATTTTAGTTTTTTTCTAAGGATGAAATGGGTAATTATAGTCATTTAACATTGTATTTAAAAACCATCATCGTTAATAGTATATCAGCATCAACCAGCATGAATTTCCATGCTGTTCCAGGCTGGTTTATTATAACCAGCATCCAAAGCTCAACCTATGCTATGCTCTTATGCTCAAGGATCTCATAAGCTTCACTCTGAATACTAAAGTATGCACCCCTGAACATGGGAAACATCTTCAGATAAAGTGTGTGGGAGAGCACTGAATGGAATCAGAGGTGTGCATACAGTCATTGCCAAACTATAAGCTTGCCCAAACAAGCAGTCATTTACATGTGGTTGCCAATGTTAAGTTTTGATCAGAAGTTTCATTTTTGCACTATAGCCTGTTTCCCAGTAGCGGAACACTTGGCATGCTTTTTATAGCCTTTTCCCCCTATATCACTTATTTTAGTAATCATCATAAATTAGGTGTAATTTGAAAGCTTAAACAATCAAAATTCATCTTTAAAAACAGTTCTGAAATTGGACATTGCGTTGCCATGAAAACAGTACTTTAAATCCTTTTAGCAGGCTCAATTTTTGTGATATCAACTTCAAATTTGGAACACAACTTCAGACATATGGCTTTGTATTTCTAACGATTGCAGAGTCTAAATTATTTTGTAAAATTGTATGAAATAAAAATGTTTAGTTCAGCCGAGCGCCTGGAGGCGTGCTGTGTAGAGCTAAAGAGTCATGAGGACATGCAGCTTTTGCGTAGCGATCGTCTGATTGTTGCATTATCCATGGATAACTTTTGTTTTGTATAGTGTATAGTGTATGATGAATAATACATTTATGAATTCACTACGGGATCATTACCGCTCCATCTTTCAGTTTCAAACGATCTGTAAATCCAGCGTCAAACTGGGGCCTTGTTTATAAAACCATAAGCGCCGATCCCGAGGCCTCGAGCAGCTACGGAAAAACAAGATATTCTCCACTCATTTTAACCAATAAAAAAGTGATTTCAACTATCAGTTTCTATGATTATTTTAATAACAGATATCAAGAGCGCATCAGTGTAATGCGTGAGCACAAAACTCTCAGCTCCACTTAACGCTGGGTTCTTTGGGAAGCAAGGTTATCTTTCCCTCACAACCAAAAACACACTTCTTTGGTGACATTTTGTGGTCTAAAAACAAACAAATCTCTCTCGAGCCGACGACTTCCGTAAAACCGAATGAAGCGCGTTGATGGGCGTGTTCTTGCTCTCTCGCTCTGGTCGATGTGTGCGCGCGCTCTTCCGGGAGAAGTGCCCGTACAAGGAATTACATAATAAAGGGCCATACTCGAATAAAACTGTCCGAAGTTTGTGAGCAATCTGCACAGAAATACTCCGTCATACGTCCAACTCGTGTTTTGAAACTTTGGCCATGTTTAGTATGAGAATCCAACTCTTTAACAGTCTAAAGAAGTCAGAATGCATGAAATAAAGCACTACATAGTAGTGAGATGAAATCTGATGTGTTGTTCTCTTTTAAATGTGAACAGCGGTTGTTTCCCCCCCCCCCCCCCTTTAAGCAGTAAAAGGGAAGGTTACTAATAACTTCACAAGTTTGCAGATTTCACCACCAATGTCTTGACGCATTTTCAGAGACAATTAACGTCACACTCATGTCCGTTAAATAATGGCTGCATGTGGTTAACATTATTAAAAAAGACTTTCACATTCTGTTCTACAACATAAATTACACACAGTCAGACCTCAAAAGTGAACTCCTAAACCGTTGTGTTCTTTAAAAATGTTAGTTTCCATATAAGGACTACAAATACCACAAAGATCAGAGTTTGTTTTTAACTATTGTAGCAACTTTTTTTGCTAAAATCTGGAGCATTGTGCGAGATGCTGTGTACCACAATGCATTGCACTTAACTTGACCTTCCATTTAATATGAGTATCAATACCAGCCACTATTTTTTGACATCTTAGTTGCGTCCCAAGTGACATACTATACCATTGGTCTCGAACACAGTTCCACAGCCCTCCATAGTTTACCTCCAACCCTAATTAAACACACCTGATCCAGCTCATCAAGATCTTCAGGATTACTAGAAACTTCCAAGCAGGTGAGCCTGGAGCTAAACCTGTAGGACTGTGACTCCAGGAACTGAGTTTGAGACAACTGAACTATACATTACGCACTCAACTGTGTAATGCATGAATTTTATAAGGTTATTTTGTTATTCAACATCAGACTCTGATAGCCCCTCCCCCTCCACTACATAATTAAAGCTGCGACTGTGCATGAAGTGTCCAGCATTCCACACTTTTACCCCCAGTTTCACAGACAAGGATTAATCTAGTTCTTGACTAAAGTGCATGTTTTAACTGTTTTAACTGAAAGCAACTTGTACTGACATATCTTAAAATACCGGGCCATAAAATTTAATGTTGAAGTTTAATCCTAAAATATATACCAAGTAAGTTCATCAAGAATGCCAGGAAGATCCAGTAATTTACACAGAAAAACACCTCAGAAACACATTTACATATATTGTGAAACAGGCACAGGAGTTTGTGTCTCCACAGACGATAGCGGGCTAACATTTCAAGGGTTGTGAAGAGTGCATGCATCACTTCCTGAAGGAGATGTCATAGATAGTCCAGCCACACGGGAACAGAGCCTGACTCGAAACGACTCACACATTCTCTCATCAGGATTCTGAGCCGAGCAAAGTGTTGGAATCATTCTGCATACGTGCAGCTTCACACGGGCAGGAATTCCCAGTCACCAGCAGCAGCATATGGAAAAAATGACAAAAAGGAACCACATGGCAGCTATTAATATTATTGCTGGAGTTGAGTAAAAGCTATTATTGAGTAGCTTTTTAAACCTTGAACTAAAATAAAAAATGACAATACTATTTCAGTTTCTACTTTTCACTTTTAATTCAGTGTTACTTGCCACTTCTAATGACTTTAAAAGTTGCCTTCACTCTTTTCCATATAATTACAATGAACAGGAACAGAAGCTTCCGAACTTGAAAAAGAACACTAAGGACTATAACAGTATTATAAAACTTGGATGCTATATTTCAAGTCTTCAGAAGTGATAGCTTCAGTCCCCATTCACTGCATGCTCAAGAGAAACCACAGACTGACTGAGCACCACAATGCACTTTTCACAGTGCCAAAGTCACACTTTCACCTCACAACAAGGCTAAACACGTCACTGTCCTTGTGTGTTTAAATGGCGAAACCAACTTTCTCTACATGCCTGGACAGCAGAATCCCTCCTAATCTTCAAGCACAGCATTCAAGACTCACCTTATCAAACAGGAGCTACTTTAACATCGAGGAAAAAAAACCCTGTTGAGTTTATTACGTCATGCCTCCTTTTTCCCTTGCAGGAACTGCATGTTTACAATTTAAATCACTCTTCTTTGTAAACGCTCTGAATTAGAGCATCTCTTATAAATGCATCTCCAAGAGTCTTGTAGTCTAATCTTCAGAATGGCTTTAAGATGACATGAAGTTCAAGTGCAGCTTTTGACTGATGTCTGGAGCAGCATAAAGATGCAGACAGTATTGTGTGCAGATGATGTTAAAGAGCAAGAACCACCCTTGAACATTTACAGACTGCAAGCGATGCGTGCACACACTCGGTATTTTAGTATTATTTATATACTAAATAATAGCTTTTATTTTTATATTTTCAGTTTAAGTTTTAGTAATTATATTATGTGCTTTGACAAAACGCTACTTTTTTTTAGTTAGCAATAACGATGCTGACTCACACACACACACTGGTTTTTATGTTTTATGAGGACTTCCCATAGACATAGTGATTTTTATACTGTACAAACTGTATATTCTATCCCCCTTCACTAACTCTACCCCGAAACCTACCTGTTTTCCTCATAGGGACCACAAAAAAATGTCCCCATTGGGTCAAAATTTACTAGTATTTCTATTCTTGTGAGAATATTGGTCTCTATAACATAGGTAACACCAAACACACACTTGCACTTTGGGGGTTTTTTTATGTTTCATGGGGACATTCCATGAACGTTCTGCACTTTTACATTTTCAAAAAAACACTGTTTTCCTCATGGAGACCATAAAATGTCCCCACAAGGACAAAGATTTCGGATATTGCCATCTTTGTGGGGACATTTTGTCCCCTATAACGTAGGGTTTACCTGAACCACACACACTTGCAAAAACAAACAAGGTCAGTGAACCAAAATCCCTCATCTAAGGACATGTTCCACGTCTGAGGCTCTTGGGCTGGACATTTAACATTCCCAAATGCCAATGTGTAACATCAAGGACACCTACATTTGCATCAAGGTAAATTAATGTTAATAATAACAAATTGCGGTTAAACATATCGATATAGTAGCCTATCTAATGAGTTCACAGTTATCATAGTGTGTTGTACTATACATTAAGTAGGCTACATTGTTCACTTGCATCAGTAATCAGCTCGCTATCAAATGAGGCCTTTCCTGTTGCAATTGACTTTGATAAGCATTTGCCTCGATTACAGCCTGCGCAGATAATATCACGTAATTTAAATATTACAAAACTTATAGAAAAAACGGCATATAAAATTATTACAACATTATTCTTCGTAAGAATAATATCAAATCGATTTTGACTGCTTTATGAACACATTCCATTGAAAAACGCACTGTTCACAGAAACTATTTCATTCCAATGTTCTGAACGGTTGAGTTGAGCAGAGGGGGCGGGGCTTAGAGAAGCGTCAACTGCCTCTCTGCTGCCATCTATTGATTTTATTTTAACACCACAGAGAGGACAGGTGGTTTTAAAGAGGGATAATAAACAAATAAAATAAATATTGTTTAAAAAAGGCAAAAAATATTTTGTGCTAGGTTGTTTATAGGATTTGAATTCACTTACCTTAGATAATTAGTTTATTAATTACCTAACAAATGACTGAAACATAAGTAAAATAAAAGTCCGTTTTTTTTTTTTTTTTTTAATTGACTTTTAGATATTTTAGTACATCAAGTTCACTGAAATGAAAATGAGAAATTTTGGCAACTAGTTTAAATAAAATAAGTCACTTTTGTATGAGTGTAGGGTTGAATTCAGGTTGATTGGGACACTTTTTCCCAGTCATCTCAATGGAAAAAAGTGTCCCAGTCAACCTGAATTCACCATACATTATCAAAACGTTTGTCGAAACCTACTGGTGTAACAAAGGACCAGTAAATACTACAGTACCACTTTTATCCAATAAAATTCAATAATAGGAATTTACTCAGAAATATATGACATTTATGCCTCTTCGGTCCAATCAGAATTAAGTGTCATAGAGAGCCATGTAATAATCGCTGGACTTTTAGAACTTTTATTTTGAAATAATGTCTGAACTTTTAATTTTATGGACGCAGAGCGGAAGTGGAACCCTTGTGAAGTTGTTGTTTTTGTTTAGGTGGACGCCTCCTACACAAGTTAAAATAAGATCGGTAGTTTGAAGAGTGTCGTCATCTGTATATCATGGAATCGTCCGTGAGAGGTAAATATTTTCGATTACATCTTTTGTTTTGCACTTTTCTCTTTGCGCGTCATGTTTGTTGTAAGTAGATCCATGTGTTTCTAAATAAATCACTACAAACTCCAGTCAGTGCTGAGGTCCTAGTTCGCATTCATCCCTGATTTTGTGAGTTTTGTCTGTGTGTTTTATGTAATGTAATATGTGTTTTACATGTGTTTTCTATAGGAAGGGCCAAACGCAGGCACCTGGGGCCATCTGAATGTGATGATCTGGTGCAAAGCAGCTCAGGGAACCAGTCTCTCACACGGCCATTTAATGTTAACCTCAGCAACAGTAATCCAAACCGAGGACTTCAGCCCAGAACACCCACTAAAAGAAGCAGACAAGGTGTTTTGTCAGTGCATTTTGCATCTTTCTGCACAAAATTTTGCTAATTTAACATCTTTAATTTTTGCGTTTAAGCTTCAGGTGGTGTGGACAAACAGAGGGGCATTACTGAATTCTTCTCTGTCACTGGTGTCATAAGCACCAGCCCCCAAAAAGGTACCAAGACTCCAGTGAAGGAGGAGAAGGTGGAAGAAGAGGAACCCATCGGACATCTCATCCCAGAAGAAAATAAGATGGAGGACTTTTTGGAAGGAATCACTGAGGACATGTTTGATGATGACTTTGAGTTTGAAAGTACACTGGTCAAAAAAGAAGAATTGGTGGAAAACATAAAAGAAGAGCATGAGGAGGACCTGGTTGAAGCCCTACCTGATGCCCACTACGGTCTGCTGGGAGTGCAGGGAGGACAGGAGGTACCCCAGGGTCACGTCCAGGACCTGCCCGAGGAGATCCTGAGGGAAGTGTTCGCTCACCTCCCAGCGGATGATCTCTATCGACACATCAGCCTGGTGTGCCAACGCTGGAGGGCCGTCGTCATTGACCCCCAGGTGTGTTGTTGTCGATGCTTGAGAATGAATGGGGGAAAGTATGATTGGTTTGTGCGATAAATCCCACCTCTTGTTTTCATGTGCGTTCTCACGAATCGGTCTGAATGAAGGAAATTATGGCGTTAATGGGAAGACTAATTACAAATTAAGTAAACAGCTGTCACTTAGACATCACTGCTTTGTCATGTCAAATTCAAACTTTAAATAGCACAAAAACGTGATTACTGTGAGGGTTTTTTTTGTAAACAATTAGCATGGTAAAATTTAAAGGTACATTATTGTGTCTGACTATCATGACACCTGCAGTGTTAACCGAGTTTGATGACTGACTGAAAATAGGTTGACCATTGAAAAGAACGGCTGAACATCAGTTCACAAATAAAATCTATTGTTTTAAATTGTTACTGCCTTTAGTTATTATTTTGGAATGTAAAATGCGTAAAAACACTAACTTGATGAGAATTACACTGGATTTTAATAAATGGAACATTAATTACATAGTGTAAAAATACAAAATAAAATTGCATTTTGTCTTTTTTTAATGTAATGTTTATTTAACATTAGACATTAAATGTAAGAGGGACATCAAAAAATGTTTAATGTGTTTGTGTGTATATATATATATATATATACACACAATAATTAATCATTTTATTTTAAAGAAATACATACACAATATATACATGTCTTTTAAAAGTATGAATTGTGTATATATATTTTTAAAATATTTATTTGTGTTTTGTTTTTGTTTTTTTTGGTATATTTGGTTTCTACCCTAGTTTCTACCTTGGAAGAAGTTGTACTGCAGATACCGTAAGCAGGAAAAGGAGGCACTGAACGAAGTGAAGTCTATCCTCTATGATAATCAAATTATCAAAAAGGAGGATCTCTGTCTTCTCAATATGGTGAGGTAAGAATACACACTTCTCATCCAGTAAAGGGACCATTGGACTTAACACTTGTGCCTATGAAGCACAACAAAAGGGGGTTCACAACCCCCATTTTCACACCCTTGAGCTATTTTGTAGTCTATATCAGAGCTGCTGATTGAGATCAAACCTGTTTGGTGTGACGTTTGTACATTGGGGGTCAACTGTAGTTTAATGATCTGCTGATTGGTCAGTTTATAGTTAGCAAAGCATCACTGGCAAGATTGATAACATTTAAAATATTGTATTTAAAGTATTTAAATAAAAAAAGTATTTATCTTGCCAAAATAGACAATACAGAAAATAAATTAACAACATAAAAATTAAAAGAATTTAAAAAAACAATAAGAATGAATTTTGTGAAATTCTCACACCACATGCATGATTTTCCAGGTACATGTCACAGTTCAAACACAGCAAACGGGTGAATGTGAAAGATGTGTTGGAGTGTGTGAAAGCACATCGGCTCTATGCTCACGCTGAAGGCTGCATCAAAGATAGACTCCCAGACATGGCAGATGATGAGGTAATATAAACCCACAGTTAATGATTACTGAAACTGCTAGTGCCTTTGTTTTTGTTGCCACAATATGTATTATAATGTGCATGAAGTTCCACTTTTTTGATGTTTTATGTTTGTATTACAGGGTCCGAACCCTTGGTCTACCATGGCCCTGATGTTGATTTTGGCTAACGGACTAAAGGATGTCTTGGATCTGGTAGCTCTCTTGCGGAAGTCTGGGTGTCTGCTGACAGCAGGAGGAATCTCTGAGTACCTGTGGGCGGTGGCGACTTTGCTCCTGGCCATGAGAGAGAATAATATTAACATAAGCAACAGGTGAGAGACAAGGTCCAAACAGTAGTTGAGAAGATGTTTATTTATGGCAGCTGAGGAGCTAAAAGAGGGAATTTTCTGGTCATTTGACTTGCCGAATGAAAACTATTTAACACGAATGCTGAAAAGAGACCGTTTTCTTTATTTTGTGGGCTGATCTAAATTATTTTTAACCTCCATCTTTAGGTGGCATTACAACATCTACTATGTGCTGCACTTAATGGAGAACGCGCCGCCTCCTCCAAGCTTGCATGACAACAGGTGGGCAGGATGTAGTATTTGTATATTAATTACACTTTTTCTTTTAAAGAATTCATTCTTTTATTCAGCAAATACTCAAAAATGGACAGTTATTATTTATAATGTTACAAAAGATTCTATTTCAAATAAATGCTGTTCTTTTGAACTTCCTATTCATCAAAGAATACAGAAAAAATGTATCATGGTTTTCACAAAAAATATTTAGCAGCACACCTGTTTTCAACATTAATAATAAGAAATGTTGCTTGAGCAGCAAATCAGCATAATAGAATGATTTCTGAAAGATCATGTGACACTGAAGACTGGAGTAATGATGCTGAAAATTCAGCTTTGTATCACAGAAATAATTACGTTATAAAATGTATTAAAATAGAAAATAGTTATTTGTAATAACATTTTATTGCATTTTTACTGTATTTTTGATCTAGTAAAGGCAGCTTTGGTGAGCATAAGAGACTTTTTTCAAAAACATAGCAGCCAAAAATCGTACCAACCCTAAACTACTGAACATATATTTATTACAAATAATATATGATCATCATCATATTTTCAGACAGCTTACCACTCATGAGCAACAGCAGATAATCAACCATGACATCCAGAATCATCACGTTGTTAAAATAATGGCTTTTGCAGGTGAGGAAAAATCATTTTATATTATTTCACAGCTGAAAATGCTCAATTAAAATAAAGTGTGTAGTATTTTGTTCACATAATCCCATTTTTATTTGTCACAGGCACTGGAAAGACGACCACACTCGTGAAGTATGCTCAGCAAAGACCACATATGCGCTTCCTTTACCTGGCGTTCAACAAATCTGTGGCGATGCAAGCTCAGCGTTTATTTCCACACAACGTTGAATGCAGTACCATTCATTCAATGGCCTTCAGAGCTGTGGGACTCAAGTTAGTCTAGTTAGCAGAGAAACATTCACCAAACAATCAGCTATTTTGAAGAATGAACAATAATCAATGATTATTTGTGTCTTTTCTGCTATGCAGGTATAAAAATGCACGGAAACTGTCCAGTAATTTGCAGCCGTTTGATGTTGCATGGGTTTTGCCTAAAGGACTCGGGGGATTCGTCAATGCTAAAGTGGTGACCCAAACCCTCCACAATTTCTGGTCGTCCACAGACCAGCGGGTTGGCACTCAACACGTTCCACCAGAGTACAAGAATACACACGGCAAAACAGTGTACCCAGACGACCAACAAAGAATGGTAAAGTGAAGAGACACAGTTAAATCAGTTTACATGCGTGAATACAGCTTGTGCTTTTGGGAATGTTGTTTTAAGGGTTGCTAGATGATAAAACAATTTAAAATCGTAATGAAAATAGTCTAAAGTGAATATCACGTTGAAGTAATTGGGCTCATTTGCACTCATTTGTCAGCAGCAATTTTTGTGACAAAAAAAAACAAAACCATTAAACTCTTTCTCTCTAGAGGTTTGCAGATGTCGCACAGGATTTATGGGACCAAATGGTAGAGCTACAGTACAAAAGAGAGAGAGTGTACAACATGACCCATGATGGTAAGCACCAACATTTTGAAATATCAGATATTTAAAGGGTTAGTTCACCCAAGTCACCCTCATGTCGTTCCAAACCCGACTTTTGTTCATCTTTGGAACACAAATGAAGATATTTTTGATGAAATCTGAGACCTTCTTTCCCTCCATGGACAGCTACGCAACTGACACTTTGACACTTCAAAACGTTCATGAATTGAGTGGTTTCGTCCAAATTTTCAAGATGGAAATAGTGCTGCGAATCTTTAAAGTGATATTCCAGTTTTGCGCATAAGTTAAATTTGCATCTTTGGATGGAAACATGGCTCAGTGTTAATCATTTCTTTTGATTGTTGCAAATAGGATACCTCAAACTCTGGCAGCTGACAAAACCAGAGCTGGACCGGTACGATGCCATATTTATCGATGAAGCTCAAGACTGCACACCAGGTTAAAAAATTACCTATCATTGTTTGGTAAATTCATCCAGCTTTAGCTCATTTAAGATTGCATTAAAATGTAGAAGTTTTTGGTTCTGGTTTTTTATTTTTATAATTATCTCACATGTATGCTTTTGTCTTAATTCTGTTCTGCTTGTGGTCTTGATTTTTCCAGTCATCATGGACATTATGCTCTCTCAGAGCTGTGGGAAAATCCTGGTTGGAGATCCTCATCAACAGATTTACACTTTCAGAGGAGCGGTCAATGCTCTGCACGCTGTTCCTCACACACACATCTACTATCTCACACAGGTAGACAAAACACTCACAAGGAAATTACAGATAATATTTATAAAGTGTGCCTCACATACATCTGCCACTTGTTTATGGATAAATATGTTCAAATAATACCACTGTTTTTCATAGAGCTTCAGGTTTGGCTCTGAGATTGCCTATGTTGGTGCTGCAATATTGGACAGTTGTAAAAAAGTGAAGCAGATATTGGTTGGTGGGAATCAGGAGGGTAAGTTTAAGAAATTATATTTGGGCAATTCTACTAAAGAGATAATCATTTATTAAAAAAAAAAAAAAATTTTGTAATTTATTTTGGATTGAAGTATGAAGCTGAATAATTAATATAAAATAATATATTCACATTTTCAGGAAGTGTAAGAGGAGAGGACACACAAACCTTGCAATGCCTGAAGATGGGACAGAAGCTGCCAGAAGGGAGCGTGGCCATTTTGAGCCGCTGTAATGTCACTGTTTTTAGCGAGGCTGTCCGACTCACAGATGTCAACCCCAGCTGCAAGATCTACATTGTGGGAGTGAGTGCATTATGCTTTTTTACATTTTCAACTTTCTTTAGTGGGTAATGTTGCTGTTTGAGCATGAAAAAAGTCTGTAAAGTTACAAATTACAAAGTCACTACAAAGGGAGTTATTCTCTAGATCTCCCTGACTCCCTGAAATGCATTAGTAGTGTGTTGAAAATCATGGTTATTGTAAGGGGCATACTAAAGTCCCCCAAAAAAACTTAGGACAAACGCACACACCGTCCGAGGTGCAGTTCAAAGAGAATAAATCTGTATAAATGAGATCTGATTGCACGCTCACTTTATTATCCAACGTTTTGGCAACAAGCCTTTGTCAAGGTATTGTAAGGGGCGTGTCACTTCTGAAACGCACTCCAAACAGTTGACCGGTCAGCCAATCAGCACATTACACTATTCGGAAGGAGGGGCTTCATAGAGAGTATTACTGACAGAATAGTGTTACTGACAGACTAGGAAGGGAGGTGTTGCAACAGTGTTAAATATTGGAAAAATAAAGTGTTTTTTTAAACATTCAAAAACAAAATCAAGACCTGGTAAAAGGGCATAATATGGCCTCTTCCTAATTAGTAATGATACAGCAATGCCAATGCAGTGCGCTGCATTTTTCAGTCAGAAAATGTTCAAATGCTCAAAACGATTTTCAACCAAAATTTCAGGGTGTTGAAAACTTTGGACTGGAGAAAATTATGGATCTCTGGGTCCTGATGCAGCCAGAGGACAAACGCAAGAAGGGTGAGTCACTTTAGCTTTAAAAGTTTTATTTTAGTCTCACTGTTTAACAAAATATCATAATTGCATTGGTCATGATGGTCTCTGTTGCAGTATTTTAGTTCTTGATGTATTTTTATTGTCTGTAAAGCTAGCAAGTTATTTTAGATAATTATAAATGCCTTGTTGGATCTTTTAAACTGATGATTGTTAAATTATGTTTTTCTAAAGTTTGGTTTGTTTGGGTTTGTTTTTCTACCTCAGAGAGGCTCATGATCAAGGATTTCTTCATCCGAGGTTTCTGCAGAGATAAGATGGGTGGATTCATGGGTCTGAAAGGATACGCCATGGCCTCAGAAGACCGCGAACTTGAGGCTAAGGTAGCCGTGGTGGAAAAATACAACAAACGCATTCCAGAGCTAGTTAAACGGATCTACGATCGTGCCCAGAGAAGCCCGCTGTGCGCAGGTGAGTCAGACAGAAAGAGAGAGAGAGAGAGAGGAAGACTAAAGCACTGGTTTTGATTTATACATACAGTAAAGTCACTGAGCGCATACAGCCCTCACATGCAAGTTGAATGCCTTTATCTCTCTTATTGTGACAGATTTTATCCTTGGTACGGTGCATAAGTCAAAAGGCTTGGAGTTTGACACAGTGGTTGTGACAGATGACTTCATGAAAGTGCCATGTGCTCGACACAACCTGCAGAGAGTGGGTGGTTTCAATGCAGGTTTGTGGTAATTTATCGAAAAATCTTAAAGAAATTAACAGTTAATTTATCATTTGTACATTAGAGGAAGTATAAGATGGTTATAAATGACAGAAAACAAAAGCATGTTTACCTAAATTTGTTTAATAATAATTTATAAAAAAAAAAACAATGGTGCTATATTTTGCGTCCCATATCTAGAATCACTAAATGATTAATGAATGTGTCTGCACATAACAAGCTCTTACAGTTATTGCAGTCTCTCTGTCTGAGCCTCAAAGTCTGTCTGGGCTTTAGCCAAGTGGCATCTGGTAGATCAAAGTGTATATGAAGTGTGTACATTTCTGATGATCTAAAATCTGTGGGCACATCCTGTAGGTTCCACCCATTTTAGCCAGTCAATAAGATATTCTTTCAAAAAAAGGCATTAAAAATAAAATAGGAATATTGTTTTTTATAACATACATTTTATTTCAATGTGTAGAAAGAATCTTATCCATTAAAGGGATAGTTCACCCTAAAATGGAAATTAAGTCATAATTTACTCACCCTGGTGTTGTTCTAATGCCATTTGCCCTTCTTTCTTTTATGGACCACAAAAGGAGAATTTTTAAAAGATTTCCTACTCGCACTCATCCATGTAATGGCAGTGAATAGCGACCAGCATAAAGCTTTTAAAAAAAGGCTTAAAATGGTCACAGAATGATCACATGCAACACATACCGTATATTCCAAGTGTTCTTGGGGTATACAATAGGATTTAGTGAAAATCTAGATATGCATAAGGCTGAATCTTTGCTCTCTGGCTGCAGCAAGCGTCCCAGATGACGAGTGGAACCTGTTATATGTGGCGATCACACGAGCCAAGAGAACGCTGTACATCACCAAGACCATCAGCAACATCCTCACATTCACTGGGGTGAGCTATTGCTGCTTCATCTTCATTCTGATCTTTATAATCCAAAGAATATCCAGACATTTGAAGCATTATTCTTAAATTTCCCTGCCTCTTCCTCTTTCACAGGAGTACTTCCTGAGGTCAGAGCTGACCAGCACTCTGCTCAGTAAAGACCCGTCTCTCGTCTGCTCCATTGAAGACTGTCAGAACCACATCACCGCAGACTCCGTCCTCAGCATGTCCAGACTCCCCATCCGATATGTCAGTGTCTCTTTGCTCAACCATTCTTTTATTAAGTTAAAAAACTCACTTCCTGTATTGATTACATGTACGTGTTTCAGATGGACAGCGCGGACGCGGGCGGCGTTCTGTGTTTGACCTGTGTGGTGCAGCGTGTGGGACCTACAGCCTTCCTGCTCTCTCCTCCTGAACGGGTCAGATCCATGACCTATACCAATGAAAGAATCGAGCTGCCCATCAACGTCGCCATGCTGTTATCTTTACTTTAAACGCCATCATGTGCCTTTGTGTCTTTTGTGGTGCTTCTGCAAAGTTCACGTTTGTGGATTAATCTAGTCTGCAGTGGATTTTTTTTTTTTTTTTTGGTTCCATAACCATTTTAATACTTCTAAAGAAAAGAAAAGAAAAAAATTATTTTCGTTTTTCAACTGAAAAAATGTTCTCCCACATTGTGACTTTTTTGGGATACAGTAAACATTGACGTCACTGTTTTTAGGTGGAGAATAAGCTTTAGAAGGGCCTCTTCAAGCCCTTGATACCTACAGTATTACAGCTTTTGTAAACAACACAATAGCTGATGAAGAACACTAATGTTTAAGATTGTGTTTGTGTGTGTTTGTAACATCAGTGATTTGTAGGAAGAAAATAACCATTCCTACATATAGTTTCACATGAAGACGGATTGTGTAATTAGACTAACTTAAGTTTTGCACTTTTATTCTTTCACTGTATGTTATGTATTCATTGTCTGATCTTGTTTTTGTTTCCCCAAAGATTTGTTTTTTAAGTTTAACTCTTTGAAAAAGTATGATCATAATTTATGTCATCTTTAATTATTTTTTTATCATTTGGAAAAAAAAAAAATGTATGTTGAAAAATTTTATAAAACTTTTTGTTCCAGAAGACATTTTTTATTCAAAATGACTTGTTTGAGAATGTATAATCATATGTATATGTATGTTGCTTTACAGACCAACTAAATCTTGAGCAGATCTGCTACCCAACAAACATTTCAACAAATTGCAGTGTTTTTCTTCAAACTTATTACTTATAAGTTATTACTTGTGAACTTGGTTAAACAAAACAAAACTCCATTTTTATAGTGTTATTTTGTGTGTGTGTGTGTGTGTGTGTGTGTGTGTGTGTGTGTGTATAGAGTATAGTAGTGCAACATTAAGATCCTTAGATTTTTTAAAATCAAATTAATAAATGAAAGGATAATTAATCATAGATGTACAGTATCAGGATTATAAAACAGTCAACTTTTATAATGTGTATTGTATATTAAGATATAATAGCATCATTAATAATTATGTATTCTATATTATTAATATTATATCATTATAAAATGTATATAATAAATGGTAAAATAATATTATATTTATATATGCCACACCCACTTTTGGTATAACTGAAGTGCTCGGGACGTCCCCTGTAAGAAACAATAGGACTCAACACAGTAGCGTGTGTGATTTTAGAGAGATATTAGTAGGAAATCTGCACAAAAATGCATTGCTGGGTCTCGTGAGGATAAGGAAAAGCAGCACGGAGCATCCGCGAGTTTAGCTGGAAGGCTCGTGCGTTGGCCACGCCCACTCCACCGTGCCGTACAGAATAAATGAACAACACGCGACTTCTGGAACTGGTAAGTGGGAAAAAGTATAAACAATTCAATGTAAATAGATGACAAGCGAGTTTTTGCTCTTATTTTGCCCCTTCCGCACCGCTAAGTTTTACTTACAAAGACTATTTTATGAAAACTATCAGTGATATTTGAATGTGTGTCTGTTATTAAGACTTGAAAACCTATTTTGCGACAGTTTCTTTACGGTGTTCAGACATGGAGAAACTCCTCCAGCTCTTTTTATATAAGGTTTATGTTTTAGAATAATGTTAACTATATCAGTAGCCTATACATTATCTAATAGCCTGTTGCTGATGTTTGTTACTGTTATTAATGGAGTTTTGTTGCCTTGGCACGAACTGTCTGAGGGATACGGTGACATCAGTTGTTGACATTTCAGTCGATGTCGTTCTTACATTTAAGCTTTTAAAATCTGAAAGCCACACAAACTGACCACAGTAATTATTACAATAAATTGTATTTCGTCTAGTATAGCCCCTGTCTAAGAAAGAAGACAAGTTGTACATGTAGGTGGAACTTTTTAAACATAGTTTCATTCCTAAATAAATCAACACAATAAGAGCTCCAGGTGTGCTTAACAGTGATGTTTTGTACACTTGGTTTATGGTTAATTTTTAGCAAAGCCAGAGTAAGTTTTCTCTGTGTTTGGAGGCCTTTGAAAATGTGATCTTAAATGTGGAGAGAAAGGAATCAAATAGATGATTCTTGAGTTTAAGGCTTAGTGAAGAATGCCACCAGGAAGGAAAGGCCAGGAGACTCCCGATAAACAGTCCCACATGTGTGCAAGAGCCTCAAGAGACCAAAAATCCACTTAGAAATGTGTCCTAAACATGACCAAAAAAACTGGGATGACATTAACCAAAAAAGTAAGGATTTATTAAACTTATTAAATTTTAACTCATTATAAATATAATATAACAGACACATATCAAAGTTAACAATAATTGAATGTTTTAATAATTGTAAACAGTATTATTTAACTTTTTAAAATAATTAATACAAATTACTGGAACATTTTCAAATGATTCGGTAATGTCATTTCAAATTTTACAGTGAAAGCCCTATTATTTGAAATAAGGCTAATCATTTTTGTTTTCTAATTTTAACTAAACAAAATCCATCTCCAAGTACGGAACCATTTTAATATCTGTGAGCCATCTCATTCTTTCTCTGTTTGCAGATGCTGATAAAGGAAAATGGCTTTGTTGAGGAAAAGTAAGTACCAAATGCAAGTTTTGTAGATTGTGTTTCAGTTGTTTATTGCATCACTGTTTCATAATGGAAATATATGAAATTATATAATCATATATATAAAAACATCCAAGGCCGGTGATCATGGCCAGTGTATGAGTCACACTCCAAATCAGACTCTTGCTACAAAACTAAAGGCTTACGTACAAGATATTAGATCATTCTTATTGTGAAATCTCATGAATAACTGATAACAGTGATCTGAGAGCGCACAATGAAGTTTTAGTGCCTCGTTTTGCGCTGCTGTCCTGCAAAACTGGAATGTGTCCAGTGTGTGTATGTGGTGGAGGAGGGGTCAGTCCCACTGGTCGTCCCAGAGCAAATGAGGTAACCAGACAGATTCAGACCCATAAATGTGATGTATAGCAGGGTCTCTGGAAATCCCACTCAGAACACATTTACTGAAGCAAGAGTTAACTTTATATTTGCAGGCCTTTATATTGTAGTTTTGAGTCATTATTTGAATCATATCTTCTCCCCTAACATTATTAATAATAAATGCTGTGGCAATGTAATGATATAAACTTAAAACCTTTTTTTTTTTTTTTTTTTTTTTTAAAACAGATTTGGTCAGGTTAAGCAACCCTTTCCTATTCTTTTTCCTCAGTTTTACTAAGGCCTTGACAGGAGGTAGCAAGGACATGTTTTGCATTAGTCAAGGAGTGAAATGCAACAAAATACACAGATGTTTATTTTTTCTTTGTCAGCTGACCTCAGCCTGGACAGTTGTAGCAATAACCTCCCGCAAAGAAAGTTTAGACACCTTTTTATCTGACTGGCAGTGTTATTTTAATAAAATGTATATACTAAAACAATGTTTCAACACTGCTGACTAGTACAAATGGTAGTTGACTAGTATCTTTTCATTGGATACTAATGTTTATTTTGTATTAATTACTAGTAATGATAAGAACAGTTTTAAATGAGGTATGAGATACAAATGTACTTCCACCTCATCCCAAAGTCTTACAGTGACCTCTAGTGGACATCCTTTTATTTGATAAAGTGCAGCATTTTAAATAGTTGCAGTCTAGTGAACTCTCTCTCTCTCTCTCTCTCTCTTTTTCTCTCTCAATTCAATTCAAAGTGTGCTTTATTGGCATGACAGTTGTTACAATGTATTGCCAAAGCATTTGATTTCTAATTTTTTACAGTGAATCAAAATACATGTACATATACACACATAAAAAGTAAGTAGAACAATCAGTCAACATTTTAAAGTTCTTTCTCTCTCTCTCTCTCTGTGTGTGTGTGTGTGTGTGTGTGTGTGCCAGTCAATCGTGGGCTCCTCATTCTGCTCGTCCTGGTGGCTTTTGCTCTCCTGTACAACAAGACCAGACTACAGACGCTGCCCAAGTATTCAGGTACACATGCAGGGCACTGATATGCAAGTATATGCATGTTCTTGGTTTGTTATATATATTGTTATATATGATTTTTATATATTGATCATATTGTGGTTTATGCAGTGCTCAAGAAAGACGAGGGCAAAATGGGTATGGAGGACGAGAAAGAGATGGACACTGACATTCCTGTGGTGATCTGTGCTTCAGAGGAGCGTATTGGTGCTTCTATGGCCACCATCAACAGTGTCTACAGCAACAGTCGTGCAAGTGTTTTCTTCTACATAGTTACCCTGCGAGATGCCATCAAAAAGATAAGGTGCTAGGTCTGACCTTTGACCTTGATGCAAATATGTGCACCTCGTTCTCAACTGGTTTTGCTTCACAAAACAGATTTTTAATGTTGACCTAAAATCTAGTAATTTATTGTACAAAATGTCAATAAAAATATTCGTAAAATCAAATATTGAAAGTAGTATTACCATAAACCTTTTTGCGTCAAAATGGAGTGGAGTGTTTAATTGGACGATTAGTGTTTGACATCAACAACAAAAGCTATGAGAAGCATATTCTCCTCACTTGTGAAAGTATAATTATAAACAATTTATTATGGTTGGTTGAATCTTATTTGCTTTTATCATTGTTTTTTCTTTTTATATAAAAAAATAAAGAAATATTAGAAAAAATATTATATTGATTGATTTTATATATATATGATTTGTTATATATATATATACATATTTTATATATATTCTATTTCAGCTTTATTTCAGTCAACAAACATGTTTATAATAGTTTGTTTTAACGATATGTGCATAATACTATGTGAATCAGGCTTATTAATCCACTCTTCACTTGTCTCAAAGAGATATGAGAGATGTGCTGAATCAATAATTATGTTCCCAAATGCCTCAATCAACATTTTCTCTGGACTCAAAAACAGGGAATACATAGAGAAGACCAAGCTGAGAAAAATCAGATACAAGATCCTGGAGTTCAATCCGATGGTACTGAAGGGGAAAGTCAGTCCGGACTCGTCCAGACCAGAACTGCTGCATCCTGTGAGTTCTGCTGTTCTTCTGTGTATTTATGTACAGTTCAAGCTTTAGGTAAACTCTTCAGTATTTTATAACTGATGTGGTCATTAATACACAGCATGACCAAATGTATGCGGACACCCCCTTCTCCTCAGCTTCACCCTAAACTAACAGGTGCATTAAATCAAGTCTTTTTCTTAGACAAACATTGACTGTGGGTGGTGCTGACAGACTTTTGGCCAGGTAGTGTACAGTAAGAGATCCTGTAGGTCCATCATAGACTTATTTCTTGATCCTGGTTTCTTTGGTGTTGCAGCTAAACTTTGTGAGGTTCTACTTGCCGCTTCTTGCCATTGAAAATCACGAGCGGATTGTTTACCTGGATGATGATGTCATAGTACAAGGTGAAATCCATCTGAAATTGATACTAACCTTACACATATACTCATAGGAGGATGATCTCATATGTCAAGTGCATGAAATGAAACCACTTCACTCCAATAGTCACTGTGATAATGAATTATATTTGTTATATCTGGCTTGCAGGAGATATACAGGAACTGTATGACATAAAGCTGAAAGCAGGGCATGCTGCTGCGTTTGCCTCAGACTGTGATCTGCCCACCACACACGAGATGGTGCGCAGTGTGGGGATGCAGGTGGGTGTTTCTGGATGTATGTGTTAGCATTTTGAATATGGTTTAAAGAGGCCATATTATGCCCTTTTACAAAGTCTTGAAATTGTTTTTGGGGTCTACTAGAACAAGTTTTCATGGTTGAATGTTCAAAAAACATTATTTATCACATATTTAAGATTGTTGCAGCACCTCTCTTCCAAGTCTGTCAGTAACGCTCGTTTGTGCATTTTTTGAAGCCAACTATTGTCACAGGTTTTGTCGATACCAACACAATTCAATGGAACTTGCGACCACAGTTGGCTAACGATGCTTTTGGGAAACACACCAATGTTTAGTTCCTGTCACTATGAAGTCCCTCCTTCCGAAAAGTACACTGTGTTCTGATTGGGCAGCTGTAAAAGTGTGTTGTGATTGGTGAACCACTTATAGAAGCCTTTTGGAACTGTCACACCTCTTACCATAACTGTGAGTTTCAACACACTACTAATGCAACTCAACTAGGCCCGTCCCCCTTTTTTTGTGTATACTTTGGGCAGACATTATTTAAATGAGGAATATTGTGACGTGTTCATTCCCAGAAGAAAACTCAAGACTACAACTGAGGTGTTTCAGAGAGTTACTAATATAGCAGTTACTGATATAACAGTGCTTATTGATATAGATAATAATAATAATAATAATAGATAATGACTTTGTCCTTTGTATCTTTGAAAAACAGACCTTTTTCATGCTCAACATTACAGACTAAAGAAAGTTGAAAATGTACAAAAGCATAATAGGTCCTCTTTAAGTTGATCACTTTAGTTACTGTTACATGGGTTGATTTGTCTCTTACATTTCATCAAAACACAACTGCCTCTCACAGACAACCTATATGGGCTTTCTGGACTACCGGAAAGAGGAAGTCAGAGAGTTGGGCATCAACCCCAGTGACTGCTCCTTTAATCCAGGCGTTTTTGTGGCAGACATTGGCGAATGGAAAAAGCAAAAGATAACTAAACAGCTTGAAAAATGGATGGCAAAGAATGTCAGGTGATATAATGCTTCATAATGGATTGTAATGATTTTTAAGAGATCAAATTAGTTCAGTAGAAATGTATTTTTTTCCATGTCAATTTAGGGAGAACTTGTACAGCAGTGCTGTGGCAGGGGGCGTGGCCACCCCTCCAATGCTGATCGTCTTTCATGATAAATACACAACCATTGACCCACTGTGGCATGTCAGACACCTGGGTAACTGTTTTCTAACTGACTTTTCTCACTGAATAATGACTATCATACTCCCTATTAATTATCCATTATGCTGCAATGCAAATTAAACTTATGTTAATCATACTCATGTTAATTAAATTAAATTATGTTAATAAAAAGTGTATATATACATATATATATATATACACATATATATATATACACACACACATACACAGTATATCTTAAAAGTTGTCAATGTTTGGAATAAATACTTTTCAGATTTAATTATATTTCTGAAGGATCATGTGACACTAAAGACTGTAATGGCTGCTGAAAATTCAGCTTTGCCAGCATTATAAATTACAGTTTAAAATAAGTTTATAACTAGTGTACAATAGCAAAATTAAGGCTTGTCAATCTGAATAACTCCTATTCTTTAAATGCTGATTTTGTCGTTAAGAATAAATAAATAATCCTATACACCATCTTATAAACATTATAAATGAACTATAAACCAAACATCTAAAGCTCCTTAGACCCTATGCGTTGAGTACAGGGTTCCAATAGTTCTTAATTATCTATACAACCAAATTAACTAACTAAAATGGAGAAAAAAAAAAAAAAAAAAAAAAAAAAAAAAGTATATATAAAAACAAACTGATTCAAAACATGAAATACTAGGGTCAGCTCTTGAACGTCACAATGTGAAGAATTGTGAATGTATATTTGCAGTAAAGTAACAAATCTTATAAACACTGTTCTTGTGTCCTATGAAGGCTGGAGTCCTGATGCCCGTTATCCAAGGTCCTTCCTCAAAGAAGCACAATTACTGCACTGGAATGGCCGCTTCAAGCCCTGGGTCTACCCCTGTGTCCATCTGGACCTTTGGGAGAAATGGTTTATCCCAGACCCCACAGGATCATTCACCCTGGTACGACCATAAGACTGAGCAGTCTCTGAACTTAAACGGAGTTCACCTCACTTTGAGACAACAGATTGGAGTAAAAATGGGTAAAACAAGGCAACACGAAGAAATTACACACAAGGTCCTTTTTCGGAAACATTTAATAGTTCTGTGGACAGGAGTCAGCACTCCACAACTGGGTCAGTTAAATATTAACAAATTTACAATCATGGAGGAATGTAAAAAGAAAAAAAAAGAAATCTCAAACACAAACGCAACGCCTTAAAAAAAACAGCTCCTATCCCCAAACCCACCCGCACAGAGAAAAGACAACCAGCGGAGATCGCCATCTTCACTCTGCATCACAGTCCGACACCCCGGCCCTCCCAGATTTACACTTTACAGCTCATCTTTGCCTGTGGTATCCTGAAACAAAGAAGTATGTGCATTAAGACATGAAGACATGAGGAACAGCATCTCAAATGGTAAAAGGACACATTTACCCACCCTCATGTAGTTTCAAACCACTTACAACACTATTTCGATAGTCCCCTTTAGAGATTCTGAAGTTACTTTACAAGTACATGTCAACATATTCTACTAACTCTAAACCTAACCTAGTCTACTAATACTCCAATAAGAGCTAATTGACATGTAGTTGCAAAGTTACTTAGTAGAATGTCTAAATTGGACTATCGAAATAAAATTAGCCTCTTAAATTCTCCATTTGCATTTCACGAAAAAAAAAAAAAAACAGGTTTGGAACAACATTGTGTTTAAGTGACCATTTTCATACTCACTGATTCTTCGTCTGCCTCCTTATCTGCCTGGACCTCCTCCTCATCCTCTGCTTCCTCTGTCTGTTCTTCTGGTTCATCCTCTGGCTCCTCCTCAACCTGTGGACACAGTAACAGGATAATGAGCCAAACTTGATTTGAACATCTCCATTTTGTATTACCAGTACTCGACTGTGCGTGTACCTGTGCGTCGAGGTCTACGTTCATGCTGAGCCGCAGCATGCGCTCTATTCTGTCTCCGTATGCTTTGGTGTCTGAGAGCTGGTAGCCAGATCGCAGTGTGGCAGTCTCAAAGAGCACTACAGCTAAATCCGCAGCTGTCTGATCCTCGGCGTCTTCCTATGAGACAAAGCACAGTACATCAGACCATTTTAAATCAATTTGCAGATTTAATAAAAGTGAATTAAATCAGAATGATGTTTGACTTACTTTGACTCTCCTCAACATCTCCTTGATGAGAGGATGTTTGGGGTTGATTTCTAATGTCTTCTTTTGACTTGCGTAATAACTAGAATGAGAAGAAAATGGGTTTACTTAGTTTTTGACCAGGTAAATGTAACAATTTGCAGAATATTAGCCATTTTTCCACTTTCACATAGCAAGCCAAGAAGTTGTGGATTGCGTTGTCACGACAATTCTAAAGGTGTGGTCATTTACCAACATTTCTCCAATTTTCATGGGCAAAATTCAGTCATTTCAATAGGAATCCACGCAATCAGAAATTTCATGTGAGGGTGAAAGATTTCCACACACATTTTCCGTAGCGGGTTCAAGTCGGTCATATGGCGATTGACCAAAAGAAAGTGGCTTGGTTTGAGCAGTGCTTCATACATTGATACACTACTGACAATAGTGTTTGTCAGCAAAAATTACACTTATGACCGCACACAAAGTCCCTTTGAGAAAAGCATCAAAAACATAACATTTTCCAAAACGGTTTGCCAAGCTTATGACTAAATTTCATATTTGAAAATCACCAATGAAATCTGACAACTGTCTCAAATTGAGTTTCTAAACACTCGAATCACGACAATAAACAGTCAGTGTTCTAGAGACGCACACATGGAACTGCACAAAATGCTGTTTCTATAGGAACCGGAGCTTCTAAAGGCAACTGGAGTGATGCAGTGACTTTATTAATCAGCGATAGGCTCTTATTTAGCAGGCAGGACTTATTCTGCCATATTACGTGCTGCACTTTCTCTAATTCATAGTAATACGAGTGCACCATCTTTCTGTATATGAAGTCTTTGCCGCACCTTAAGATGGTGTTAATGGTTGCCAGGTCATTGCTATGCAGTTGCTAAAGTGACTGTCATTAGAAGCTGTATATATGTGTGTTTAAGACTTATTCAGAGAACGTACTTTGTGGAAATGTCTTTTCCTGTCTGGTATGCCTGGGCTTTCATGATGCGTTCCATGTTTCCAGACCATCCGTACTGACTGGCAACCAGAGCACATGGAGAGTTGGTCAGCCTCTGGGACAAAATGGCCTTTTCTATCTGAAACGCGACAAGGACAAACTTGTTTCAATCAATCTGCCACGTCTACAAGAAAGTCAGCTTATAATATGCAACAATACAAGGAAACCAAGGAAATAATCATACGTTGTCCTTTAGGGCCTTGTCTTTCATCCAAGTGGTGAGGGGTTCGAAGTCTTTCTCCAAAGCTTCTCTCTTCTCCTTGGCCTTATCGTTCTCATCAAACTTCACACCCTCCTTCGCCACGTTCTGGAAGCGTTTGCCGTCAAACTCAGGCAGGGCCTGGATGCAGTACTCATCCACTGGCTCAGTCAGGTAGACAACCTCATATCCTTTCTTAAGAAGCCTCTCAACGAATGGAGAAGACTCGGCCTAAAACCAGATGCAATATAACATGTTACTACAAAAATAGAGAAATGGAGTACCTTGGTAAACAGTTAAAAGTAAAAACATTTAAGCACCTCCTTCCTGGTGGTTCCAGCCATGAAGAAGATCTTGTCTTGCTTCTCCTTCATCCTCTCCACATACTGCTCCAGACTAGACAGCACAGTCTCGCTGTGGGAGGTCTGGAAGCGGAGCAGCTTGGCCAGGCGGGTTCTGTTGGAGTGATCCTCAATAACTCCCAGCTTGATGTTGGTGCCAAACTCCTTCCAGAATTTGTCATTGTACTGCTCCTCTGCAATCTTCTTGATCATGTCCAGGGTCTTACGGACCAGCTTTTTACGGATGACCTAAAGAATGAAGGAACCAACATGAGTTTTGAAAGCAATTCAAAATTGCCTGTACAGCATGTATAATATAATTTAACAAAACAAGTCTTAAGTAACAAGCTCACCTTGAGCAGTTTGTGTTGCTGTAGAGTCTCTCTGGACACATTCAGAGGTAGATCGTCAGAGTCCACCTGAGAGACAAGATCAAACATTCATTATAATTATTGGCCAAAACTTAAAACGAAAAAAAAAAAAATTATTAAGTTATTTCAATTAAATTTCAATTATTTTTAATTTTACTATTAGTATCACTGATTATTTTTGGGTTAAAGTATTAAATACATTTGTTGAAAACGCTACAATGTTTATTTCAAACCCTATTTTTGCAACAACAAAAAAAAAGATTTTGCATTACTGCACATGCAATCTGCTCAATAATGGAAGTGCTCTTCATTAATGAGCCAATACGCAGGAACGTTATCACTTCTGAGGGAAATGCAATGCAAACAAGTTCTGTATATGCAGAACTAGGATTGTAAAGGTTTGTCACAGAAATTTCAGTGTGTCCTGAATATCGTAATGGCTAGACTTAAAAAGAGACAGCCAGCAGCACTTACAACGCCTTTGATGAAGTTTAGGTACTTGGGCATCATGTCATGGAAGTCATCGGTGATGAAGACTCTACGCACAAATAGCTGGGAGAAAATAACCAAATTAGGTACAGTTAATAACTCAAAACTACAACATAACAGAATGTGTTCTTTTCCAATTAAAAGGTTATCAAAATTACCTTGATGAAGTCATTCTTCTTGGTCCCATACTCGTCGAAAAGACCTCTGGGTGCAGCTGCAGGGATGAAGAGGATGGACTTGAAGGTGACCTCGCCTTCAGCAGTGAAGTGAATGTGTGACATGGGCTCCTCAGAGTCCTGAATGAAAGCAGAATTACACTTGAATTAATCCCAGAGGCCACAGAGGATCATAAGAGTTGATTAATTGTGTGCAAAGCACAGGTTCGCTCACCCTGGAGAAGGTCTTGTAGAAAGCTTTGTATTCATCCTCCTCCACTTCCTTTGCAGGCCTCTGCCAGATGGGTTTAATGTCATTCATCAGCTCCCAGTCCCACACAGTCTTCTCCACCTGAAGGGAGTGAGGAATCATTGAAATCGTTCTCATCGAAATCAATGAGATGTTCCTGCTGAAATTTATTCACATATATGTTACCTTCTTAGTCTTTGGTTTGTCCTTGTCTTCATCCTCTTCCTCAACTTCAGCCTCCTCTTCAGTGGTCTCTTCCTTCTCTGCCTCAGCCTCCTCCTCTTCAATGGGCTCCTCTACGGTCTCAGTCTGAGAAACGTCACAAATCGATGAGTTTATGAAGTCCTACAGCTAGTTAAGCTACTGGTGAACTTCTTTGGTGGACACACTTACCTTGCTGCTCCATACATAGATGGGGAAGTTGATGAACTGAGAGTACTTCTTCACCAGGTTCTTAATGGTCTCCAGCTCAAGGTAGTCAGAAGCTTCCTCTTTCATCACCAACCTGATGAAATGAGACTTTAGTTATAAAATGTCACAACCTACACATTTAAGATATTTCAGTTCAGCTGCTTACGTAATGGTGGTGCCTCTGCCTAGTGTGTCACCACGAGGGTCCTCGATGACTGAGAACTCATTGGAATCAGATTCCCAGATGTGTTGGGTGCCGTTGTTGTGTTTGGAGGTGACGATGACCTTATCAGCCACAAGGAAGGCAGAGTAGAAGCCTACACCAAACTGACCGATCAGCTCAGAGGTGGTCTGACTGTCATCCTGGATCTCAGTCATCTTGTTGAGGAACTCGCTGGTTCCGGACTTGGCAATGGTACCAAGGTTCTTCACCAGTTCTTCTTTGGTCATGCCGATACCAGTGTCAGTGATGTGAAGCATGTTCTTTTCTTTGTCGGACTGGTGAGAGAAAACAAGACACAGGACTAAATATTGAATAACCTTGATAAAAGCAAGTAAAAGATATTGACTAGTTGGTTAGAGTTTTAACACCATGCCAACTTCATTGGCCATTTTCATGGCGACTAACAAGCCATTTAAATTTGCTTAAGGTTTAAACTCTAAAATGGATAAACATTTTAAACAGTTAAACAGTTCTTCTAAAGTGTTTGCAGTGTAATAAAATTCCCTGAGAACTTAAACCATAATTTAATCAAATATATTTAAGAGATACTGGACTTCACTAAATGAACTAATAAATAAAAATGTAATCATTTGCATAGTTAAACAAGGTGCTGAGCATCAAAATTAAGATATGAAAATTAGAGAAAAACGCTCCTCAAATTGCTTCACACACTTTTGAATTCCTTTTGCAATGCAAATGTGTAAGTGATGCTATTTCTTTCCAGTACTGTAAGTTAGGTAGATGGGGTTGATCAGAAATGGGGAGGCTTAGGGCTCATTTTTAACACACCTTGATTTTAATAGTAAGCTCTTCATTTCCAGCAAGGGCATCATCGTTGGTCAGGGACAACAACCGGATCTTATCCAAGGCATCGGAAGCATTAGAGATCAGTTCTCTAAGGAAGATCTTTAGGATGAAAAATGAATAATTATGAAGCGTCAAACCATGACAAACAGCATGAAAACTAAATCTATCTTCTAATACCTCCAATACTCACCTCCTTGTTCTTATACAGAGAATTGATGATCAGTTTCATCATCCTGTTCACTTCCGCCTGGAATACATGCTTTTCTGCTTTTTCACGAATTTCCTTTATTTGCGAGGCGTTCAAACCATCTAGCTGAATGGCTTCTTCCTCCCTGTTAAAGAGACGAAATCATGAGAGTGCAAAGGATGCTTGTGACATGTTTGTTCCTCTAGGGACTTATTACCATTTACCCCTGGGTATTGTGAAACGACACATGAATACATCAACCAGATGTTCAAACCCCACTGGGGATCACTTATGGTCTTTGTGAGGAGCTTAAAGTGAACATATCCAAATGTAACCTCGTAAGAGAAACAATTTGCAGCTAAGAATACTTTAAGATCCGATTCTAAATGAAGGGTCACAGTAATTTTCCTCAGTCTTGAAAATGAATGTTAAGTCCATACAGACCTCTGAACAACCTCGTCATCTGTGCGGGATCCGTCTCTGCTTTTCCCAAGGTCCTCTTCCACTGTGCTGTCAATGTCAACGTCATCATCAGCTTTCACGGATGCTGCAGTTATGCAAAACAAAGATAACAAAAAACCCACAAATAATGTGAATGTGATGTTGGTGATAAAGCACTTTAAAGCCATACAGATTAAAACCATATGGTGTTAATAACATAATGATATAACAGCACACAGCACCAAAATACCACTCTTATTTGGATCACAAGTTTTATAACTTAATTCCTAAGTATATTTGTTCAGCAAAAACCCTTTTGTGCCCAGCAAGGATGTTCATCTGACATGAATGAATATCTGTGATGTGAAATTTGATTAAAATGGCCATGGTAAGGCTCTGAAATGTTAATTCTTGAAATGAAATGAAATTCTTGATTTAGAAGATCTGTTAGACAGTTTAAGGCCTTGATGTGACAGTTCACATTGTTCAAGATAACGGATTCAATTCCTTTAAGTGTGCAATTAGACTACATTGTTCTATTTCTCTCTTATATGACTATATTATTAGGTATTTTATCATCGTACATTACTAGCCCAACTATTTCAATGCAATTTGTCATTTTAAAGCACCATATAACTATCATTCTTAAATGGCATCTAAATATATATGAAGGCCATTTCAATCTAAGGAAACTTCCAGAAGCACATGCAAGTCAAATCCACGCTCCATGTTTTATTTCCTGTTCTGAATCATTCACCCAATTAGGAAGCGTTAACATATCTGCAAATAAAGTATTATCAAAAACTGAATATATAATACTAAAGCTTATATGGCAGAAAGAGGAAAGAACACAAAGACCGCAGCATTACTGCAAACACTCACTGAAGCTTTGTCAAGTTCAAAGACAGCATAACTGCATAACGCTGCACTTCATGGCTATTTAATAATAAAACATACTCACCAAAAGCCAATAGTGTACAGAGGAGACCGATAATCCACAGTCGCCTCATATTTTAGGAAAAGAAACAGTTTATTATTGACTCAATAGCAGATTAACGCCTTGAGCTGTTGCCGCTCCCTCAACGCCTCGATGGACTCTTGCAGTGCGTGGACAGAGAGCGAGAAATCACCTTTATAAACTCCTGCACTCTAGGGCTGTGCTCAGCCGTCACGAGCCAATCACAGCACCCCACGCACAACACCGTACCAATCAGAAAGCGATCCGCAGCCGGTGTCGCCCAATCACCGCCTTACATGTCCGATTTTACACGTTCCGATCGTGGCTCGCGTTGATTGGCTCGACGGGATGCCAATTCATCGAGCGAGCGTTACAAGAGGATTTTGTCATAGACTGTAACAGCTGGTCTGGGGACGGTGTGGGTTTTGTTTACTGCTTTGAGCGGGTTGGGGGAAACGGAACTAGGTGATTCAGAATCAGATTAAACTTATAATTACTGTTACCTTAGCAACAGGTTGTTGACATGATTTTGTAGACCTCAAGAAAGTCCCGATAGGATTAGTTGACTTAAAGATACACTCTTTTTTTACTTATTTTATGTTGACTGGAATTTTTAGTAATAGAAAGATTAAAACATTAAAATATTTTTTACTTGTGTACCCACTGGTAATATTTGTGCATTTCTTTTTCTCTCTCTCTGTTGAATGTACATATTTCTGAAATGGTCACACACTAAAAATGCAAGGAATAAACATCCAAGAAAAAATGATGGAAGCTTCTGACAGCCTATACCTGGTGTTTCCTCTTCAGCCTTACCTGTGCTATTTTCCAGGTGATCTTCCAGAAGAGTTGTCTTACCTGAAAGCAAAGGTGTTTCCCCACCTAGATACACTTTGCCAGACAAGAGGCACCTGTTTCAGACCTGTGGACTTACAGCGAAGCAAACAAGAAAGGGATTATGAGTATGACAATGATGGACATCAGATAAATAAGCCTGATCTTTTCAACCAGCAGTTGAAAATCAGTTTGGATCTCATCGACCGCTCATCTTTTTTCATCTGTCTTCTTGGATACAGCTATGGACAATGTCTGCCAGGGGAGAACGTTTCTCAGTCTGATATTGGACCATGTTCTTTGTCTGAGGTGGCTAGGAACTTGCATGTTGCTGCAAAGGCTGGATACCCTTGGGTCATGGAGGACGAGTATCGCACCTGTAGCCTGACAGAGCTGGAGATCACCAAGGCAGCCTTCATTGACAACAACAGAAGCTGCTTCTTTTATTTTAAAGACTATACCCCACAGGACATGGAGGATGACAGCAGTGATGAAATGCGCATCTTCTTGAACATGCTATCCAATAAAAGCCAAAGCGAGAGACAGAGAATGAGAGATCTAAAAAGAAGGATCATAAATCATTGTCTTCCTGTCAGGTTTGAATACACAGGCCACAATGTCTTGAAACACAAATACAGATTTATTTAAAATGCTATATATATATATAATTTTTCTTTCCACTGTGTGACAGATTCTTCAGAAACCTTCATGAACTTGAGGAGATGATAAGGGTGGACTGGGAAGGAGTCATTTGTAAATTTCATGAGGATCCAAAACGTCCCATCTCAGGTAGACCTATAATTGTGGACAAGTTTGGGTCTCAGAGACTAAGTAATAATAGTAATTTTGAAAATTTTGTATTTATTTAATTTCTAATCAAAATCCATGGAAAAGTGTCAACCAGTACTTCAGTGTTAAGTATGCTTTTTGAGTTGTTAAATAGCTTTGTGGCTTCTCAGACCTCAAAACAGAATATGTAGGTTAAAATAAGATTTTTTGAATTGTTTTGTTTTAGGATGGCAGGATTCATTCGATCGCCATAATCACGAAAGCCATGCACGTGGATTGTGTGACTGGTTTGTGCCCTCTGTACCCACCACAGAAATACTGAATGAATTCAACAAATTTCTACGTTCTATAACACATAATGCAAAATCTGAGACACACTCAAGAAATCCAGGTGCTCATTTCACACGGTAAGAAGATAAAAACCAAATAAAGCAGGCAAATTGTGTTTGATATGATGTTATAGGTCAAATTATTGTTTGCTTTCAGTGATCTTGACCAGAAAGGCTCAGAGAAGTCTATCTTACTGGTATGTGGTGAAAGGGGTTGTGGGAAGTCCACTCTGGCAGCGTGGTGGCTGCGGACCTTCTGCCGACAGAATCCTGATTTTCTAGTCATCTCTCACTTCTGTGGAACCAGCACATCCAGCACTGATGTCAGGTCTATGCTTAGACAGTGTACTGCTCAGCTTCGAAGAGCACATTATGGTAAATGTAATAATTTTTCCAGCAGAAATGTGTTCATGAGTCTTGAAGCTTCTTTTAGTAAGAATCAAATCTAAGGCCCCGTTTCCACCTGGTATTAAGATGCATTGTGCTCGATCGGATGATGGGTGGACAACGCTAAATACAGGTGTAAAATATTTTGAGCATGTCAACTTTCTACCACTTCCAGAGGTAGTCGAAAACACATTCAGTCAGATTGCTGGATCACTCATGTGGTCGAATGTGTTTGAACAGCCACTAAAGAACGCCTACTGACCTAACGTGTAAACATTATGGGAAGCGTGCTAGCCGGATGGGATTTAAACTTTGTCGGCTGAAGACCCAAGTTTGGTTTGAAGACGAAAAACATACAGAAAGGAAAGCTGATGCTCTCCGTATGTTTTCCGTCATCTCTGGTAGCGTTCGTATGTAAATTGCATGAGCTTATTTTGTCCATTACATCGTAAGATCTGAAAAACCCCATACATTTACCCAACATTTACATAGACTCTCCACTTGAAGAAATCAGGACAGAAGTGGTTGAAAGTAGACAAAAGAGATGGATTAAAATACCAGGTGTCAACGGGTATGTCTCCCTCATCCATTTGTGATCCGATCGACCAAAACACATCTTAATACCAGGTGGAAACAAGGCCTAAGAAATCTGGACTACTGGCCTGACCAGCCAAAAAGAATAAAATAATCGAAATAATGATCTTTTGTTTGTCTGTGTCTCAATAAACTGATAAACCTCTATTTATGGACATGATACTTCGCCATTATCGCCGCTTTTATATATGTTTGTATTCTGAAAGAGCAAGCACAACAAATGTTTGCCTAGATGCCTCCATCTTAGTTTTCAGACCTACTGGAAGGTGGTCAACTTGGGTGCGACATCATTCCTAGCTTTGACATCCATCTTCTGAGGTAAATGGTACGCAGCATTAGCTCCAACCCCAATCAAACACACCTGAACATGCTTATCAAGGTCTTCAGTATTAGTAGAAAGTTACAAGCAGGCAAATTTGATCAAGATTTGGAGCTAAACTCTGTAGTAAAGTGGATTGAGGATCAGATTTGAGAACCCCTGTTTTAGATCATCATAAATAAACACCACATACTATAACATTTTTCATCTAATTTGTTTCTGCAGGTGATTTTCCAGATTGGGAGGACGCCATTGAGTTTAAGTACCTCCATGGAGCGGTCCAGGCATTTACTGCAGCAGCTAATCTTGGGCCTTGTATTCTTCTTATAGATGGTATTGACCTTCTGACAGAAACACTTGGACTCTCAAAGCAAGAGGTGATCTTTCAGTCCCCTGCGTGGTTTGCTTGAGGAAGTTGTCTTTAACTTAACACTTTATTTCTGTATTTTGTTTTCCAGGTGAAGGCACTACGGTGGCTGCCAGATGCTCTGCCTCCCTATTGTAAAATGATCATCACAACAACTCTCACTGACCTCACTTACAAAAGTCTCACCAGCAGGACCGATGTCCAGGTTCTCAGCTGTCCCCATATCATCGATCCTAGTGTTCAGCGGAGCATTTTGCTCAGACATCTGGCTTTACCTTACAAGGAGCTGCCAACCAGTGTTTTGCAAAGAATCATGCATAAGAGGCAGTGCCACTTGCCTGCATTTTTAGCAATCATTGGCACAGAGTTACGGACGTGTGCAGTGCTGAGGGAGAAAGAGGAAGAGATGGAGCTTTTGCAGGGGTATATAGAAGCTGATTCAATTCCAGAGCTCTGGGTGAAGGTCATACATCGCTGGGTAAAAGATTTCAGCAAAACTGCTCCAACAGAAGTCACTGAGACTCATACAAACACTACATCACTCAGGGAGGGTATGTCATTTAGTACTTTATTATATAAAACTATGCTTGTCCTGACTTTCAGATTTCATTAGTTATAGCTAATAAGCATTTCTTCTTCCCCTCTCTCTTTCTACAGATCTCTCAGGATGGGTGTGGGACACACTCTGCCTCATTCATGTGTCTCGTGCTGGCCTGACTGAGGCTCAGGTTCTGGCTTTGTTGGAAGATCTGGGTTACTGTGGTAAGCTGAGAATCGAGGTTTTGGAATGGGTCCGATTGCGTTCTGCTTTTTGGCCTTGGGTTCAGGAGAAAGCCAATGGTCTTCTGACCATCATGCATCAGTCCCTCAGCCAGGCTATGAACCTGTTGTTGCATGGTGAGGATGGTTTTATGTTATGTCTCATTCTCCTTTTTCTTTTCTTTTTTAGTTATGTTTTTGGCCTTTTTGTGCCTTTTTTAGACGGGACAGTAGAGATATTTGACAGGAAAGCATGGGTTGGAGAGGGAGTAATCGGATCGGCAAAGGAGCTTGAGTCAAGAATCGAACACTGGTTGCCGGAGGCGCAGTTGCACTATATGTCGGCAGGCTAACCACGAGGCTTTTGGAGCTGTCTTATTCTTTTTTATTATATTATCATTTCTTGCCAAAAAATAGTTGCTTTGAGTAGCCAATTTAATTCACTTTTTTGGCCAAAAAGCTTAAATGCTTGGAAACTTGAATTAAATGAAATTATTTTTTAATAAAAAAAATGTAAATATTAAATAATTATTTAAAAAAAAAATCAGTATCAATGTGTGCCATCTGAGACTAGGATTCTTGAAATAGAGTACAAACGCTTTTGAAAAGAAATAGTTTCCTTTTGTTATAAAAAGAACAGGCATTTCCAGTGTGTTCACACACTTGTGCTCTTGTCTCTTTTACTTTCAGGTATGGAGGGTCATAATTCCTGTCATAAGATCCTTGCTAAGTTTTTTCAGAAGTCCAGTTTAGAGCTTTGTAGCTGGGCAGGAAAGATGGAGGAGATTCCTTGGCATCTTAAGCAAACCGGTTCATTCAAGGAGTTGCATGACTTTCTTAGCGATCCAGCGTATGATAACTGCAATTTATATTTTGCAAATGCAGGCAATATGTTTTCAGTCCGTAATAAAATAAATAGTATATATCTCAGTCAGCACTGATGCTTATCATACAGACATACAGACATACATCCATCTTTTTCATAGTACCATGGGGTTTTTGCTAAGCAGCCTGAAGCGATACCCACAGATGACAATTGATGTTGTACATTATTGGACACTACTAAGGGAGAGAGGATTTGACCCTGTGACTTCATTCCAGAATCTGATGGCTCAGACTTGGGAGCGTCTTAATGGTAAAACTGACTGTTTTTATTATCATAATCAAATTAAATTTAAAAATCAGCTTCTGCCTTTGCCACATAGACCATACACACAAAAAAGCAGAAATTAGGGCATAATGATCACATCTTGGTATATGTTAACTACGTTCACTTGGTCTTTCTTAGACGCTCAACCTCCAGATCACAGCAGTGTGTGGCGATTATCATTGTTCTGCTCTAAAGTTCTGCTCTGTTTGGGTGAGATGCAGAAAACTGAGGAGCTGCTACTAAAAGCAGATCAAATTTTCCAAAAGGTAAAAATAATACAAGACACTGTCTGTTATATGATAAGCTATAATCATCATCAGAAATTGTATGCATTAAAAAAAAAACGGATTATACTCTATGTAAGGTTTCATTCTGTTTTCATGGTTTCCTCCACAGGGAATGGAGCGGGATAGTGACAGTATGAGGTTACTGCTCAAAGTGCAACATATGCTGGCAGAGCTTTATGTCCAGAGGCATCTGCCGAAAGACACAGAGATGTATTGCCACAAGGGACTTGAGACTGCCAGGTCTCTTACAGTAGCCCATCTTGACAGCGCAGAGGTCAAACTAATAGTTGGTAACATGTATTTCATATTTCATCCTGCAATTTACAAAACTTTTATAAAAAGACAAGCAAGTTATATTTTGTCAAGCATACATGGTAGCTCTAATCTGCTTTCACAGGACAGCTGCTTTGTCATCTGTGTCTGGCATTTCTGGCGGATGGATGGCTATCTGCAGTGCCAGGGCTTTTCAAAGAGATCAGCTCTTCTAGATACATTTCTGTCCATCCTTGTGCTGAAGGCACAGCCATGCTGCTGAAGGCCATTCACAAGTAAGCCAAAAAAAAGTGTGAAAAAATTGATTTATTTTAATTTAGAATTATTTAATTGAATTAATTTAGAATTATTTAAATAAATGTAAGAATTATTTAATTTAATTTAAGAATTATTAAACATTTTAATTTTAACAGCATCAGAGACTGACACGGAAGAGAAGAAATTGTAAAATAAAGTCGTTATTTTTGTTTTGGGGTTTTTTTTGCACACAAAAAGTATTCTTATCGCTTCATAACATTAAGTTTGAACCACTGTAGTCACATGGACTATTTTAACTATGTCTTTACTACCTTTCTGGGCCTTGAAAGTGGGAATTATGTTGCAGTCTATGGGGGTCTCAGATTTCATTAAAAATATCTTAATTTGTGTTCCGAAAATAAACGAAGGTCTTACAGATTTGGAACGACATGAGGGTGAATAATTAATGACAGAATTTTCATTTTTTGGGTGAACTAACCCTTTAAGGTTGAGTCTTTGTGAGACCAAGACTGCTGAGAGATGCTTCCAAGCTGCACTGGCCAGCAGGATGCGCTGGTATGGCCATGATCATCCTCTGGTAGCAGAAGTGGAGGAGCAGCTTGCAGATCTTTGGGCCAGTGCTCAGACCAATACAGAGTAAGAGATTGACTTCTGTGTAATGCTTAGTTACCTCAGTCTGTCATAAAACCTCAAGGTCACATCATTTTATTTCATTCAAGGTCACTGGCTTGATTTTCACTTTTAGATGGACACAGAGGAGAATTGTTGAACTGTACCACCATGCTGTAAGCACTAGAGAGACCGAGGCTCGGACATTGCAGCTTCCCTCCACGCAACACAACCTTGCTGTCGTTCTTATGAAGCTTGGTGAGTGACTAAATGGCTGCTTGAACACAACAATGACCTCCCACTTTTTAAAATGGCCTTTGTTTCAGAGGCATATTCCTTATGAAAAGCTTTGAACCAAAGCAAGCTGCTCCGAGATGAAACTTTAGAAACTCTGATTTGAAGGTAAAATGTATTTGATTTTTTTAAAAAGGCACAAAAAGTCCCTTGTACTGTGTATAGATAGATAGATATGTAAGTTATTTGAATAATTTCATCATTCTCTGTGTTTTGTCTATTTGATGCTGTCTGGCAGGTAAAGTGTTGTTGTGTAGCTGCAGTAGAGTGGAAAGGAGACAGGGGCAGGATCTGCTCCAGAGAGCTGCAGACATAAGGATTCACCTCCTGGGCCCTGAGCACCCAATGACCCGAGACCTGGAGCAGCAGTGAGCTCACTTTCATTACAGTACAACTGCTTTTAAGGAATTACAACAGTCTTCAGACTAGGAGCTTCTCTACAGAAAGAGCATCATCTTGTAATCAGGATGAAACCCTAAAAAGACAGTGGACGGCTTTACAGGTCTCTGTATTTGGGCCACAGAGTGACATTTGGGCACTGGTTTGTTTGACTGGCGACTGTCTCTTACCAGATCAACCGGAAGGCCTTTACCAGGCAGACAGGTCATCCAGGAGGAATTCTAAAAGCACTAAACCGATTAATGAGAAGACTAATTTACAGCATATCAGCGTTGTCACTTGGTCAGACCAGTGTCTTTTCTTACACCGATCAGGCATAACATTATGACCACTGACAGGTGAAGTGAATAACACTGATTATCTCTTCATCACGGCACCTGTTAGTGGGTGAGATATGTTAGGCAGCAAGTAAACATTTTGTCTTCAAATTTGATGTTTTAGAAGCAGGAAAAATGGGCAAGCGTAAGGATTTGAGCAAGTTTGACAAGGGCCAAATTGTGATGGCTAGACGACTGGTTCAGAGCATCTCCAAAACTGCAGCATTTGTGGGGTGTTCCTGCAGTGGACAGTATCTATCAAAAGTGGTCCAAGGAAGGAACAGTGGTGAACCGGCGACACCACGGCAACAAGGCTCACTGATGTACGTGGGGTGTGAAGGCTGGCCTGTGTGGTCCGATCTAACAGATGAGCTACTGTAGCTCAAGAAGTTAATGCTGGTTCTGATAGAAAGGTGTCAGAATACACAGTGCATCACAGTTTGTTGCGTATGGGGCTACATAGCCACAGACCAGTCAGGGTGCCCATGTTGACCCCATCCACCGCCGAAAGCACCAACAGTGGGCACGTGAGCATGAGAACTGGACCATGGAGCAATGGAAGAAGGTGGCCTGTTCTGATGAATCATGTTCTCTTTTAGTTGGATGGCCGTGCTCATGTGCATCGTTTACCTGGGGAACACATGGCACCAGGATGCACTATGGGAAGAAGGCAAGCCGGCGGAGGCAGAGAGATGCTTTGGGCAATGTTCTGCTGGGAAACCTTTGGTCCTGCCATCCATGTGGATGTTACTTTGACAGCAGGATTATGCGCCCTGCCACAAAGCAAAAATGATTCAGGAATGGAGCACAACAGGAGGAGCACAACAACGAGATTGAGGTGTTGACTGGCCTCCAAATTCTCCAGATCTCAATCCAATTGAGCATCTGTGGGATGTGCTGAACAAACAAGTCTGATCCATGGAGGCCCCACCTCGCAACTTACAGGACTTAAAGGATCTGCTGTTAACATCTTGGTGCCAGAGACCACAGCACACCTTCAGGGGTCTAGTGGAGACCATGCATCGATGGGTCAGGGCTGTTTTGGCAGCAAAAGGGGGACCAACACAATATTAGGAAGGTGGTCATAATGTTTTGGCTGATCGGTGTATAAGAGGCACATTCTATTCTATTCTATAAAGGACTATTAGAATAGATACATTTTCTGTCTGTAGAAAAGATCTTGAATATCCATATTAGCAGTTTATTATTTGAATTTCTTTGATCAAAAACAATAAAAACAGCAATATTGTGAAATATTAGGACTGAATTTTGAAATGTAATTTATTATTGTGATGGCAAAGCTGAATTTTCAGCATCATTACTCCAGTCTTCAGTGTCACATGATCCTTCAAAAAATCAATATAATATGCTGATTTGCTGCTCAAATAACATTTATTATTATCAATGCTGAAAACAGTTGTGCTGCATTCATTAATCCATCCATTTATTTTTTAAGCCTGAGGGGGAGTTTTGTGAGGCTTTTATTTTGAAAATAGCTGGCACTTCGCTATCACAGTTTCCGCTTTCATTTCTGTAGAAACGCAGATTAGAAATCATAGAAATACAGAAGCGCAACAGCCCAGCATTGGTCTCGGTTCTGCGCAGACATGTCTGGCTACTCTCGGATCATACATTATGCGACCAGCATATTATGCAGCAATAAAGGCTCTATGGAGATATCTCAGCTGCACCGGAGGGTCTTCCAGCGCTTTGAGATAACCGAAGAAGATTTCTGGTACATCGTTAAGAAATGTGCCCGCTTCTCAGTGGTCAGCAGCCCTAGAACAGAGGATGGAGAGTCGGACTACATTGTTGTCGCGAAAACATCTCTGAGGCTATGCAAGAAATATTCAAAGAATGAATGTTACGAATGTCAGGATTTACACCTGTGCAAGTATTTTGTTTATGGCAACTGCAGATATGGGAAAGGAAGGTAAGGTTGGGAGAACATCTGGATATCTAGTGTAAGATTTTCCTAACATATAGTGTATAAAGTGCTTTTATCCTTAAAAGGACAGATGCGTTAATAGAAGACTAAAAATAACAACAGCTATTAGCTGACATCATATCAGTTTTAGTGGCATCATAAGAAATTTTCAGTTCAACGCTTTTAACTTCTGTATGAACCATTGATATTTGCAATGCGATAACGTGTCTAGAATTATTATTATAATTTTTAAAACATTTATTACTTTAATTGCTTTTTTTTGTTGTTGTTGTTTCTTCGAACACGTACACTAGCATTTAAATGTTTGCAAACACGTATACGTGTTATTTATTATGGCTCGTTTCCGCATTTCAAAATAATATTACATTGGCGTGTATTTTTATTTGTTTATAACCAATATTAACATTTTTCCACGTAGTTGATTGTTATAATATGAACAACCACGTAATTCATTACTATTAATGATAGCACCCAGCAATAACTATTCAAACGTACATTAATATATTCAGTGTAGCCTATTGCTTGGATAATTACTCAACTTATAACTAATAATAAAATATTCATAATGCGTATTATGTTTTCAGTGTGGTATTAAGTATAAGGATCATAACATTGTGCCAAAAAACAGAAGTAAAACAATTAAAAATCAGTTCTGAATATCGGTTATTATGGACATTAAAACTTTGCATTGGTCATGTAAAGCAGGGCTCCAGACAAATAATAAATAATATTTTTTAAGAGCCACACAACAATGAACTTTTAAAATGAAAATTTTAAAATCACTTACTTTTAGTCATCATGTTGTGTTTATATATCTCCCCTTTACAGTTTCAGCTTTTTCATCTTGTGACTTTTCTGGGAAATGAATGTCACTATTTTCACTTAATACTATTATAGTTTTTGTTAATATTTTGAATCTGATTAGATTTTTATATTTTCTGCTTTCATTTTTTGTTAAGTTTTAATTTCTTGTTTTTAGTTTTATTTTTTGTTGTTTTTAAACATGTCTGTTTAGTTTATATAGATTTTTATTTTAGTATTAACATTTATTTCAAGCAATAAAAAATGTTTTTAATGGTTTTAGTTGACTATAATAACCCTGATGCTAGTAAAATCTTTATATTGAATAATATGTGTCAAATAATGTTCTTAGTCCATCCTTCCTGAAGCTACAACAGTTTATTTTGAATCAAATGAAAATAAATATAAATATATGGAAATAAATATATAAATATATTAAATTTGGTTTGTGTGACCAAATAACAAACAGGGGCAACTGATTTACATACTACTTGACTTTGATTACTTTGAAATACATCGGGACTCTTATTTTGAAATATCTGTGCTTTACTTTTGCTGCTCAATCAAGTTCAGATGAGGATTAAAAAATTATGTTGCTACAACCGTTTACAACACAATATAATATAAATAATATAAAGTAAACTTTGTGATTATTGATTAGCATTAGTTCATAAGCAATCGGTTGACAAATGTGCATTAATCATTGAATGCCAGCTGCTCTGAAGAACGCGCAACAGCGCCATCTGCTATATGCAGTCTGTAGAATCGGTTTTCCCTTTTGAATGACGAATATAGACGAATTTATATGAAGAAATAGGCAGTTGTCTCCTTAACGCAGGAGCAGAACGGTGTGTTCAAATGCAGCTGTTTTGCACCGACGCGAGGCAACAACACAGACGGCTTTCATCAGCTCTAGTTCTTTGGCGTCTGTTTGGTGTGTGAAATTTTTCCCTACCTGTTCATATTTCGCAGCTCTAACTCAGTGAAACTTTCACAGGCAGCATCGTCAGCACAGCAAATGATGTGATACTGTTCACGGAACACGCAAATAACATGCAAATTTTAGTCATAACGTGTGAATTTGTATGTAAGAACATTATTTGACACATATTATTCAATATAAAGATTTTACTAGCATCAGGGTTATTATAGTCAACTAAAGCCATTAAAAACATTTTTTATTGCTTGAAATAAATGTTAATACTAAAATAAAAATACTATCACTCGCAAATTAATATTTTTAGTCGCAAATGCGACCGTTTTAGGCGCAGTCTGGAGCCCTGTAAAGGCAACGTTGTTGGGGTGGGGGACTTTGATCCTGGAGTGCCATTATCCTGCAGAGTTTAGCTCCAACCCTGAAAAAAACACTCACCTGTCTCTAACTTTAGTAATCCTGAAGACCTTGATTAGCTTCAGGTGTGTTTAATTAGGGTTGGAGCTAAACTCTGCAGGACAGTGGCCCTCCAGGATCAACGTTCCCCACCCCTGTCTTACACAAACAAAAGTTTGGGTAACACTTTATTAGTGTCCTTGTTACATATGTTACATGTATTTACTGTAGAAATAACAGTAGATAATGCATAATTACTTGTAATTAACCCTAATTATATGTAAGTACATGTTACACTTTATTTCATTTACATAGTAATATGTACTTTAGGGTTAGGATTAGGGTTTGGTTTAAGGTTATTTGCATGTAATAATAGTTATTACTATAGTAACTACATGTAACATATGTAACAATGACAAGTGTTATCAATAATTTTACTCAGCACTTAAATGCATAATTACATTGTAACAAGGATCCCTTAAAATAAAGTGTAACCAAAGTTTGGGAATTTATAGAGACCAAAAACCACTATATTCTTTTTGTGTTTGTCAGGAAGGAGTGTAAATTCTCCCATAATATCCAGTCACAACATAACTATCCCCTTCTGCGGGAGTGTACGCTTCATGAACTGAACGAGGATGATCTCTTCCTGCTTCTGCTTCAGAACGATCCTGCCCTACTGCCAGAGGTGAGGAAATGCAAACAGGAAGGCTTAAATAGCTGCCTAAATGTTTTTTGGACTCCATTCTCATGAGAGAATTCCTCCCCGAAGCCAAACTCATGCTATGATTGGGATATTTCTGCATTGCAGGTACCTCTCCTGCCGTTTGAAACGCCCTTCTCCGTTTCTTTCGCTGTGCGCTCAGTTACGAGACGTTTTCAGAGTAGAACAGAGCTCATGTAACCGCTCAGACATTTGTTCTGGCATGTTTGAATCGGCGACTGGTTACACCCAAATATACAATGTTACAGTGTGATGCAATGAAATATTTTTGAGTATATCATTAGTCCATGAGAACACAAAAGGAGCTTGTTTTCTGCGTTATGTCCTGGATAAGGAGCAATCTGATCAATACCATCAATCAAAAGCCTGTAATCTTAAAAAAATCTTCAGAAAAAGATCTAAAAGAAAAAAATCAACTGTTAAGTCATCCAAGCGAAGCTCTACTACATCAGCGTTCCAGTCAGTATGTTTAAGTAAAAAAAAAACAAAAAAAAAACAGACAAGTGGCGAAATAAGAAGAATTGTGCTCCGCGTTCAGGATGAAGAGTTGCTCATGGAGAGATATTGATGTTCTAAGATCTTCAGGTGTCCTAAGCGTGTTACTCCACTTTGGTTTGGACAAAAAAAAAAACAAAAAAAAAAAAAAAAGAGAGAGAGAGAGAAAAAAAAGGAAATTGTCCTGTAAACAGGTAAAGTAGAATGTTTTGCTGAGCTCTGTGATGCACTGGTTTAATCTAGAAGTATTTTTTTAAGGCATTTAATCCGTTTATATAATTATTAATGAATGCATGTGTGGTTTTAAATATATTGTAATTTGCATATAATTGATATTTAAAGAATCCATCCGGTGCTGTATGTACGCAGGTGTGTGCTCACTATAATAAAGGCACAGGGCTTTTCGGGGCCTGTACCTTTATGGAGCGCTGCACTAAGGTGCATATTTGTCAGCACTTTGTGCAAGACGACTGCCTGTTCGGCCCCAAGTGCAAACGGCAGCACAGCATCGACGAGCACAGCCGCAGGATGCTGGAGGAACGGGGTCTCGGTGGTGACATCATCCATGACCTGCCCTACATCTACCAGAACGTTTATCGGCTGAACTCACAAACTCTAAGCAGTGGTAAGGGCACTTAATTCGTTCACGCATATTATACTGTATATTCTTTAATTCATAATATACATGCATTTCACATACGTTTCAGAACTGATTTCTGATCAAGGCGTCAAACCGGTCGCTCAGATGGAGAAGAATGAAATCTGTCTGCACTTCATAAGACGGAAATGCAAGTTTCAGGGTTGGTGTCTTTGTCTTTCTTGGTTATCTCTAGTTAATCTGGTTGTCTTTAACCTATTACTTTAGAGTTGAGATATAATGGGCATTTTTATTGCTTCAGACCAGTGCGTTCTTGTCCACTTTAATCTTCCCTATAAGTGGGAGGTTTATGACGGGAAAAGCTGGAGAGATTTAAGAAACATGGAGGAAATAGAGAAAGCTTACTGCGACCCAAAGAATGAACACGGGTCAGTACAAATACACAACAAAATTTTGTCAAAATTATTTAATTTAAAAAAATGACCTGTTTCTTATGGAAGCTTGTTTCCGCCACTTAATAAAAAAGGTAATTGCGACTTTTTATCTCAAAATTTAGAACTGCGAGAAATAAAGTCAGAATTGCGAGTTATAAACTGTCAGAATTGTGATGTAAACAACAACAAAGCAATTCTGACTTTTTTCTTGCAATTGTTAGTTACTACTCACTAATTTGACTTTATAACTCACAATTATGACTTTATAACTCACTATTTTGACTTTATAACTCGCAATTGTGTTTATATCTTGCAATTCTGACATTATAACTCACAGTTGTGACTATCACACAATTCTGACTTTATAACTTGCTATTTTGACTTTTTAACTCGCAATTCTGACTTTATATAATCTCGCAATTGTGAGCAAAAAGTAAACTCGCAATTATGAGAAAAAAAGTCAGAGTTGTGAGATAAAAAGTCACAATTACCTTTTTTATTTTTTATTCAGTGGCGGAAACAAGCTTCCATAGTTTCTTATGACATTACCTATTCCTCTTTTTTTTCATTATGCCACTCTCTTTACTCATCCCTTCTCTTGGACTCAGTCCAGGCTCGAGACCGGTGGATTTTGTGTCCATGACCAGGAACTGTGACCCCGTGCGCCGACTTTCAACAGTCTCTTCCATCTCTAAACCCGCCCACTACATCCTGACAACAGAGTGGATGTGGTACTACAAAGGAGATCATGAGAACTGGATAGAGTACGGTCAACCGGTGAGACTGGATAGCAAACATAGTGGCCATACTCTCTGAGAGGAATTCATATTTCAGGTCAGGTTCTGGTTTTGTTTCAGTACTGTTTTTCTTTAGGATGACAAGGAACGTGTGACATCTGTAACGTCCCGAGAGCTGGAGAAAGCTTTTCAGGAGAACAGCAATGCAGAAGTTACTGTTATTAAGGGCAATAGACATTACTATGTCAGTTTCCAAGGTAAAATAATGTCATTTTCTTTTAAAGTGACCTTGAGCATGTATATTATATTATATTATAAGTATTCGACTTTCTTTTTTTACAGATATGTATCAAAGGAACCCTAAACACAACACAAAGAGAAGGGTGCGCAGACGGCCACGCTTTGTGTCTATCAATGAGGTGGAAACTAAAGCTTCCCAGTGACAGACCAAACACACAAACACACTCTATGTGAGACTTTTCTCCAAAAAAAAAAACGACCCTATAGGTCGTTTTTCAACCACCTTATTACGACCTATATTTACGTTTTACAGTCATGTGCCCTCTAGCTGGCATCAAAAAATGACCTATGACTGTCATTATCAATCAAAATGCATGTTCATTTAAATGCAATGTGTGAACTTTTTACAACATTTGTACTATTTCCATTTAGCACAACTCAAAAAAATTTTTTTATTAACGACTACACCCACCCCACCCCTAAGCCTACCCTCAGTGATTTATAGTGCATATACACTTTATAAACACATGCGTTCCCTGGGATCAAGCCCACGATCGCATGATCACATGATTGCATATTGTTATATATTGCAGTGCTCTGCCAAATGAGTTACGCGAAACCCGAAATATGACGCAGATAAAAGGGAACAATGCATTAAAGTGAAAGTGTCCTGTTAGTAAACGCTCCTATGGGTCGTATTTCAGGGAAGTGACAAACGACCTATATAGGCGTATTGGTTGAAGAACATGTTGCTCTATGTTTACATACATGAGGATAGACATTCAAAATATGAGTTACTGTTTCTTGCCATTCTGTCCTCATTTACTCAATCCACTTGTTCCAAACCTGTATTAATTTCTTTATGGTGCTGAACACAAAAGAAGATATTTTGAAGAATGTGGGTAATTAACAGCTTCTGGTCCCCATTGATTTCCCTTTTTTTTTTTTTTTCCTATACTAAAGAAGTCAATGGTGTCCAGCAACTGTTTGGTTACCCTCATCAAAATATCTTCCTTTATGTTCAACAGAAGAAAGAAATGCAGGTTTAGAAACTCAAGGAACTTCTCAATTAATAAATTGAGGATATATTATAATAATAATATATGTGTTCTGAATGAAAAACAATTGCTTTGATTGAAATATTATAGACATATTAATATGAAGAAATATTAAATATATTCCATCATTTTTAACCAAAATAGATCTGTCTTTGCCAGAAAATTCTGTGGCTACACTTCAAGTGCTTATGATTTATTTAGCTCAAATAACCTCTCAAATGAGAGGGTCCCATACTCTCAAATCAACACATTTAGATACTGTGACTTTAGTCATTTTTTTATTGGTCTTTCATGCCTGGATTTGTCTGGTGTGCCTTCAGTGAATGTGGTAACTTTGTGGGGTGATATGGATCAGCTCATGAGGTACAAACTTGCACTTTTTTCATATGTTGTATTCATCAATAAATACTGCCTGTTTTTCCTATTTCGTCACTCATTTGAATACAAAATACAGACTAGGTTTTCCAGTTCTACAAGAGATAGTCACTGCAATATTATACTAGTGAGTACCAGGGTTTTGAAATGAAATTTGCATCCTTTTTGTTAATATCTCTGAGAGCATATAATGAGATTTTCTTTGGGTAGCAAGTCTTGAAGGATGTACCCAATATAATGTATATTAATGATTTAATAATATAATATAATTTTCTCAATTTTTTGTAATATATTTCTTATCCACCAAATACTACAATAATGTAAAAACATTTAACTTTTTGCTGGGTCTTAAATGGTTCAGCCCCTCAAGGAGGAGGGCCAAAGAAAAAGGTACATAGCTTATTATTTTAGATTATTACAGCTCTTATGGTATTAAATATACCATATTGTTGCTATAGTAAAATTGTCGTATTTATATCATAGCATGGTTTTGCTACAAATAACATGGTTAAAATATAGTTACTCTAGGCTAAACCATAGTTAATTTAAGGGATATAACTACGTTAACTTTTCAAATGTGTTTTCAAACAAAATGTAACCAAATTTTCATTAAAAGTTTGTCAGAGTGCGAACAAATAAAACGAATTATTTAATGTTATTATAGACGCAGCACAAATATATCATATAACAACCGAGTAAATTACTAAACGAAATTAATTTAAAACATTTACCCTTATGAAAGTAACTGAATAATTATTAATACAAATAATTAGACTAAAATAAGATTAGCTCGTGAAGGTTGCTAAGGGATCCTGCTGACAGCCAATGACAGTGACTCGTTTATATACGTTTCGTATGAATAAATACAAGGGGCGGGTCTTTGCCGAGCGCCGCAGATATCGATAAGGCGTAATTCTCCTCAATGGAGTGTTTTATGCCGAAGAAATGGACATGGGCTGCCAACAATATCTATTAGAAGCGGCTCACGTATTTATTTAAGCGCTGCACTTTGTCCAGCGTGTTTGAAGGGCAAGGGATCTTGGAAAATGGGCCGTTCATGGGAAGAGCAAGACCGTTGTAACCGCTTCTGCACAATTATATCTACACCGGATACCGGGAAATGAACCACGCACGAGCAACGAACTGGATACTGTCTTTACGAGGAGCTGTCGGCATAAATATATGATATGTTTCATCTGATTTGATTCCTTGCATTGATAACATCGATATTCTCTATTTATGGCCATTCTGTCATCTTGATATCGGGTGTGTAAAGGGGCGCGCGCGTGAGCTGCATCCGCGCGAGGTGCATCTCAACATGACAGGTAACGAAAATGACTCCGATGTACGGTGCCATTCACCCTCTATATCCTTGCATGTCAATATTCCATTAAAAATACCACAAATATGTAACATATGATCTAGGGTTTGAGGAGATAATGCCGGTATTTGCGTCTGAAGATGCTGTTTTTCTATATTTGACCCTGTGCATGCGCTTAGTCTGTTCCTACACCCGCCCTTTTCCATCTGCACCGCTATTTATCCTCTTCAGATCATGCTCGTTATCTATATACCTGTCTGACATGATGCGCGTGATATCAACCTCACGGGAGCCATGGGCCGCGCGCACCAATGATCTGTCGTTATAACCTACATTCCCACAGTGTGTATATTCACTTTGTAGCATTATAGGTTTGCATGGCATTGAAATAAATTAAAATCAACATACTACGGATGATACATGTATGATAGATAGATAGAAAGATTTGATGCTAATACTATTAAAAAAAATAGTACTTGAAAACAGAAATTGTGCACTATTCATCAGTATCGACTTGGGTGATGCATTGTTCTATCACTAATTATTATGAACAAAATACAAAGAAAAAAATTGACATTGGAAGAAAATTTAAAAAAAAAGTTCAAGTTCATATTTAAATCATAGACCTTTGATTGCAGACTTTGGTGTCTTGACAAACTGGACACAGTTTAAGACATTTCTGAGATCTCTTCTGAAATTTTTAACACAGTTCTTTTTCTCAGAAGAAACATCTTGAAAATATACAATAAACAACATATTCAACATATTAGCTTTACTGTTTGTTTCCCCTTCTCACAGCAATGTATAGAGGAAGGATACCAAGCGGGAAGACCTGTGACTATCCGGGGGACATTTTATCAGGGTCAGATGGCCTGTCTTGAATAAGAAACAAGCAAAAATGGAGAGCTCCAGTTCAAGGATGGTCTCGAGGAGCTCACGGCATCTGTTGGGATGTTGTGTGCTTCTGCTCACGACTGTGATGCTGGTGGGCTTCATGCTGACGTCCAGCACAACTGTGGCAGGTATTTCATCATAGAGTGCATTGAAAGTTTGGCATTGCTTTTTGTCACTTCTGTCACATTTCATTTGGTTTCTGTGAACCTAGTGTGATTGAATATCATAAATAGTATGTCTTTTCAATCACAGATGATCTGAACGTCAGAGGAACGGTGGGCGTTTGTACAAGTGATGCTCTCTTTGTGTGAATGACGTCTGTTGCAGTTAGAATGGGATTCACAGTGAATTGTATTGAGATGCGCGTGAGACAGTTTCGACACTGAAGAAAGTGAATATCTGCCCACACAGTGACTTCACATGCAGAGGATACGGATCAGAAATAGTAGTTTTGTTTCTTTTTATTCTTCTACTTTCTACTTTTATTCTACTTTATTTATTCTTTATTGGCATCAATAGTTCCATCATGAACCATTAACATACATGGAACCTTTCAATTCCACAAAAGGTTCTTTAAATTATTAAAATGTTTGCTAAAACTTTAGTATACGGAACACATATTCACTATTAACTATGACTTTTGCCTAAATAAACTCCTAATTTACTGCTTATTAATAATTCTTAGGTAGTTGTTGTAGCATTGAAGTTTAGGTATTAGGTAGGATTAAGGGGTGTAGAATAAGGTCATGCAGAATAAGGCATTAGTATGTGATTTATAAGTACTAATATTATTTAAAGTGGGAAAAGGTTCTTTAGATCATCAGGGGTTTCCAAGCTTTTTTGTCAGCCAAACCTCTTAGATGTCAAATATTTACCCCCTACAATATTTTAGGTTAATATTTAAATGATTCAACAACATATTCGCATGTTCACTGTTCTCTGATGCTGATGATAATTATAATAATAATTAGTAGTTGCAGTGTTGCCAAGTCCGCTGTTTTCCCATGGAATTAGGCTACTTTCACAGCCATGGGTTGTTTTTCATGTCCGTGGGTTGAAGTGACAAATAGCATGATATTTGGCTCCTGGAATGCTAATTTTACCAGGGGAACCCTGCCAAAAATGCAGATTTTACCCCCGGAACGTACCGAGGGGACCCCCGGGATGTTTAAAGGGTTAGTTCACCCAAAAAATTTCTGTCATTAATTACTCACCCCCTAATGTTGTTCCAAACCCGTAAGACCTTCATTCATCTTCGGAACACAAATTAAGATATTTTTGATGAATCCTGTGAGCTTTCTAGCCTCCAATAGACTGTTTAATGGCCTCCGGTGTTTATGTTGTAGATATAGTACAGCACTTACGATAATGCCGACTCATTATTGGCCGGCTCCTGCGTCAGCATCACATGCATGAGTCGTGCTGCTCACGTGATCAGCGTCAGCCAATAATGAGCTGGTGTTAAGACGTAGAACCCGGAAGCGCTGCACTGTGTCAACTAAGTAAACAGCGTAGGAGAATGACACAAAAGAGAAGAAATTGTTGAATAAAGTCGTTATTTTGTTTGTTTTTCGCACACAAAAAGTATTCTCATCGCTTCATAACATTAAGGTTGAACCACTGCAGTCACATGGACTGTTTTAACAATGTCTTTCTGGGCCTGGAAAGTGGTAATAACGTTGCAGTCTATTGGAGGCCAGAAAGCTCTCGAATTTCATCAGAAATATCTTAATTTGTGTTCCGAAGATGAACGAAGGTCTGAGGAACGACATGAGGGTGAGTACTTAATGACAAAATTTTCATTTTGGGGTGAACTAACCCTTTAACATGTTCTTTACACAATAACAAAACTCATTCAGGTTCTGAATGTTTTTTTCTATGACATTTGCTGCAAAAAACAGCTTTTGGAACCTTTATTTTTAAGATAGTCACTCAGTAACTGGAGATGTGCTGTGGTTGCGTTTGGCTGACAGCAGGCTGATTACCGTGAGCGTGTTTACGCTGGTTACACATCACTGTAAGACACACACACATAAACCCAGACAGATGGATGAGTGTCTCAACACACTCTGAAATGGAAGACGCAACTTTCAAATGCACGTTCGCTCACCCACTTCATCAAATACTGGAAAGGAAGAGGGTTTATTAGGAGTCATACATCCCGGCAAGCCCACAGCTGTGATGGAAGTGTGTCCTGTGGTGTAACAAGCCCCCCATTAAAGCCATTGATCTTGCGTTGAGGAGTGGAGTCTCTCTCTCTCACACAATCTTTCTCTTTCTGTGGCTCTGCGGTATCTGATGGTCGGCATTGATGATTGGATTTAGTAACATCAAAGCTAAGTGGACTTCGGTCTGTAATAATGTGCTGCTATTCATAGACGCAGTTTCTCCTCTGTTTTCTCTTTTATGCCTGGGAATCTGTGTCAGTGTAATCGGTGTACACGTGTACGTGCGTGCGTGAGCTCATTCTGTCGGTGTGAGAAATGCCTGTGTGCTTTCTTCGCTGCGTTTGTAGCATACTGATGAAGCGGTCGGCGTGTGACATACTCCTGCAACACACACACATGCAACACGCAGCATCACCATGGAAACACCTCGCCTGACCACGCCACAGAGCCATTCATTGGATCTGAGAGTGTGTGTGTTCTTGTATATATGGTTTATGAGGATACAAATGTGTATAATAACATGGGTATTACAACATAAACATGGTTTAAAAAACATACTGAACGGTGCTTTTTGAAATTCAAAAAATGCAGACAGTTTCCTTTGATGGGTAGGGGGATAGAATATACAGTTTGTACAGTATAAAAACCATATATACAAGTATGTGTGTGCGTGTGTGTGTGTGACAGGGTCTCTCTTTCCCCCCTGTGTGAAGTTGTGTTCTCCGCCGGGGATGCTCTGACAGTTAACTGAGTCTGAAGTTAATTACTGAAGTTATTTCGCATGTCGTTCCCCAGTGGTTCGTTCTGCAGTTTCAACACGCATACATTAGAGCCTTCATAGATGAGATGATGTACATGACCAGATTTTAAAAGGGACAATTTACCCAAAATTTTAAATACTGGCATTATTTCCGCACCCTTATGTTGAACTTTCTTTCTTCAGTTAAAGAAATATTTTGAGGAATGACTCAGTGTTTTAATTGTCCATATAATGAAAGTCAATGGGGTCCAAAGTTGTTTGGACACCAGCATTCTTGAGAATATTGTCTAATACAGGATTCTTATATTTTCCTTGTGTTTCAACTTAAAAGTGTAGATTTTTACTGTATTGAAGTTCCAAAAGTTTGCATATTTGCTTATTTAAATGATGGTGAAATTGAGAAATTGACACATAAATAAGATCTAAAAAGTGTTGTTTTAGTATAATTGAGATAATATTCTAGTTTTTATTAATATTTTGAATTATTTTTTATTTTATTTTACTTAAAGGGGACCTATTATGCCCCTTTTACAAGATATAAGACTCTGCTGTCCTCAGAATGTGTCTGTGAAGGTTCAGCTCAAAATACCCCACAGATCATTTCTTATAGTTTGTCAAATTTGCCCCTATTGGGGTGTGAGCAAAAAAACAGTTTTTGTGTGTGTCCCTTTAAATGCAAATAAAGAGGGCGGAGCTTTAACAGCTCACGCTTTGGTTGCTTAACAACAACAAAGCTGGAGAACCACACACGCCCAAAATGACGATTGTCAGTAACGGTGTTCAGCCTTACATTGTTCAAACCGGAGTCAGACACTGATGGAGAGACTCGGCAAGAAGTTACAACTTATAGAATGCAACTGGACATTTCTGAACGGTTAGTGGATAAATTTATGTAGCTGCTATGGAGTTGATTCAGCTCATCGACTAGCATGTGCCGTAATGTTAATCTTTTGTGCAAATCCTGCATTGAATTGAGCCTTGTTTGTGAAGCAGTCCGGTGTAAAATGACGGCATGGTAAAAACATTTCTATTGGATGAGCCACATTCAAAGCTCAAAGCTGCATTTAAAGGTGATAAACATGCACCTGTTACACATTCTGTATTATTATGCCAAGTTAAGTTGTCGTCACCATGGTAAAATCACTGTAAAGTCTTATTTGCAATCTCAGATAAACACATTATTCCAGTTTTTCTTGGCATTTCACATATTTTAAAAGTGAGTAGATATGCAATTAGCATGAAACTGGGTCTAAAAAATGGATTGGGCTTAATGGCTTTTAGACGTTGCCTCTAATAGACCTTATGCACTAGAGAAACAAGCTTGCAGCCATCTTTCAAATTTTATGTTTGAACTTCCATTTTTGCGGTAGCCCTGTATATTTCTGTGGCATCACTGTTAAAGAGTAATTAGCTGGTGAAGTGGATTTACTTATTGTAGAGTTAACGAAAGCTATCATGAGCATTGTAATGTTTGAAGCGGATGCCATAACAAATGTTAGTAGACCGGGAAGATTTCAAAACGAGCGGTTCATTCATAAATGTGTAAGATCTTACCTTCATGCTGTGGAAATACAAACCGTAAGACAGAACTCAAATTTTCTCAGTGTCATTGTCCAGGTATAAATTATCTCCCAGAAGCAGACGACATTGTCACATGGAGCCTTTTTTGCACTGGTCAAGATGGACAAATCAGTTTGGTCCAGAGATTATAAACTAGCTATATAAAATATAGCAACATTTGCTGTCTGATGGTTGGCACACAGCTTCAGAAATATTTTGTTTTTTTAGCTTTAACGCTTAGTGTCATTATGATTCACTAAACAGATGGATTGCTATTTTCGACAAGTGTGTTTTAATAAGATGAACAACGATATTTGGCCTGAGGAAACATGACAAGGCATGTCTATGTCTGCCACTGTCTGGTGCCACCATGAAGTTTTGAAGCCATTCGAATTCAGTTAAAGGTTCATCTTTGCTACTGTATATGTGATGTTGACTTCTTTCTCTCTGTGTCCTCAGCTAGTATGACACACTGGCCTACTAATGTCACTCAGCTGTCCTGTACTCCCCTGCTCCCCCACACTGTGCTGTTCAATCAGCCTCATTACCCACAAACCCTCTGTTCTACCCTCAGTGGCCCACAATGCAGATGAATCACAGTCACATTAATAAAAGGGCAGCTCTCATAGGCAGCCTCAGCACCATATGGCTCGTTAAAATAAAGAAAAGTCATTTAAAGAGTCAACAGTGTCACATTTACTGCAATAGTAAGACTTCAATAATATGAGTTTTAGTTTAGCTGTTGTTATTTCAGTCCATGCTAAACCATAATTGGGTCATGATTTCCATGAAAATGGTAATTAATGTTTTCTGCACTTTCAAGAAATCAGATCCACAAGCTGCATGGACAGTGGCCACTAGATGGCGGTCTGTGCATCCCAATATTCAGATTATGGGTTTTTAAATGGTTAATTCCTGAACCATCAACTGTATTAAGTAATATTTTGAATTAGCTTTTATTTTTTATATTTTCAGTTTTCATTTCAAGTTTAGTTTTCATTTTAGTAATTGTCTTTATTTCGGTTTTCTAATTTTGTTTTCTTTTGTTAAAGTTTTTCAGGTAATGTTTATATTTCTTTCTATTTCAACTTTATTTCAGTTATCGAAAATTATTTTAATAGACTAAATCCTAAAAACAAACTTTTATGTTAGATGTGATTAATCGCAATTAATCGATTTGACAGCACTAATAAATATTCTTGTTTCAACCATGTGATCAAAATGCCCTATCATGTGTTTTTTGCTAGTTTAAGCCCGACGCAGTTATCATTTTCACATACAGAGCCACATTGTTTAAGTAGCAAATGCACTCGCGCCCATCTGTTCGTCCATGGGCGTGCTGGTCTGAAAACAAGTTGTGTTCAGGCGCATTGTTTGCGTGTTGCTATTTTGAGGCAACTGAAAATGACTGAGCCACTGACCAACAAAAACCTGGTCTAAAGTCAATATTTTTTTTGTTATTTTAAGGGCGCGTTAATAATATGTGCCCATAGGCGGGTGCACAAGGCGCATACACTGCTTATTACACACACAGGGCAGCAGCACACAAACATGCCAAATATTAAAAATAAAAGGATTACAATGTAAAAGATTATTATTGTGTACATAAAGATAAAAATGCCTACATGTCATAATAGATAGTCATGGCATGTATCAGAATTACCTATTTGCAGTAATGACGAATGAAATTGGCTAATTATTTGACCAATCGTGGCAATACACACGTGTATTTAAACTGACTCGTCAGGTTGAGGGTGTCTATATTCTGCCATGTAAATATCAATTCGCCATGGTGCAAGCGCACTTGGCTTTTAAATGTAGATTTAGATTTATTTAAATTAACTACATTAATTTAGTTGAATCTAGATTTAGATTGATTGATCTAGATCTTACATTCACTTTAATACTCCTCCACAGAGCTAGTTCCTATAAAGAAGTTGTTAAAAATGACTGTGTCTTTGGCACAATCTGGGCTTTTCCTGTACTGTGTGTTATGAAAGATTTGGATGAGGTGTATTTACAGTCTGTCCTTCTGCTGTTTGCAGATATTGAATTTCTTGTTTGGTTGTGTGCCATCCGGCGGCACGCTCAAACTTTTCTTCTTTTTTTTTCCTTTCCTAAGTGGAGCTCCCATCCAACATGTCTAAAAGGAGTCTCAATCAACTTCCAACAAGAGCACATTCACCTCCTGCCTTATCTTCATCATCATCATCATCTCCTCAGCGTTCTGAAAGAACCAGGCGTCCAGCTCACACGCCACCAGGTGCCAAACATCCCTCATCCCTTGGTCACCATGACAGTGCCTCCAGCATAGATCCCACCCCATCTCTTGGTTCCGAAGGGTCGGGTAACCTAGGCGACGGGGCCCAGGGTATCCACCTGCTATTACGGCCCCCAGACCTTCTAACGCCCAGCCAGATGCCACCTCTCCATGGCGACAGACCGCCTACGCCAGCCCCCCCGACCCTGGTGCCACCCGAAGACCTGTATCCCCACTCCGCGGAGGTCGACTGGGGTTCTGGAGACTACCTGGAAACTCTTACATTCATGGGATCTGAAGGGGAGGAGTTTTCTCTCGTGACCACCCTCCCTACCCATGGATACGATCCATACGATTTTGACGATGACACCACAGTCAGCTACAACACAGCTTTCCCCTCTCGTCCCATCCTCCCCCTCTTATCTAGAGACCTACAGCCCAGCACGACCGTAAAATACGGGACTAACTTAAGGACGGCCCATCCTACTGATCCCCGCCTTCCACTGGCTCCTGACTCCGCCCACACAAGCGATATGGACGATGATTTGGATTTCGATTGGGCGGAGCTTTTTCCCATTGAGCCGACTGAAATGCTGCTTCCTGACATGAACAGTCTGGAATACTACAACACGTTGCAAGCCAAAGAGAATGCTAGTATTGCGAGGAATAGGACGCACCCTCACATTACTCCCACGCACACTGTGGGAACCCCTCACACTACCACTGCAACTTTAGGAAAAATCCCTGATCATACTGACCTAACGGCCCCTCAGCCTATCCCATCAGTGACCCCAGCTTCACCCCAAAAACCTATGAAGCCTCTCGTCCCATCCACCACCGAGACCCAACGACCTCCTGAAGCCCCAGAGAAGGGTGTTCCTTCCATACCCACGTCCCATGGGGGCAAAACCCGACCATCAGTGCCAACTGCCCTGCCACCACCCGGCACCTCAGAGGGTCCAGTAATACAAGCCGTCACGCTGAAGCCCCCTGCTACAAAACCCCGTACGACCACCATCAAAACCACCACCAAAACTACAACTACAACTAAAACCACGACTACCATGAGCCCCACCAGCCTCTTCACCAAAAGCCCACCGCCTACAACTCCCAGAATTCCTCTGTCCATCGCACCCCGACAGTATGTTTGCAACATCACCAAACCGGACATGTACCTAGTCCGAGTGGGTAAGACAACAAGATATTTTAATTTTGAGAAATTAGGTATGCACAATATATCGGTATCATCAGATACTGGCTAATATTAATTTTCTCTATTTTTGCATTTAGTTAATCACACTAATAATTTAATCATTTAAATTTAACACTTCTTCTGTGACTCCTGCAGGCATGCCAAGTGGGTCATCCGTAGCGTTTGCCAAAGCTCATGTGCGGGAGATTCTTCGACGAGAGTTCAACCGTTCAGTTGAGCTACAGGTCAGTGCATAATGTCACATCAGATCACACATCAGCATTTAATCTCTAGGATCAGTGATATCAATCTGTGCTGTCCATCCAGGTCCTCAAAGCCCCGCCCAATTTCATCTTCCGGGCAGTGTCCGGTCCACTAGTGTACACTGCTATGTCCATCATCAATGCTCTCCGTCAATCAGCACACAGCACTTCCTCTTCTACCATTCTATCCGTCACAACCATATATGCAGTGCCCGATTACAAACATCAGGTCCACACAGGTGAGACAGACATAAACATATAACCAATATAACTAGTGAATGGCATGCTTACGTATGGTTAACGCAAAAAAGGAAACAAAAAAGTTAATTAATATATATCTTTTATATAAATTAATTATAAAAAATAAATATTTTAATATTATTTAATGTTTAATTTTACTTTTAAAATAATTTAAATATATAATATAATAGTATAATATAAATATTGTATTTATATTTTAAGATTAAGTGTTATATTAGATTATTTTTCTTGCAGTGCTGCAGTTTGTCCCGAGTCATGTGGACGTGCGCCTGTGTAGCTTCAGCGAACGTGTGGAGAAGGGGCTACTCATGGCGTACGCGGAAGTACGCAAGCGCTCGCAAGAAAATGGAAATTTCACAGTTCACGTATGTAAATGCTTTAGAACCACTGGCAGAGGCACATTCAAAATAAAACACATGTTTGCACACTTTACATATCGCTGTTCTTTCATGAAAAGCTTAAATATATTTTTTATCAACAAAAATATATTTTTCTCCTTTAGAGTATAATTCTGTATATTTCATATTTAAATTGTATTGATAATGCTGTATCATTGTTTTGTCTAGATTGTGAATATCACTAGTAGCCTTCCTAAGGGTCAGCGGCAACAGAAAGCTCCGGTGGACATCACCTTTGCGGTGCGTGATTCCCAAGGCTTCCTAACGGGATCAGACGTCAGTGGCCACATGAGGCAGCTCAGCGCTGTGGAGTTCAGCTTTTATCTTGGTTTTCCTACCCTGCAGATCGCTGAACGTGAGTGACATAGACACACACAGGCTCTTTGTCTTAATTTATTATAAAATATATTAATTTTATCACTTATTTTATCTCAATTTTTGTCTTCCAGCTTTTCATTATCCTGAACTGAATGTGTCCCACCTTTTACGCACATCCTGGGTGAAAACGGGTATGTGGGTGTGTTAGAAATTCCAAATATTTTAAGATGAAGTCCAATAATTTTCTGTAGATTTCTGTGATCTAAAATGTTGACGCTTTGAAATCCAATGTAATATAATATATATGAAAACAATCAACAAAATAAAATATTCATTGATATTAATAAATATTAAAGAAGCAATATTATTTTTGAGGTGAGTTCTTATGTTAGATAAATATTAACATTAAGTTATATAATTAATAATTATATTTATTTTTTCTTTGATTATTCATTGAATTCAATATTATGATCTAATCTTTCTCACCATGTAATGGTACAGTTACTTTCAGCACCTATAAATGTTCATTATACTAAAAAAATACAGGTAGATTTATACTAGTCTGTAAGTTATGAAGGAAACTGTTAAAAATATTACAATTTCCCTAGTACCTCATGGACATTTTCTTTTTTTAATGTGCATTTGCTCTAGTTTTATTGGGCGTGTTGGACCAGCGTGTGAATGAAAGGACCTTCCAGGCCAAAATGGAGAGGCGATTAGCACTGCTGGTCGGAGAGGGACTTGGGATCGGGGTTAGCAATCGACGATGGAGAAGAGCTACTAGTATTGGCAACAACAGCGTACAGGTACATACAAACACACAAGTGTACACACTTTTTCTATCCTTCCCGCACATGACATAAGCCTGAACCCTGGCATGCCTCAGATCGTTCGAGCGTCCCGTCTGGATGGCCCAGACTACCCGCTGGAGCTGGTGTATTTCGTGGAAGCGGGGACAGGAGAGAGACTGCCAGCCCAGGCCACTGCAGCCATGCTCAACAGACTGAACCTGCAGAGAGCTGCCATCGTACTGGGCTACCGAGTACATGGAGTTTTGGCCACACGTGAGTCAAACTTGTATTGATTACGAAGCGGCTTTAAAGGGGTCATGACATGGATTTTTTATTATTTTAATATGTTCCTTGAGGTTCACTTATAATGTTAATAAAGTTTTTGCACAAAAAACTAGAGGTCACTCTTCTGCCAGAACTAGACTCGTGTACAGATTCAATACAGTTGGCTTCTTCATCTTTGAAAACAAGTTTCTTTGTAAACTCTCCATTATAATGTGTCTGCAGTGAAATGCTCCAAACAAACATATAACCTTCCGATGCGATTCGGGACGTGATTAAAAATAAACCATCCAATTGTTCCTGACGCTTTGACCCTTCTGAAGTCTGTACAGAGACGCAAACAAGCTGTTTAAATAGGATGTGTCAAAGCAAACATTCCTTTACGCTTCAATTTGTCCTGTCTATCAATGTCTTGCTCTAGAGGCAGTCATGTGCAAATGTATTTGCCAGTGTGACATCACAGATACCACAATATCCAAACAAGCCATTTTTGGAGCTTGATTAAAAAAAAATTATAATGAAGAGGACGTTTTAAGCTCAAGAGGACGTTGTCAAAAGCTCAAGGAAAATTGTATTTCTCAAATCATGGCCCCTTTAAGACACTTTTTAAATAAGCAAATGGGATCTTATGATAATTTTTGTGCCAAATATCACGTAAATCTTTTTCAGCGGTGGAGAAGCTGGCCCTGCCGCCCTCTGAGACTCAGCCCAGTAACGTATGGTTAATCATAGGAGTTGTAGTCCCAGTGCTGGTGGTCATCCTCATCATCATCATCCTCTACTGGAAACTGTGCCGCTCTGAGAAGCTGGAGTTTCAACCAGACGCCATGAGCACCATCCAGCAGAGACAGAAGGTTTGGGTCACTGAGTGTGTGTGTGAGTGTGTTGCCCAATTATAGACTCTACATGTGAAGGAGGTTCGTGACTGTGCTCATTATTACTCACCTATGTCAAGGGCTTTAACAGAAAAATGGGCTACTTTGCAACAGTCAATTTAGCATGTTGTATCATATTCATTTTTGTGTGTTTCTGATTTTAGTTGCAGCCTCCCAGTGTTAAAGGCTTTGATTTTGCTAAGCTACACCTGGGGCAACACAGTAAGGATGACATCATGGTAATCCAAGAACCCTCCTCTTTACCGCCGCCTGTTAAAGAGGCCACGCCCTCAGAGGGTGGAGAATTGAACACTCCTAAATCTAAGAGCTCATCTACAAAAGCATCACGTGCAGCACGGAGAAGAGGCCGGTAAGGAACTGTTGATCATGTGCCATGTGTTTTGGATTGTATGTGAACAGGTTCTGTTTATATCAGTATTATTTGTACACTATTATAGTTTTTCAGTTTATTTTAGTCATTTTATTAGGTGACTTTCTTTTTAAATTTTAAATTTTTTAAATTAAAAAAAATATATATTTCTTTAATTTTTATTATTTTTTTAAGTATTACTATTTATGTTTCATTTACTTTTATTATGTATATATTTCCAGTTAGTAATTTTTATTGCTTCATCGTAAATTTATTTCAGTTAGTTTCCAAGGCATCATTTGTAATCTTCTAATATTTATCTAATATTTGTTTTATTTCAGCTTTTAGTTTTAGTTTTATTTACCAGTAACAACCCTGGTTCATATGAGGTTTTAATCACACAACTCATGTTTTTGTCAGATTGTCTCCATCTGATGGAGATTCATTAGGAAGTGAAGCATCCAGCGGTAGAGAATCAGCAGAGGAGAGCACCAGACCTGCTGTGACACCAAGTGACTGCAAACCCCAACATCGCAAGAGCAAGCATGGTACCATTAACACATTTAACGCACCTGCCCCAGACCCACATAGATCATCTTACATTTCATACAGTTGATTGGTGATGAACATGATGCAGGTCGACAGCTCACTGTGTGATGTACCCTGTAGAATCCAGTTAGAATGACCCTAAAATTCAAGATTTTGGCAAATAACACAAGTGCAGCACACAGTGGTGTTTCGTTTCTGAATGAATCCATGTTTTGAATGAATCAAGTGAACCAATGATTCAGTGGACCATTGATAAAGAGAGCTTCATTCCTGAATGAATCAGCTGTTGGAAGGAAACGAATAAATAAATGATTAAATGACTTACTCATTAAGACATTTACTGCCACTTACTGGCAGTTCTAGTTAGAGTACCATTTCATTAAAAAAAAAAAAAATTCATATTAATAAAAAAAAAACATTAATACCCAGGTAAAACCCATTAATGGCAACCCATTGTAATTGCAGTGTAAATGCATTCATTCCACCTCTAAGCTGCAGTATACCGTTCCTTCTAAATTTGATGCTTTTCTCATTTAACACAATAATGACTTTAAATTATCTTTTGGGGGGTAATTTCTCAGTCAAAATTGATGTACCATTTATTTGCGATTAATTAGACTAATTAATATGCACATCGTGTAATTATTTAGATTGAAAATTTTAATTGTTTGACAGTCCTGATATAAATACTTAATATTATAAAAGTTAATTATAATTCTTCTTTTTATAAATTAATTAAAAATGTGATGCTTTGAGCGCTGTTAAGCAGGTTTGTAAACACCTCTGATTGGCCATTGTTCACGCAGATAATCCCTTTCAAATAATCCCTCTTTCAAAACGCTTTCAAATTCAGACACTCATTGTAGCCAATCACAGACATATCCGGTGAGCGTGTCAATACAGTGGCCAATCAGAGGTGTTTATGAATCCGCTCAACAGTGCTCAAAGCATCACATTTTTAAATTTTCAGTACCAATTGGTACCGAAGTCTGTACTTTTGAAAACTCAAAAATGAATTAAATATGACTATCAAATAAAATGAATGAAATGAAATCTCTTTCTCTCCTCCATTTGTTCCCACGGTTCAACAGCAAAAAACAAACTTGGTAAGTTTCTTTACCCACAGTCATGTTGCATTGACATATTGTTAGTTACAAATGCGTGACCTTTGACGTCTGGCCTTGATGTTCAGGTACTCAGCCTGGAAGTGGTGTGGATGAGCAGTTGTCCTCGTCGTCCATATTTGAGCATGTTGACCGCCTGTCTCGAGGTTCGTCAGATGGAACACGCAGAGTGTCCAATAAGATACAGCTCATCGCCATGCAGCCCATGCCAAGCCCACCCTCCCATCCACATAACCAAGCCCTGAGTCCCAACCTGACGGACAAGATGCCTGATGGAGCAAAGGTCAACAGTGAGGTTAGCAAACAGGCCCACACCTTGCACACACACAGATACAGCATTCACGATGTTTAACTTGCATAATGTGACATATTTCCCAGAATATTCATCAGTGAATTATGTATGACTTGATTTTTATGTCATCTTTAAGAAAACATTCATAACTTATTCCCATTCTTCCAACTGACACAGATTCAGGTAGCCTTAAGGCATAAATCCGAGATTGAACACCATCGCAATAAAATCCGCCTGCGTGCCAAGAGAAAGGGCCACTATGATTTCCCCTCCATGGAGGACATCATGGCAGCATTCGCCGACAGCTCTGAGCAGCAGCGAGTGTATCAACAAGCTCAGGAGCAGATACACAAGATACTGCATCCTGAGGAACACACACCTTCATCATGCGGAGAGCCACGCAAAAGGTCAGTGTAAATAAATCTTACTTGTACTTTCCTAGTTTGCTATCTAGGAGGGTGAATGCAATTTGTTTGGGAATTGCAGTTCCAGAGGAAAACGCTCTCCCAGGCACAGACAGAGACAAAATTTGAGTGGAAGCGGAAGTCTCAGAGACAAAGATCGCCTCATTACTGACGGAGATGCCACGTACAGGAAGTACCCCGGGGTCAACAACGTAGCCTATGTGGTAGGACACAAACATGTATATACGTTATTTCACTGAACTAAAACATGCAAAGTCACCATCGCCAATTCTCTTCCTGTAGTCCGATGCAGATCAGCTCCCAGATGCAGAAAGCCCTTCTCCTACTGATGAGGTGTTTTTGGACCCTGGATCACCGCCATCTGGCCCCGCTCCTGCTCCGCCCAGCTATGTTCCCCCTCAGCCAACCATCGAAGAAGCCCGACAACAGATGCACTCCTTGTTGGATGATGCTTTTGCTCTGGTCTCACCCTCTTCTCAAGGAAGTCCCGCTCCTCTAACGTTCACTGGCGTTACTGCGGTCACTGGCGTCGGAGGAATCAGCCCCGGTCAACCTTCCAGCCCATCCTCACGCCCTGCACGCCAATGGGGCTCTTCTTCTTACCCAGCAGCCCCTGCACACAGTCCTTTCTCTGCGGTATGTGACTGTGGATATTTGAATGATAGAATTTGAATGCAGCTAATGTGAAATTCCATGTGAAATATCTCTTCTCTCTCTGCTCTATAGAGGTATGCCGAATTAGGAATGTCTCCCACATCGGTCCAGGGTTTATTGCAGAGGTGAGGAGGATTCTGGGAGGTTTTATAGAATAAACTAACAAGAACAGTCAGGAGGAAGTCGAAAAAAGCATTCTAATATGTAAACATGATAAAGAAGGATGATGTTCCTTGTTAAACAAAAATTGTGCTGATTTGCAAAAAAGGCCTAGTATTACCTAATTGGATGATGCTCAGTTAAAAAATATCAATACAAACTTTCCAGCATGTAGTTTTATTTTTTCACAAAATAAGAATGAATATTTTTCAAATGATATATATATATATATATATATATATATATATATATATATATATATATATATATGCACTAACAAAAGCAGTAAAAAGATTTGTTTTTAATGACCAAAAAAGTATTCAAAATGTATCATTTAACTTACAATCTGCAAAAGAATTGAAAAAAAAGTTCAAATAATCCAAGAACTTTCTCCCTGATTCTCACAGAATATATTTAAATTTTATGAAATGCATATCGTATTTTGTGAGAAAGTGTGATGTGCTAGAGCAAAACACTTTTTTTGGAATCAGCACCCCAAAATTAGTAAGAAACAAGTATTAGATTTCATTCAGCAAATATGATACAAGGTGGTGTTATCAGAGCAAAGAACAAATCTGAGTACACGAAAAACAAACACGCCACTTTGTCTACTAGTGCTTAACTATTGATCTGTTTTAGATATAATATTTACTTAGCAGATTGTTTGTATAATTTTCACAGGCAGGCGCAAGGCTCTGCATATCTGGCATCAGCAGAGATGCAGTCAGATCCTGGATACTCCAGCAGGGGGCAGTATGGAGAAGAGATGCCATCGTCTTCTCGGCCACGACCAGTAGGGGGCAGCACAGGTAAAGGTCTTATTAGTTAAATTTAAAATGTGGTTTGTGTGCTATAATTGCTGTGTGTTGTGTGTGTAGGTGCACAGCTGCATCAGCTGACACAAGTGGGCTTGTCAAGTCGGATTGGACTGTATCCTGGAGTTGGCCGTAGTGTATCTGGACCCTCAGGATCAAGCTGGGCTCAGTACCGCTCAGATGATGAGATCTCCAGACCAGGATCCAACAGAGAGGCTGTAAATCTAACATGCACATTCATAATAACTTTTTCAGAATTGTACTAGTAAATATAATAGTATGTCATTCAATATGGGATGTTATAAAAATCCCAAAACTGTGCTTTTGTAATTCCAAAGCTGCATACTAATATACATATATTTATATTTTAATAAAAAAAAAAAAAATATATATATATATATATATATAGTGTATATTTAATTGAATTTAAGTTTGTGTTCAAGCATAATTGTTTTTTTCCCCTAAATTGTTGGTATTTTATTTATTCTCTCTCCCTCTCTGATTCTCACAGAATATATTTAAACGTAATTTATGTAAAATATAAATATATTTGAATATATATATATATATATATATATATATATATATAGTGCATATTTAATTTAATTTAAGTTTGTGTTTTTTCCTGAATTGTTGATATTTCATTATTTATCTCTCCCTCTCTGTTTCTCACAGATACTGACATTCCCAGAATATTCTTCATCACCTGTATTCCAGATGCCCAGGACATCCCTGCAGGATCCCACGACACCCCAGGCCCACCTGGAAGCCTCGAGCGCGGGGTACATTGGCCCTGAGGAGCGTTCTCCACCCCCTCACTCCTCTGCCTCTCTCATCAAGGCCATCAGGGAAGAACTGCAGAGACTTTCTCAGAAACAGGCTGCTGTTGTCAGCTACCACAGTTGAGAAAGACCATCCCAAAACCCCAGTCCCGATGTACCACATAAACAACCTCACAAATCCCAACACAGCTCGATGGCTGAGAAACTGCTTTCCTCAAAACCCAAACCAAAATCTTCAAATTCAAGTACGGCTGGTCTGTTACATATGAAGAAATACTAGCAATCATCCATGCTTGTATTGGCAGGAAATATCCACATTTGAAATTTCACTGCTGACATGCAGAAAATACACTTAAATACTCTCTCCTATAATTCACAAAGAAAAAACTCACCCTAAACGTCATGTCCAGACTGTTTAGAAAAATAGACAAAGTTGCCCCATATTCAGACTCTCAATTTGCATGCTGAGAGCTGTGAACCTTCGAGACTTAGTGCTGACTGTTGCTAATGTGAAAATCACTCCCATTCAGTTCCATGTCTCTCAAAGTGCTTCCTTCAAATGGATCATCTTTATGTCTCCGGACTTCCTCTGGTGCTAAAAACCATTTCTGGGCTCTGCCACAATATCACAAATCAGCCCTGATCAAAAACTCTGAAGTAGCGTTCTTTTATCTTTTATCTTTTTTTCTTTTTTTTTCCTTCACTGTCCTGTTCTCCCATTTATTCAAGACGGCTTATCAAGCAGAGACAAGCTCTTCCACAACCTAGTGAGCTGCCCTGAAAAAAGTAGCCAACATAATTTCTCTTATAAGATAACTTAATTATAAGACAGCATTGTGTGAATTCTTCACAGAAAAGGCAAACCCACAAGCATGGTGGACGAGGCAAGAGAAATATACATTATATAAGTTATAAGTTATATTTAATTCGATAATGTTTATAAAAACTATAAATTAATTATTTTACCCAACATTTGTGAGTTCTGTGTATTTTTATATTTATTATAGTGTCATACCATTAGCTTAGCAAAATGTTAACGTCAAAGACAGGGCAAGAGAAATGACGGTTATAAAGTTATATTTCATTCGATAATGTTCATAGCTTAAAATCTATTATTTTATCCAAACTTTGCGAGTTCTGTGTATTTTGATATCGCAGTTAGCTTAGCAACATGCTAATGCTAAAGTCTAGACAGGGCTAGAGAAAAATCTATAATGTAATATTTCATTTGATAACATTCACAGAAACTTTATTTAGCATATATTATTTTACCCAGCATTTGTGAGTTCTGTGTATTTTTATATTTATTATAGTGTCATGCGTAGTGTCATTCTGTGTATTTTTTTAATTATTAGAGTATCACACAGTTAGCTTAGCAACATGCTAACATTAAAGTCCCTTTAATATATAAAGTCTTTGGTTAAAGTCTATACAAGGCAAGAGAAATGTCGGTTATAAAGTTATATTTCATTCGATAATGTTCATAACTTAGAATTTTGATATTAGCGTTTTGCTAAGCTAACTTTGTGATACTCTTAATAAGTATAAAAATACACAGAACTCGCAAATGTTGGGTAAAATAATAGATTTTAAGTTATGAACGTTATCGAATGAAATACTACTTTATAACTGACATTTCCCTTGCCCTGTCTAGACTTTAACCAAAGACTTTGCTTTACTGTTAGCATGTTGCTACGCTAACTGTGTGATACTCTAATAAGTATAAAAATACACAAACATTTTACCCAACATTTATGAGTTCTGTGCATTTTTATACTTATTAGAGTATCACAGAGTTAGCTTAGCAACATGTTAACCCTAAACTCGATTGATTGAAATCAATTGCAAATCGAGTTGCAGCCAATATAGTGTGTTCCAAATGAGCCACTTATAAGGGTCCGTGATAATTGGGATGCTGCCCATGTAGGCAGTGCGGCAACTCACTAGGCTTTGGAACGGAGCCATAGTCTGTCAAAGTCTTCAGGTCTTGCCTTATATTTAAGCTCTGAGTACTTCAAACTCTGCAGGGGAGGGAAACAGGTTTTGTTGGGATTGTAAACAGTGAAGTTACTCTGCTGCGTACTCTTGAGTTTTTGAGCCAGCCCACATGTGGAGATGATCGACAGGCGGCCTCAGTTGCCGACCAGCATGGTTCCCATGCCGATAACATCGTATTACTTTGTCCAACCTGTCTGCATCTGAGAAAAGGTATCAAAGCAAACATTCATGATGCCCGTGTGTATTCTTTTGAGCTCTTTTTGCCACTGGGTTATGAATGTTGGCTGTCCAATCAGTTCAGTGTCTTTGTAAAGTATGGCTGAGGTAGTTTCTCAGATATTCATTTTGCACATTTTCTCATCTTTGCACATTTATATCATGGTGATAATGGAAGTCAGTCAGTTAAAGAGTTTATTGTGGAAAAGAGAGACAACTATACAGTAACTATATAAATATATAAAGAAAGATATAAGTTCATATTCTATACATATATATATATATTGCATATTAATGTATCAACTCATTGAGCACAATCTGATTATATGTTAGATTCTATGTTAAACATATTAGATTGTATTTATTTTTTATTGTTATGAAACGTATTGAAGATGTGGGAAAAGTGTTGCTATGGGACATTTAAAAAAAAGACCAAATCACTGTTGAGGCATATAGTTCCTTTAGCTTCGTAATTCGGTCTCAATGTATTTTCATGTAAATGGTCATGTGGATTTGCACAGAGGTACTGTAAAGATTCCTTTGAGGAAATGTGTTGAGGTTAAAGGCCTTATTCTTTTCTTTTTTTTTTTTTAATTCTCTGTCCTCTTTTTCCTCTCTTTATTTTTTATCTTTTGGGTCAAACTTTTTATTTCTCTTTTCTCCTTGTTTTTTTTTTTGTTTTTTGTTTTTTTTTGTCTCCTTGTTTTTGGTCATACAGGGTTCCCACACTCATGGAGAATAAAGTGGCTTGAAAAAAGGTAATGGAAAGATCATCAAAATTAATATGGAATTAATATAATATTTTCTAGATTTCAGGGTATATCATATATATCTAGTAAATATTTAATTAGCTCGAAATTGGGAGTGCAATAAAAGGATTTTAAAAATCCTTACCCAATAATCATGGCTATAATCAATAATGAACTAATTGAATGTCATAAAATGTATTGGCCAAAAGGTGTGGAAACCCTGTCTATTTTCTTTTCTTTTCTCTCCTTAATACCTGTCTTTTCTTATATCTAGACTTTTCTTTTCTTCATTCTTTCTTTATTTCTACCAATCATGTAGACTCCTGGCAGGCCTTAAATTGGTACGCATGTGAAGTGATGGATTATGCTTTATTTCTTCCTTGTTTATTTTGTGTGATTATGTCTTGATGGGCATGCAAATAGTCTTTAAAAATATTGAAAAATACTACAAACAAGCTTGATAGAATTTAGCCTACTTTGAAAGACTAATATGTAATGGTTCATTAGACTAAAAACCAATGGTCAAAGCACAGAAAAACCATCCTGATCATCGAAAGAAAAAAAGAAAAAAAAAATCAGTATTTTGTCATTTTTAAACCTGAATAATATTTTTGAAAGTATTTGAAAATCAATATTTATGACTAAAATATATCTCATAGAAAGAGTATTAATGTGTAAACGGACATTTCTCCATATTTAAATATTCAGTATGTAGTCCACAGTTGACCAGTACGAGGCAAACATCATTGGTAGACGCCCCCTTTCCCACTGTGAAAAAACCAACTGGGATTTTTTATTTTCTTTCATTTATTTTTTATTTTCAATTTTGCAGATTCCTTAATGAGAAGTATACGCATTCATAAAAGACTAAGTTGTGAATAAGTGTTATATTTACAGTAAATTGATTAACATGGTGCTATACTCAATACAGTGTGTGTGTGTGTGTGTGTGTGTGTGTGTGCGCGTGTGCGCGCAATAGCATACCTCCCCCTGTCCCTATGTCAGTGCCATAGAGGATGTTCTAGGAATGTAAACTAAATCATACAGAAAGTTCATTTTTTTGATTCATTTAAACTACATAAAATCTAACAACATTTTATCATCTTTTTTTGTTGAAGATGCTAACACCATCTTTGTGATCCTATCATGGAGGTATATATGTATATTTCTCTCATTCTGCCTTGTTTCTTTCTCTCTTGGTCTCTGCGAACTGCATCCCAGTATTTGATGTTTAATGTCTCTATATTGTTGTGTAAATTAAATAATAAACAATGTGCCGTCAGCTATGTCTCTCTTGTGTCAGTGCTGGGTAGAGGTCATTTGTCTAATACAATCTGTAATGCAGCATACTTTATGTCTAAAAAGAAAAGATTAAGGTAACACTACAGTTAGTTCAAATGAACTAATAATGAACTGCACTTATACTGCATTTATTAATCTTTGTTAAGGTCAACATTTACTAATACATTATTAAAACCTTGTTAACATCATTAGTTAATGCACATATAAACAAACAATGAACAACTGTATTTTTATGAACTAACCTTAACAAAGATTACTAAATACAGTAACAAATGTATTGCTCATGGTTAGTTCATGTTAGTTAATACATATTGTTTAACTAATGAACCTTATTGTAAAGTGTCACCAAGATTAATAATCCAAATCTATTTAAAGCTAAATTGGTCTTGTAATATGTCCACAAGATGAATCCCAAGTGGCAGTTAGCAATTAAACTAAACCACTTCCTGATTGATTGATTGATTGATTGACTGATCTGTCTGTCTATATATTTTGGAAGACGATAATAGATCAAGATACAGATATGATTGATAAGGTTTCAATAAAAAATAAAATTATAACATGTAGACAAAACAGTGAATAAGCAGTGATTTGTTTACTTTTCTGTATCCACATTAACTTAACATTTAATTCAATAAGAGTATGCCCCCAAATGTATGTCTACCTAAATAGAGAACTTTCTCAACTGTCAAGAAAGTAACCTAAAAGCTTTAATCGAATTTGGTAAGTAAATGGGACCTTTTGTAAACGGATTCGTTGAAAAGATTCGACTCAAAAATAGGATTTATTCACTATTAGCTAATGTACGATAAGTTGTAATGTCGCCATTCAGGATATTTTGGCCAAGTCCTGTTCAATTAACCTCTCCTCTTTCCTAACAAGTTTGCAGAATTATAATTGTTTCCTTTGAAAAGAATGTATGTACACTACAAACATGTCAGTGCACACGGTTTGTTTACAAGATATAGGTCAGCCTAAAGCAGCTCAAAAACCTGTTTGTCCACGTAGCTGCGTCCACTCTTGATAAACTCCAAACTAATCCAATCCTCAATTCAGTATAGAGAAAAGTAACACGATATTGGGTGTGTTCTTTGCAAAAAAAAGAGACATGGCCCTTTAAAAGCTAAGCCGAACCCTTACACGCTGAAGTTTGTGACGTTGTTTACCTGTCGGCAGGTGTATGTGTGCGGGTGTTGTTACTGCGGGAGAGGTTGATGCGGCATCTTTTCAAAGGGAGTTTTAACATTTCTACATAGTTAAGAATCTGGATCATACAATCGAAGTAGGTAGGATTTTATAGTTCAGAAATCTCCTGGACCCATGTTTATCAGCGTTTTGCGAGACTGATTTGCATATTGCTGTCTTAGCTCAACATACGGGAAATTCTTGAGCAGCTGCCTGTCGGTGAAATACAGTATCAAAAAAAGTGTCAGTCGGGTTGAGATGCGATGAGAAAAGCTTCGATATGACGAAGATTCGTGTTTGATGAACTCATCATCCGATGTTACAGTAAGGTTTTTTATTTTTTATTTTATTATGCTCACATATAGCCCAGGTTTCAATAAAAAGTCATATAGGTAGGCCTATTAAATAAATAAAATAGGCTGCTGTGTGTAATGTCATTTTTTCCCTTACTAGAGCACTTTCAAAAATATACCGTGAAGGTTAATTATTCATATGCCATGGTATTTGTTTAATAATCAAAAGGTAGCCTACATAATAGAATATCTTGGTATTATCATGATATGTGTCCAGAAACATGGTGTATGTCCAAAAAAATAGGTGATTATCATGGTACCATGTCCAAAAACATGGTAAATTTCCCCAAAACCATGGTATTATCATGGTATTTTCAAAAAAAATCATGGTATTATCATGGTACCATGTCCGAAAGCATGGTAAATTACCCAAAAACCATAGTATTATCATGGTATATGTCAAAAAATGCATGGTATTACTATGGTACCATGTCCAAAAGCATGGTAAATTTCCCCAAAACCATGGTATTATCATGGTATTTGTCAAAAAAATTATGGTATTATCATGGTACCATGTCCGAAAGCATGGTAAATTACCCAAAAACCATAGTATTATCATGGTATATGTCAAAAAATCATGGTATTACCATGGTACCATGTCCAAAACATGGTATTCATCTGTTGCTTTTAGGTTTTTGACTTGTTATTGTTAACATAAAGTTTTATCCAAACTTTTCAGTGCCTACGATTCAGGAAATAAGTCGACTTTTCATAGAGGATGGCATTAAAACGATCGTCTTCCATGAAGACCGAGCTGGTCAATGCCATCCAGCTTCAGGAATTGGAGCTGGAGGAAGAGATCAACACCAGTAGCAGCAATAACACACATGCTGAACCTGCCGAGGCCAAAAGTGAGGAACATACAAACAAAACAGCTTACACAAAGCAGATACGTTTATACTTTCAGAGTGCTATGCAATCTGTCAAGCAGCTTCCAGTCATATAATAATCAATGAGGATTTTTGACCTTTGTAGCCCACACAGAACCAAAATGCTACACCGTTGAGGAGGCTGTGGAGAGCATCGGCTTTGGACGCTTCCATATTCTGCTTTTTGTCATCATGGGTAGTGCCAATGTAAGACAAATTTGTGTGTTTGTCTCTGTAATTCATTAACCAGCATACTGTGTTTTTACAGCTTACATGTTTCATTGCTGATGTGTATGTGTAGATAGTGGAGGCAGTGGAGATCATGTTGTTGGCTGTGGTTTCTCCTGAGATCCGCTGTGAATGGCGTCTAGAGGATTGGCAGGTGGCCCTTGTCTCCACGGTGAGGAGCTCGTCCAATCAGAGCCCTTTGTTTTTCTTGTAAAGTTTGACAGGAATGGAATGTTGCAGTGCGAGATGCACACGTTTCAGACCAGTTTGGTCTTTTTGTATCTCTTTAAAGGTGATGTAATTTATTTCATGTTAAAATACTTCCTTGTATGCCAGATTTATATGCAAAGGAAAACTGGGTGAAATTTTTTTTTTTTTTTTTGTGCAATTCAATAAAGGACTAATTTTGTTTGTGTATGTGTATGGTTTTAGATGGTGTTCCTGGGTTTTATGATATTTGGGGTCCTCAGTGGCTATGTTGCCGATAAATATGGACGTTGGAAGGTCAGGCGATATTTCATTTAATCCATAAGTGATATATTGTGTTTTTAGGGTGAATTAGATTTTAGGGAATAACATGTGTTTGTGTGCACAGGTGGTGTTTGGTGGCTTTATATGGGGTTCATATTTTTCTCTGCTCACTTCATTCTCTCCATCGTACGACTGGTTCATCTTCCTGCGCTGTATGGTGGGCTGCGGTGTTGCAGCCACATCTCAAGGGTGAGGTTATGCAAAACATACTGTACGCACAAACTTTCAATACATACAAACCGGGAAATGTGTTTTGTTTAAATAGTGTTTTTCAGGTCTGGAAAGTATACATTTATACACGTAGATATGCTAAAAATATTTCAAAAATATCGCTCTTTGTTAGACAACAACTTGCTTGCGAGCCAAATTGTTCTTCTGAGTCATTTTTTTTCAGTTGGTCAAACTGGTTCACAAATATGTTTGAATGATTCATTATGAAATCTGTCTGAATCAAAATACTTTTTAAACCTTGATCCAGTCATCTGGAACAACTGGAAAGGGCATGGAAATTCGTTGGTCATAAATTGTGGGAACCTTGATTTTCCAGTATACATAAAAACAATAATTCAAATGCATTGACTTACTCTTCAAAACTCTCTGCTGTTTTCTTTCTAAAGGTTTGTTTTGAAAACCGAATTCATCCCGTCTAAATACAGAGCATTCCTGCTGCCTCTTGCCACAGTGAGTGCCAAATGGAAAATTATTATATTAACTTTATTTTTCTATAGGACCTTTAAAGGGTTAGTTCACCCAAAAATAAAAAATTCTGTCATTAATTACTCACCCTCGTGTTGTTCCAAACCCGTAAGGCTTTCGTTCATCTTCACAACACAAATTAGGATCTTTTTGATGAAATCTGAGAGCTCTCTGACCCTCCATAGACAGCTACACAACTGATACTTTGACGCTTCAAAAAGTTCATAAAGAGATCGTAAAACTAATCAATACGAATTGAGCGGTTTAGTACAAATTTTCTGAAGAGACTCATTTGCTTTAAATGATGAACAGATTGAATTTAGCTGAAGCTCAAGCATGTTCGCATGACGTGCGAGAACCAGTGAGGTTCGTTCTCGTGTTACGCAGCACGTTTGAGCTTCCGGAGGAGGTTTGTTCTCACGCTTCTCAAGCTTCTGTTCATGTTCACTGATAAATGTTTATATGTGAATAAAAGACTAAATTCAGTCTGTTAATCATTTAAAGAGATTGTGTCTCTTCAGAAAATATGGACTAAACCACTCAATTCATATGGATTAGTTTTACGATCTCTTTATGAACTTTTTGAAGCATCATAATGTCAATGGAGGGACAGAAAGCTCTCAGAAAACGATCTTCATTTGTGTTCAGAAGATGAATGAAGGTCTTACGTTTTTGGAACGACATGAGGGTGAGTAATTAATGACAGAATTTTCAATTTTGGGTGAACTAACCGTTTAAAAGAGCTTCTCAAAATTGCTTTTTATAATTGTTTGACCTGCAACTGGGAAACCTTCAATACTGACCTTACCTATGTTGGTTGACAGATTTTCTGGATGCTGGGATCTATGCTTATTATCATTCTCGGTATGACGGTGGTGCCCACGATGGGCTGGCGTTGGATGATCCGTTTTTCCATCATTCCCAGCATCTTACTCATCGGCCTCTTCTTGGTGAGTTTTGTTTAAATGGTGCTGAAACATACTGAAGGAAATGGAAGCAGATGTTTGTCTTTGACTCACTCGCTCACTCTTTTCCTTTGTCTTAGTTTATTCCAGAGTCTGCACGGTTCCAGGTCTCAGCAGGTAACATACAAGGAGCCATGTCTACACTTAATTGGATCGCCAGGATGAATGGCGCCACCCTACCAGAAGGAGAACTACGGGAACCTGAAGTGGTGTGTATGAAAAGTTCCTTTTTCTTTATTTGAGTCCTTTATGACTTTAACAGAGTTTCAATAAAGCAGTAAGCTAAAGTAAATAACATGTATTTTAAAGAAATCAATGTCAATCATTTTATAATGCCTAATATAATTTTAAGCTCCTCCTCAGGAGTAATATATAGATCATATATAGTAAGTATGCACTGATATAAAAATTTTTGACCAAAACCGATTGGAATAGACTATTGTTACCATGCCGTCATTTTACGGCGGACTGCTTCACAAACGAGGGTCAATTCAACACTGGATTTGCACAAAAGATTAACATGATGACACATGCTAGTTGATGAGCTGAATCAACTCCACAGTAACTACAAAAATTAATCCACTCACTGTTCAGAAACATCCAGTTGCATTCTAAAAGTTGTAACTTCTTCCTGAGTCTCTCCATCAGTGTCTGACTCCGGTTTGAACAATGTAAGGCTGAACAACGTTACTGACAATCGTCATTTTGGCAGCGTGAGATTCTCCAGCTTTGTTGTTGTTGAGTAACCAAAGCACGAACTGTTAAAGCTCCGCCCTCTTCTGGAAAACGGGCGGGAGCAGCAGCTCATTTGCATTTAAAGGGACACACACAAAAACGGCATGTTTTTGCTCACACCCAAACATAGATATATACACTAGATGTCGCCTTGGGGTTCTAAGCATGCGTCAAAACCACCGCCATCTTGGAACAGGGGTCATGTCATAGGAAGTAGCTAGGTAACGCTGCTATCTCCGCCTGTACTTTGAATTCATGGACAATGCCGGACTTTTGTGCTGCGTATGGATGTTCAAACGAAAGAAATCTAAAAACCAGACAGCAAGGGATTACATTTCACAAGTGAGAATGTGTTTTATGATATTGAATGTTACGAAATTATATTTCTGGTTACGTTGGTTTGTTTCAGTCCTTGGTTAATGACCGCAGCTAATCCATGCTAGTTACCCATTCGTTTTTGACAGTTAGGAAAACCGACAATGAACAGAATGTATTTATATCAATGTAATATGATCGTAAGATGTTGGAGATGTGGACAGTTGATTTGGTCTCTATTCAATAGTTTCTCCGACTGGCGCTGTGTGGCAGAGTTCAGTCTCTGTCTATTTCCAGCTAGCATGCTACGCTAACTTCAGTCAGCATTCTTGGCTAACGGAGATGAGTCTTAAGTTAAAACGTTCACCTGAACAAGTTTATCCAAACATACTAGTTCTGGCTGTTTACCCCGACTGTACCCCGACTGTTTCCCGACGTGACGGGAAAAAACAACAAAAAAACCGAGAACAAACCTTTTCAGCCAGGCCCTTTACTCTGCTCTCACTTGGCTATGTCCCTTGAAGTACACTAAATACTATAGACTTATGGATTTGTTTTGTTTGTAGATTCCGAAGCTCTTAATAAGGACATTAAAAATTGACCCATGCTTTTTTGCTTAAAGGTGAAGACCCAACTTTATGTATGTTTTGTAAGATTCCCTTATCTGTCAAACATATTTTATTAGATTGTCCTGGACTTAACACAAGCAGAATGCTTCATTTATGAAGTTACTTCACTTAAGGACATATTTAATGAGATTATGCCTAAAAAGGTTTTGGATTTTTTTTTATCATATGTTAATTAAAAAAAAATTATAATATGACTTGCTATTTATATTTGTTTTGTTTTTATTGTATTTATATGATATTTGTGTTTTTGTAATTGAATTTTTGCCATGAAAATAGCTTTGATTGCTGACATATAAATAAAATAATCTGAATCTGTTTGTAGATTCCCATGTCATAAACAGAGACGTCAGTCATGGACAATAGCACTTAAATGTTTAAATTAACATGTATAGTCACACCATTGTAGCAATTTTGCATGCAGTAGGCTAAGGTAAGTAGCGATAGTTCATTCGAAGTTTTCTCAAATGGAAGAATGTGACTAATAAACTTAGGCCTACTAGCACTATGCATTATATTTTTAAAAAGTAGATTATCTTAATATCAAAACCTTAAATTTGATAAATACATGTCTGACCGTTGGAACGAACCAAAAAAAAAATTAGAAAATCGCATTCATGATGATTTATGGTGATTTTATTTCCGTTAGACCTTTGCCTACATTGACGCTGATGCATTAAAGAGGAGGGGCTCCCCCGTTCCAAGATGGCGGCTCTATTGAAGCGTTTGTTCCAATGACATCTAGTGTATATATGTGTGTGTGTGTGTGTGTATATAGTGTATATATCTATGACACCCAAATAGGGGCAAATTTGACAAAATATAATAAATGATCTGTGGGGTATTTTGAGCTGAAATAGGTCCCCTTTAAAATTCTAAATAAATTACAAATAAAATACTTCAAATTACAATAGTTTTAAATGGTACAAGTGAACATAGGCAACATAATCTATAGTATAAAAAATGGATATTCATTTTAAGATTTGATAAAGATTACTTTTTAACAGTGTTATTACATTAGTTGTTTTTAATGATTAACCTTAAGTGAGTGTTATAACCTAAATGTAAAAATAGTGAAAATGAGCATGCACAATTAAATATATAATATTTACAGATACTGATGAATAAAAAATCAGCCAGTAACTGATATGTTGTGCATCTTTAATATTTTGAATCCTATACAGATGTTTTCAAAAATGTATATCATAGACACTAAACCTATACAGATATGCTTTGAAAAGTGTATATCATATATACTTCTTTATGTATCAGTGTAAACTTCCCATAAGTACAATTGACAGGACTGTTTATATTCAGACAGAAAGAGGAAATGCCATCACTCTGATCAGCCCGGCCTTTAGAAGAACATCATTATTGTTGTGGTACTCATGGTAATGTTAACACATTTCCCTTTGGTTTGTGCGTGTATGTGTGTGTGTGTGTGTGTGTGTGTGTGTGTGTGTGTGTAATCAGCAAATAAATGTTTCCGTTCCTGTGCAGTTTGTATGCTAGACATGTGATGTGTTGCACTGTTTATGCGCAGGTTTGTGGCTTCCTTCTCCTATTATGGCTCCGTCCTGAGCGGCTCTGAGTTACTGGAGAAGAACCTTCTATGTATGACAGATGCTGACCCAGAGCACCAGATCAAACACAACCAGGAGGAGGCGCTGTGTTATTGCATCCCCTATAACATGGCTGATTATCAGACCCTCCTCATCAGCTGTTTGGGCGAGGTGGCACGTGAGTGACCTTTGACCTCTCACTTACCCCAGTTTCACATACTCCGCTTAGTCGAACATTAAATGCTGATGTATTTTTTCCCATGTGTTTCCTCTGCAGTCATCCCCCTCAATATCGGCTTGTTAAATGTATTTGGACGGAAGCCCAGCATGGCCATACTGCTGGTGCTGTCTGCCGTTTTTTTCATGCTGCTTAATATTTGCACAACACTGTGAGTATATTGATGTCTTGTTCTCTAAAATTATTTGATTTCTTGTTTAAAATACTATTTGAATGCAATGTAAATAATTTTGAATAAAAACGTCTGCCAAATGCATAAATGTAAAATAAAATAAACAACTCTATTTGTAGTCCTCTTGTGGCTATGTGTTAGAAGTGCAGCTGAAGTAGATGACTGAACTGTGTTTGTCCCTGTGCAGGTTTGGTTTCACTATACTGCTGTTCCTTCTCCGCTCTGTGGTTTCCATGAATTTTAATGTGGTCTATATTTACACAGCAGAGGTGAGACCCAACACATGAACACTCCACTTCCTCTTGATTTCTTAAAGGGATATTTCACCCCAAAATGAAATTTCTGTCAATTACTCACCCTCATGTCATTTCAATATATCCAAAATATCCATTTTTTTTATCCAAAATCCAAGTTTTATGGATTTGAAATGACATGAGGGTGAGTAGCCTAATTTTTTTTTTTTTTTTTGAACGAAACCTTTAAAGGAACGGTTATTATTATATATAAATATAAAAAGCGTAATGATTGGTGTGTGTTTGCAGGTTTATCCCACATCCGTGCGCTCAATCGGAATGGGCTTTTGCACATCCTTCAGTCGAATTGGGGGAATGATCGCACCTTTTATTGCACAGGTTCTGTATCTGTTTGACTTTGCATGTGTGTGTGTCTAAATAAATATGTGTTCACTTTGTTTGTTTAACCCATTTGATTTACACAAAGATATGTTTCCATGTATTATAGGTGTTAATGTCTAGGTCTGTGATTTTCGCCCTGTCACCGTTCGCCGCAGCGTGTGTGATTTGTGCGGTGGGAGTGTTTTTTATGCCCATTGAGACCAGAGGACGTGCATTACTGGTAAGCATCTTCACAACTCTCAAATCAACTTTTTACTGAGGTCAAATTGAAATGATTTTGTTTCTCTTTCTTACAGTTTAACAATTTCCCCCCCCCCTCTCTATTTCAGCAAGCTGCTTGAAATACACCTAAATAAAGATGAAGGACAACTGCACTTTTGTAACAAAAAATTATATCATAATAAAGCTGAAACAGTTTTGTAATGAATTTTGGTGTCTGTGTTGTGATCTTCATGAATAATTATTGCAAAATCTGTTTAAAAACCCCTTTTCCTGTGTTAACATATTTCCTCTTGTAACAGTAAGGTTGGAACATATTAGGACATTAAAGCCTGGCAAAACCATGATTTGCTATTGCTATTCACTAATATTAGGGGTGAGCATTAATGGACCAAACTTTCTATACGATAAACCATTAATATTTTTAGTCCAATTTTCCAAAAGTGTATGGATCGTTTAAGGTATCTGCTAATTTTTGTTTTGTTTTTGGAGTACACTAGCAGAGGGGTTTTGGTCATTATTTTTGTCTTTTGACAAAAATATTCTTTAGTCAGTATTTTGTTATGTCATTTTACATTTTAGTTGAAAGAAATCAAATATTCAAACATAGCCAATGGCTATGCTAATATTATAAACATATAGCTTATCAGCATTTATCAAAAACAGTTCGTGTTGTATAATAATAACAATAGGCCTATGTTAAGTACACAATATTGTGAATTATTTCTGCTTCATTTATTCATTGTCCGTGACTGCGTGTTCAACTAGGTGTGTACAATACCATGATGAGGACCCCGCCTCCGCCCTCCAAATTTGTGTCATCATTACCTCTATGAGGGTGACTCAACAAGCGACTGAGTCCGCTGTCTTATACACTGCATAATCAGAAAGCCTCTCATCACAGGCGCTTCCTGAGTTTTGCCTTTGAACTGACAAAGTATATTCATTTGCCGTTCTGCCCTTCGGCCTGTCACGCACGTTCACAAAGTGTGTTGATACAGCACAGCCTCCTCGTGAAGCGACCCAAAATGTAAACGCTATATCAGTCTTCCATAGCGATATAGATAATCACCCAGTTTCCACGAATAACTTGGTGGTTGCATTTCTATGCGGCGCGAGAAAGACTTAACCCGCGCGTTCTACAGCCCCACAGACCTGGCTTTAGTGTTAAGAGGTTTGACTAGGCTATGGCAAGCCGTTTTGACTTTTATTTATTCTCAGGATATGAATTCTTAATACCAATTCAATTTCCACTAGTTAAAATGCTAATTTTTTATATCAGGAATTACATTTCCACTAGTTAAAATGCTAATTTTTTATATCAGGAATTAAATTTCCACTAGTTAAAATGCTAATTTTTTATATCAGGAATTAAATTTCCACTAGTTAAAATGCTAATTTTTTATATCAGGAATTACATTTCCACTAGTTAAAATGCTAATTTTTTATATCAGGAATTAAATTTCCACTAGTAAAAACGTCTCGGTTACGACTGTAACCTTAGTTCCCTGAAGAGGGAACGAGACGTTGCGTCGAGAAATGACGCTTTGGGAACGCAACGCGTGATGTCGTCATGAAGCACGTGTGAAATCAGTCCAATGGTGTGTCGAGACGTCAGAAGCGGGTGACGTCACGGCCAGGAAGCTATAAAGCACGCTCAAACAAAGCAACGCTAGCTTAAAGTGTCTGAAGTAAGCGCTGACAGGCGTGCTGGAAGTATGGCAGGACGACGCAACGTCTCGTTCCCTCTTCAGGGAACTAAGGTTACAGTCGTAACCGAGACGTTCCCTTTCAAGGGAACTCGCGTTGCGTCGAGAAATGACGCTTTGGGAACGTTAATACCCACGCAGCCATAGTTACAAGGGCCTGTCTGGTGTGGCTCGTCAGTCACCAGAGAGAACCCGGGCCCCGGGGGAGCTAAGGTCAAGTTGATAAAACCTGACGAATGTGTGCGGTGAGGACCAGCCTGCCGCATCACAGACGTCGAGTAAAGAGGCTCCCGAAAGAAGGGCTTTGGAGGCCGCCATACTTCTGGTAGAGTGGGCTCGGACTGCTAGAGGTGACGGCAGTCCGGCCGACTCGTAAGCAAGTGAGATAGCCTCGACTAACCACTTACTCATCCTCTGCTTAGATGCCGGGGCCCCTTTATTGGGGGACCCGAAGAGGATAAACAGTTGCTCAGTCTTACGCCACAGGGCAGCTCTGTGGACGTAAGCATCTAGGGCCCGAACAGGGCAAAGCAAATTAAGGCGTTCCTGGTCTGACGTCCTGAAGGGAGGAGGACAGAAGGCCTGCAGTACAATGGGCCTAGCCACATTAGTGGGAACTTTAGGAATATAACCAGGTCTGGGATGAAGAAAGGCTTTCACCATACCAGGTGCAAATTCCAGGCACGAGGGAGCAACCGAAAGGGCCTGTAGATCTCCTATTCTTTTTAAGGAAGATATGGCAAGGAGGAACAGTGTTTTTAGGGTCAAAAACTTAACTGGAACCTCCTCAATCGGTTCGAAGGGGGCTAGGGATAGGCCTTGGAGCACCAAGGCCAAATCCCATGCTGGAACCCTCGTGCGTACCGCGGGCCTCAGCCTCAGGGTGCCACGGAGGAAGCGAGTAATAAGTGGGTCTCTACCAAGAGGAGAACCAGCCAAGGGTATGTGGTAAGCCGCAATGGCCGCCACATAAACCTTTAGCGTGGAGGGAGATAACCCTGCAGTGAACCGTTCCTGCAGAAATTCCAAGACCGTACCAACGGGACAGGAAACTGGATCAAACTGACGACTACTGCACCAAGAAGTGAAAAGTTTCCACTTGAGGGCGTAGAGCTTCCTCGTGGAGGGAGCTCTAGATTGGAGAATGGTCCCTACAACCTCGGTTGAGAGACCGGAATCTATGAGCTGGGCCCCCTCAGAGGCCAAGCCCACAGGCTCCAGAGCTCTGGGCGGGGGTGGAAAATCCTGCCCCCTGCCTGGGACAGAAGGTCCCTCCTGAGCGGAATCTCCCAGGGAGAGCCGTCCAGGAGAGATACTAGGTCCGAGAACCACACTCTGCCCGGCCAGCGCGGGGCTATCAAGGTGAGCCGGACGTAGTCCCGGCGAACTCTTTCTAGAACTCCCGGGAGCAGAGCGATCGGGGGAAAAGCGTACAGACGAAGCCTCGGCCACGTCTGTACCATAGCATCCAGTCCGAGAGGAGCTGGATGCGTGAGGGAAAACCAGAGTGGACAGTGAGAAGTCTCTCGAGACGCAAACAGATCCACCTGAGCCTGGCCGAACCTTTCCCAAATTTGCTCCACCACCTCGGGGTGGAGCCTCCATTCCCCGGGCCTCAGCCCCTGCCTCGACAGGACGTCTGCTCCAACATTCTGGACCCCGGGGATATAAGCTGCCCTGAGTGACAGGAATTTCCCTTGGGACCACAGGAGGATTCGGCGCGCCAACTTGGAGAGTGGGCGTGACCGGAGACCCCCCTGATGATTTATATAGGCGACTACCGATGTGTTGTCTGACCGGACAAGAACATGGTGGCCCCTGAGATCTGAGAGAAAAGTCTTGAGGGCCAGAAAGACCGCCAGCATTTCCAGGCAGTTGATGTGCCAGGAGAGGTGGTGAGAGCCCCACAGACCTTGAGTCGAGCGTCCGTCTAGGATCGCTCCCCAGCCCGTGAGGGAAGCATCTGTCGTTAACATTTTGCGACGACAAGGAGCTCCCAGCACGGGCCCTTGGGATAGAAACCAGGATTTCTTCCAAATGGCCAGGGCACGAAGACAACGCCGCGTGACCTTGATCATGCGAAAAGGATTTCCCCTCGGGGAGAATCCCCTGGTTTTGAGCCACCACTGCAGGGGTCTCATGTGCAGCAGACCAAAAGGTATCACGTTGGATGCCGCTGCCATCAGCCCCAACAGCCTCTGGAACTGTTTTACAGTGAGTGACTGGCCTAGCTTTAACCGGCTTGCGGTAGAAAGGATTGATTCGATGCGAGCAGGAGAAAGACGCGCCTGCATCGCAACAGAGTCCCAAACCACGCCTAGAAAAGTGGTTCTCTGAACTGGAGAAAGCATACTCTTCTTGGCGTTGAGCCTCAACCCCAGGCTCTTCATGTGAGCGAGGACGACATCTCGATGCCGAGCCGCTAACTGTTGTGAATGAGCCAGAATCAACCAATCGTCTATATAATTGAGGACGCGAATGCCCTGGAGACGTAGAGGTGCAAGAGCTGCATCCATACATTTGGTGAATGTGCGGGGTGATAATGCTAGGCCGAATGGAAGAACCCGATATTGGTAAGCTTTGCCCCCAAAAGCAAACCTCAGGAACTTCCTGTGATGTGGAAGGATGGAGATGTGAAAGTATGCGTCCTTGAGGTCGATCGTAACAAACCAGTCCTCGGACCTGATTTGAGATACGATCTGCCTCAGTGTCAACATCTTGAACTTGAGTTTCATAACGAACTGGTTCAAATGACGAAGATCTAGAATAGGACGCAACCCGCCATCCTTCTTTGGAACAATAAAGTAACGGCTGTAGAAACCGTTCTCTGCATCGGAGGGAAGTACATAATCTATGGCTCCTTTCTCCAATAGAGTTTTTACTTCTTGTTCCAGAACCAGAGCCTGCTCGGGGCCCACCACAGTGGGTAGGACCCCCATAAACCGGGGCGGGCGAGACCCGAACTGAATGGCATAACCTTTTTCGATTGTACGCAGGACCCATTGAGGAATATTTGGCAGTAGCTTCCACGCTGTCAGATATTCTACTAAGGGAACCAGTCTCTCGAGACTGGCCTCTGGTATATGTTGAATAACCAGTTCGGTGCCCCGATGCGGCGCACCGGCAGGGGGCAGCCGAACTGATCGCTCTGAGACCCTCCTCGGAGGGAGCGAACACCCCATCACCGCTAAAGTTACGGGCGGATGTTTGAGTGAATGTTCGCTGGGGGCCGCTGCGCCCTGGAATACCCGAGATGGCAGGGTTGGCAGAACGGCCCCCTGAGGGCACCGAAGAGAAGTGAGCGCCGTGCGCTGAAGTGTAAAACGCTTCTCTCCGGAGGGGACTGCCCTCAAAGTCCTGACGCTGCTGGCGTCAGGGCTTTTTCCCCGCAGCCTTCTTGGCAGTAAGGATGGATCGCAGATCCACCCTACCCCTCGAAGGCTGCGGTTGAGACCGCCCACCCGTCCCCCCGTGTCGCTGAGGGGGAGTACGGGTGGTAACGCTCTGCTTCTGGGTGGCCCGATGATATTGTGAGGAGCTGGCTTTAGAAGAGTGGGGCTGCTGTTGTTGAGCAGCCCCGGGGGTATGAGAGCGGCGGGGGAGGAGCTTCTGGAACGCCGCCGCTTGTTTATTAGCCTCCTGGAACCTCTCAACGACCGTATTGACAGAGTCGCCGAAGAGGCCAGGAGGCGTAAGCGGGGCGTCCAGAAGGAAATGTTTATCCTTATCTTTTATAGAGCTAAGGTTGAGCCATAAATGCCTCTCCGTGGCCACCAGGGCTGCCATAGCACGACCGACAGATTTGGCAGTCTCCTTGGTGGCCCGGAGAGATAAATCAGCTGCCCGACGTAGCTCATTGACTACGTCGGGAGTCATTCCCCCGCCCTCATCAATATCCCCCAAAAGTTCGGCTTGGTAGGCCTGCAGCACGCCCATAGTGTGAAGGCATGCCGCAGCCTGACCAGAGGCCTGATAAGCTTTGCCCACCAAGCTGGATGTAATCCTGACGGGCTTGGTGGGCAATGTCGGGGCCTTTAGGGGCGATGCTGATTGTGGAGAGAGATAGCTAGCAAGCGTCTCCTCCACCTTTGGCATCGTCCCATACCCATGCTCCTTAAGCCCCACTATCGATGCATAGTGCGTGGTTTGAGCACTATGCACACGATAGGAGGCCGGTTTCCTCCAGGACCTCGACACCTCAGTGTGGAGGTCTGGGAAGAAGGGGAGACCCCGACGGGGAGGCTGCGCTCGCGAGGGCAGGAACCGTTCGTCCAATTTGCTTTTAGGACGAACATCCTGCCTCTCCGCCGGCCAATCGATGTTCAGTTTGGCCACGGCGCGAGTTATGACCTCCACCAGCTCCTCATAAGCCGGAGAGTGGGATGGCGAGTCCTCACTCTCAGCTATGTCGGTGCTCTCCACATCCAACTCCTCGGAGCTGGACACGTTGAGCACCGGTGCTTCACCCAGTGTGGAAGGAACCGCAAAGCGTGCTTCCAGACACTGGGAAAAAGCACTGGATCTGTCAGGTGAGGGCTGAGATAGGGCGGGGCCCGTCTCAAACCCCTCTGACAAATCCATTTGCGATCCCCAAGATCTGGATCGGCGCTGTGCCTCGGCAGCAGCGGGACCCGAACCCTGGGGAACGCGAGCCTGGGCGCTCTCATCAAAGAGCGCCAGGCGGGAGCGGAGCGTCCGCAATGAAAGGCGGTCACAATGCTCACAGTCAGCACCCTCAAGTGCTGACCGGGCATGCTCCGCTCCCAGGCAGGCAACACAGAGATCATGTGTATCCCCGCCCGTGATGTAACGTGGGCAGGGAGGAACACAAGGTCTAAATGGTTTCTCAGCCATAAAGGATAATAATAAAGACAGACAACACCAAATAGAACATACGAGACACAGAGCGCAACTGAAGACACAGAAGCTAGCGTTGCTTTGTTTGAGCGTGCTTTATAGCTTCCTGGCCGTGACGTCACCCGCTTCTGACGTCTCGACACACCATTGGACTGATTTCACACGTGCTTCATGACGACATCACGCGTTGCGTTCCCAAAGCGTCATTTCTCGACGCAACGCGAGTTCCCTTGAAAGGGAACTAGAATTCTTGATGTCTGTAATTGTATTTTCACTAATGAAATGTCACCATAGGCTGCCATTCAAATTCAATTGTTGATATCAAGAATTTATATCTTACTAGTTGAAATTCCAGTTTCACATATCAGAAATACAATTCAATAATTACATTTTAGAGCTGACAAGATGTGCTTCCTATTTTTTTTATATCCTGTATTAAGATGATATTTCATTCGGATAGGTGTTTTGAGCTGACAGGATGTGCTTTTTTACATCCGTTGTTAAGATGGAAGTTCATTCTGAGAGGTGTTTTGAGAGGACAAGATGTACTTTTTACATCCATTATTAAGATGGTGGTTCATTCTGAAAGGTGTTTAGATGGTAGTTCATTCTGAAAGGTGTTTAGATAGTTTATTCTTATAGATTTTTAGATGGTAGTTCATCCTGAAAAGTGTTTAGATAATAGCGCATTCTGAGAGGTGTTTTGAGCGGACAAGATATGCTTTCCCTATTTTTACATCCTTTATTAAGGTGGTAGTTGGACCTATTATATTATTTATTTATGTATTTTGTTAAATGTATTATTTGTTTATTTAATTTTAATCTAATGTAATCTATTTAATAGATTACTATTTTTTTATTTTAATCACATTTTTAATTCATGTATTTATTTTAATCTAATTTATTTATTTTAATCTTGTTATTTATTTATTTATTTACTTTTTTACCTTTTTTGGACAGTTTTTTAGACTTTTCCATGGATCCTGTCACTCTGTTGTGGCTCTCTATAGGGGTCCCCATAGCATACAGACAAACTGAAAGCCAATATTTTTTATTTATTTTATATTTATATTAATTAGGGTCTTCAATCCAAAATGCAAAAACAACCACTTGAGGGAGACATTCCACTCTTTTTGTGTTCAGCAGAGCTAAAGATCAATTAGTCACAAGTGTTATAGTTTAAGGTTATGTTCTCCAGATCTCTCTGTTTTTCTTCCACCTCTCCTCTCTCACCCGCCCTCATCTACGCTCTGTAATCTCTTTAAGAAGCCTCCGTCCCGGGGTAAATCAGATTAGATTTAGGGCTGCTTTCTATAACACACCAACACTAACCACCAGCAGATCCCCTGCAATACTGAATAATGAATCTATACGATTAAAATGCGCTGCCTGGGATATGCGAATCATCTACAGTATGTATGTATGTGTGTGTGTGTTTCCTGAAAGACCATGTTTGTGTTTGTTGCCTGTTTAAAAGCGTGTGTGTATAGAGGAGGAGTCAGCATGTGCCTGGTAGCTCCTTCCTCTGACCTTGGTTACAGAGAGATGGAGAGAGAAAGAGGACAGAGTGTGTGTGCATGAGTGTGTGTGTGTGTGTGTGTGTGTGTGAAGCGGTGGAGCTAATTCCTGCACTGCAGCTGTGTATATGACACCAGAGTTAATGTGGCTCCAACAGCTCTAGATCCACTTGGGAACTTGCCAGAGAGAAACAGAGCAAGAGAAGAGGAAGGAAAGCATGTCAGCAGCATGTGCACGCCACAGAGAAGCAGCACGGTAAGTATCACTTGCTAGTGTTGAATTGAATGTATTTGTGTGTGTGTGTCACTCCGGTGCAGCAGTGTTGATGCTTTGTGACAGTCAGATTCAGATGCTCAATATGATATGGAAAGAGCTGAAAAGGCATATGACTGCAGCTGATGGATAGTCATTCATGGTACATGCTTGCATGGTAACACTTTGACTCTACTGTATGTACTTAATCATTAGCCTTATAGTTTAATTGATATGTGCATATGCCGTTTTAGTTTCACAGTGTAATCAATGTCTGAATGGCTGACTACAGGAAAAACTGTGATCGATCCTCTTTCTGCAGCACTTTCCTTGCTCTCTGTAATCCTCTGATCTCAAACGGCACAGCAGTCAATCACTGAGACATTTGGTAGGAGAAAGAGGGGAATAAGGATATTGATACAGGTCATTCATTTTTATGATGATGCTCCAGGGTTTTGCCCTCCATTTATGGTGGACATGATCATGTGTGGATGTTGTCCAATGCAGTTGAATTTTTGTTTTGAGAGTCACTTGTTCTTCAGTTTGCATGAAAATGCTTGTATTGTGAGCACTGGTGAGGATATTCTTTGCTTAAAGGGATAAAGCATGTGAAAATTAAAATTCTGTCATCATTTACACACCCTCAAACCTGTTTTACTTTCTTTCTTCCGTGGAGTGCAAAAGGAGACGTTTAGCAGAATGTTCACGCTGCTCTTTTTTCTGTGCAGTGTAAGTGAATGGAGACCAAGTTATGTCAAGCTATAAAAATGACAAAAAAAATACCATAAAAGTGGACTTGTGTGTCGTCCAAAGTCATAAAATAGTTTTGCATGAGGAAAGACCAAAATTAAATGTTTATGATTTGAATATTGAAATGTGGGACTTTACAAGCAGTTATGAATCATGAGAACAAATTAATTTGGAATCATTAATGTCAAACCTGGTGTCTTGATATTACAGAGACCCTAAAGGGACATGGTGGCGGGAAAAATATAAGGTGGGAGGAAAAATATATATTTCAAAACTTTTGTACACAAGTACGCAAAAGCATTGCCATATTATTTTCCCACCCATCTCATTTTTTTTTCTTTTCCCATAACCATGTCCCTTTGGGGGCTCAATATGATGTGGTAAATGAGGTGGAAGATTATTAAAGGATTAGTTCACTTTATAATGAAAATTACCCCAAGATTTACTCACCCTCATGCCATCCTAGGTGTATATGAATTTTTTTTTAACACAATCAGAGTTATATTAATAAATATCCTGACACATCCAAGCTTTATAATGGCAGTAAACGGGGGCAACAAGTTTGAAGCTCAAGAAAGTGGATCCATCCATCATAAACGTACTCCACATGGCCCCGGGTGATTAATAAAGGCCTTCTAAAGCGATGCGATGCGTTTGTGTAAGAAAAATATCCATATTTATCAAGTTATAAAGTAAAATATTTAGCTTTCATCAGACCGCCTTCCGTATTCATAAAGGAATACCAATAAGTCACATACACCTAGGATGGCTTGAGGGTGAGTAAATCTTGGGGTAATTTTCATTTTAAAGTGAACAAATCCTTTAAATTTTGCTTTGTTCCTAACAACAACAACAACAAAAAAGCTATTATATGGCATCAGGAAACTTAAAATATAAGTTTAGGATACTTTTATTGTGCTTTTTGTCATTTTGGGAGCTTGACAGCTCCTGGTCACCATTCAGTTTTGTAAATGATGACAGACTGTCCATTTTTGAGTCAGCACAGTCATTAAAGCTCATAGTTGAAAGATTAGATTGACAGTCACCTTTTTTAGATTGACAGGCCTACCTCTAAAGGTCCCCCATTTTCCAGACACTATGTGTCTGCTTTAGTGGGTTTAAACAATCAAAGCACACTTGATGTATCATATTCTGTTTTAGAGACACAGATGTGCACAGATTATACTGTCATCAATTTAAAAGACAAGTGAGCACAAGAGGGAAAGAAAATCAGCCATAAAAATGATTTGGACACCAAAGTCACACTTAAATAATCTGCTTATCATTGCATACAATCACGAGATATCAATTCAGGCGTCATCTGCAAACTCATTTAATGAGTCATTCTTATGTAGGCGCTTAGAGGTCAAACTATTTATCCAGGCTGGATTGCAGAGCTGAATAGTAGTGCTGAATGAATTGTGTCAATGCAGTTGCTGTAATCTTTTGTAATGTGTGTAATGAATTGGCTTACTGTCTGTCATTTATTGATGACTAAGGAGCATGGCAAACCACGCCCCTTTTACGCAACAGCCAATCAGAATCAGTGTGGGAGCCACTGACCACAGCAAACAAATTTAAGCTATTATACTTTTAATATATATATATACTGTATATATATAATAAATGTATAATCTATTAACAGATTTATTCTATTAAATACATTAGTCTAATCTATTTAATCTATATCCCTGATATAATATAAAAATATATTTAAGATATAATACAATATATAACCATGTAACAAATAAGATTTACAAAACTGGCTAAATTAAACAACACTTTTTTATTATTTACATTAAACATCACATTTATTTTATATTTACTCAAAATTCACTATTTGAGAACAGAGATTTTGCATTATTTAATTTTTTTTGTAGAACTGACAATAATGATGACCATAAAATGTCAAAAAATCAGCTTATTAATCTCTCTGAAACATATATTTATGTTATACGTATACAGTATTATATTGCATTACATATAATAATTTGTAGGATAGTGATAAAGTATGTTTAGACTGGATAAAGATTGTTTATGTGTGCAGCACCGGAGAATGAGATTTCAATTTCAATTCAAATATTTATTTTCCTTGAGCATTTTTTTGTATAATTAATGACACACTGAGTGTCTTTGATTCGAGGAGCTAATGAGAGACGTGTGTCTGAGTGGAATATGATGTGCAGATGAATAGAGAGATAGAAGAATGTGGCAGAACTTTTGCTGACGCATCAGCTTCACAGCCTATCTGCAAATTGCTTTTCTTTCTTTTTATCTCCATCAGACCAATAAAGATGAAATTCTCTATTCCCTATTCCATGTTCGTCTCTTCCCTTATCCTGCAGTCCTGGAAATAGTTTCTCTTTCTCAGATGTCCTGTGTCTGGTGTGTTCTGGAGGTGAGCTGACTCCTGTGTGGGTCTTGTGAGAAGCAGACATGTGGGACGGACGGTCTGAGACGTGTCATGCACATGCCCTGTTCGACACCTTCGTGCAGGCCGGCACATGTAGGGAGACACTCAGGGCCTTCCAGGAGCTGTGTGAAGAGCTGAAGCTGCATCCCGTCGGTCAGCCGCAGTTCTACCATACCTTGAGGAGCAGACTGCACTACTGGAAGGCCAAAGCACTATGGGCCAAACTGGACAAAAGAGCCAGCCAGAAAGAGTACATGAGAGGCCACGCTTGCACCAGCACCACGGTACAAACACAGGGTCACCCGCAATGCATTGGAAGAGAGAGTTCTCTTCATTAGTGTGTTGAAAGCTGTTTTACATGTCAGTTTTGTTGTGTGTTCAGTGTCTGATCATAGGTGCAGGTCCGTGTGGACTGCGGACGGCTATAGAGCTGGGATTTCTGGGTGCCAGGGTGGTTCTTGTGGAAAAACGCGATGCTTTCTCACGGAACAATGTTCTGCATCTCTGGCCCTTCACCATTCAGGACCTCCGTGGTTTGGGGGCCAAAAAGTTCTATGGGAAGTTCTGTGCTGGAGCCATAGACCATATCAGTGAGTAAACATGAGATCAAAATTGAATCAAAAAGTTTTTTTATTTTCTTAATACACATTGTGCACAATTTATCAGTGCAAATCATTTCAAAGGAAAATAAATGTTTGTTTTCATAATCCTTCATCAAAATTGCTCCGCCTCTAAAACGACTTTCTTTCTGGATGACATCATCTAGGCCACTCAATCTATTTGTCAATGCCCACTTTTTACGATCCAATCAATTCCCAGTGAATTTTTCTCATTATATTAAATGTTACATTAAATGTTTAGGATGGCATTTAATGCTCATTAAGATAATTAAAATAAGATTTTCGTGTTCATTTGATTTTACCAACGTGTGTGCAGGTATTCCTTTAATTTACTGGTATTGGTTGATATTTAAATTAGTATGAAATTTGTATTTCCTATTTTTATATTTTACATTTAATTAATAAAAACTTTAATAAGTAGATTTATTTTAAATTTATAATTTATATTTTATGTATGAAATAAATGTAGCAAATATCAAAATGAATATCCATTTTTTGTACTGTACATTATAATGTTGTGATTACTTATTTTTGTTTTAGACTAAATAGTATAGAAATGTAAAGTTTGTCAAACTAAAATAATGAAAACATTTTTTTTTTTTTTTTTTAATTATCAGCTATAACATAAAAATAAGTATTGGCTAAACAGTATCAGCCATTTTTATATATATCAGAAATCTTATAAAGCTGTAATTTGACTTGGCATATTTAATTTTTTATTCATATATTTCATAACTAGTTTTAGTGAGTTTAAATATAACATAAAATGTGCTTTGAAAACTATGCAGTTTTGCTTCTAATCCTATTTTAAGGATGTTTATATATTTATATTAAAAAATAAAACAAGAAAGCTGATTAATATGATTTTTTTTGTAGTGTATTCTGAAAGCATTTGTGATATTCTCATGAATTGATTTTATTGTGTATTTACACTATTTACTGTCTCTACCTTTTTCTCGTTATTTATCCTGTTTTAAAGTTATAATTGTAAAATTGGTTTGAATGGTATTCCATGCTCAAGATCATTTAAATCACATTTTTATGTTTTATGTTCACGTTTTCATCAACATCTACGTATTTATATGCAGGTATTCGGCAGCTGCAGCTGATGCTTTTGAAGGTGGCCTTGTTATTGGGTGTTGAGGTTCACGTGAATGTGGAGTTTAAACATCTACTGGAACCTCCAGAGAACCAGGAGAAACGTAAGAAAAATGTAACAGATTCACCCTAATTTTAAATGCAAATAGCTTTGATTTTTGCAAATTTTCATGTTTGTCCTGTTCAGGTGTTGGCTGGCGAGCAGAGGTCCACCCCAACTCTCATCCAGTCAGACAGCTGGAGTTTGATGTGGTTATTGGGGCAGACGGCAGAAGAAATACCTTACCAGGTATCTGCAAAAACACTTCGGTCTCAGATCTTTTGTACTCACAGATTATCAGAAATGCACCAAACAGATATGCTTAGTCGGTGGTTAATATAAACCCTTATTGGTCATGATGGTGTCTTGGGTTCACACGGTTTATAAACTGTAGTTCCTCAATTTCCTTTTTTTTTTCTAACTGAAAAATGTGTGGCGACAGTTTGTACTCTAATTTGTACTTTAGTTTGAGTCATAGGAAATGACGCTACTCATGTTACTAGCAGCAAAAGCTAAAAAAAGATTAAGATGTGTTAAATCTAAAAGATGTAGTGGCAAAATATGTGATATATTTGTGATATAGGTAATATATATAATACTAGAATAAAAAGCAATTTTATATTTGATGTCTTGTTATTACCATGTATATTCCATGTTATTACTATATATATATACATATATATATATATATATATAGAGAGAGAGAGAGAGAGAGAGAGAGAGAAGTATAATACTGAAGTAAAAAATATCATCTTGTGCAGTGTCATCATGAACTGAGGAATGTTTGTAAAAGAGGTGACAAGAAGCATATCACATGCTCCCAGCTTTTCAGTCATCAATAACAGACAGTTCCCCTTTTCTAATTTTACCCCGCTTTGGACGTCTTCATATGACTAATTCATTTTATGGGTTTTTTAAAGGGGACATATTATGCAAAATTTACTTTTATAAGGTGTGTGTCCATAGTGTGTGTAAACAACCAGCCTATAAAAGTCCACCCACTCCTTTTTTTGTAATCCCCATAAATCATAAACAGTCTCTCCAAACACACAGTTCCAGATTTCCCCCTACTCTTACAAAAGAGTATTGAAGCCCTGCCCATGACTGGTGATGATCTGAATCAACTCCACAGCAACTACATACATTTATGCACTAACCATTCAGAAATGTCCAGTCAAGTTGTAACTTCAGTGTCCAACTCCGGTTTGAACAATGTAAGGCTGAACACAGTTACTGGCAATCAGCATTTTGGCTGCATGAGATTCTCCAGCTTTGTTGTTGTTAAGTATCTGAAGCGTGAGCTGTTAAAATGCCGTCCTCTTCTGGAAAGCGGGCAGGAGCAGCAGCTCATTTGCATTTAAAGGGACACACACAAAAAGTGTGTTTTTGCTCACACTCAAATAGGGGCAAATTTGACAAGCTATAATAAATTACCTGTGAGGTATTTTGAGCTGAAACTTCACAGACACATTCTGGGGACACCAGAGACTTATATTACATCTTGTGAAAAGGGGCATAATAGGTCCCCATTAAACTACTGTGTCAGGGTTTGATATGTCTGTGTCCGGTAGGGTTTCGCAGGAAGGAGTTTCGGGGGAAACTGGCTATTGCAGTGACAGCGAATTTCATCAATCGCAACACCACCGCCGAGGCTAAAGTGGAGGAGATCAGCGGTGTCGCCTTTATCTTCAACCAGAGGTTTTTCCAGGACCTCCGGCAAGCTACCGGTACACTTTTGTCTTCTCTAATATGAGTTTATCATTTGTTAATGTGTTTAAGATGATGTAAACATAATGCATATCATCTTTTCTGTGCAGGAATTGATCTTGAGAACATAGTATATTACAAAGATGACACTCACTACTTTGTAATGACTGCCAAAAAACAAAGCCTGCTGGACAAAGGAGTCATTCTGCATGTGAGTCGTCAATGTTGTGTGCAAGTATCCGCATATAGTACACACTATTTTGAGTGATTATTCTCTTATATTTGTTTTGCAGGATTATGCTGACACTGAGATGCTGCTGTCCAGGGATAACGTGGACCAGAATGCACTGCTCTCGTACGCCCGTGAAGCAGCTGATTTCTCCACCAATCATCAGCTTCCTACACTGGACTTTGCCATCAACCACTATGGGCAGCCAGATGTGGCCATGTTTGACTTTACCTGCATGTACGCCTCTGAGAACGCAGCACTGGTGCGCCAGCGCAGGGGACACCCTCTGCTGGTTGCTCTGGTGGGGGATAGTTTACTAGAGGTGAGAGCGAGAAGAATAAACAGTGCAAAAAAAATTATTATTAAGGCGTTTTTCTTGTTTTGCAGTTAAAATATTCAAAACCTTAAACTTAAAACAAGACAAATTAACCTGAGAGGAAAAATTGTATTAGTCATTTTAATAATTTTAATAATTTAATGAATAGTTTTATATTAAAATTATAAATAATATTTTCATGTATTTAATAAATATAAAAATAAATAAATACTATACTATACATTATAATGTTGTGATGCCTAAATTCACTTGTATAATTTAAAATGTTTTATTCTTTGTTTTTAGTGTTTTAATTTAAATTTATTTACACTAGATAGTATAGAATTTTAAAATCAGGATTTTGGAGCATGATATTAATAAAGCATCAATAAATTAATAGCATCAATAATTTATTGATTTTTATTCACACTGTATTTATTTATTAACAATTTATTAAATATTAAATATTTATTAAATCTATATAGTATAGAATATTAATATTTGACATCTATCAGCTATAATATGAAAATATTTATTGGCTAAGCGATATTGGCCAGAATTTTTAATATTGGTAGATTTTAACTTAGCATATTTCATCACTTATTCATATACTTCAGTGTGTGTTGTGCTTAAAAGAATACAAATATAAACTATACTTTAAAAATTTGTTAATATCTTATATTGCTTCTCATTTTAATCCTATTTTAAGGATGTTTAGATATTAATACTGGAAAATTAGTACATTCTGAAAGGTTTTGTAATATTTTCAGGTGTTGATGGCTGATTTTGTTGATTTTAAACATTTTCTTCCTAAAGCCATTCTGGCCAATGGGAACAGGAATTGCTCGGGGCTTCCTAGCAGCCATGGACACGGCCTGGATGGTTCGCAGCTGGGGTCAGGGCAACACCCCTTTAGAGGTTCTGGCTGAGAGGTCAAAGCTAAAATGGATCCAAATTACTTATGAGCATTCAGTTTTGACAATGTAGGAATCTTAATTCTCTTCTAATATTTCCCTCTGTTTCTTCCCTATCTCAGAGAGAGCGTATTTCGGTTGCTTCCTCAGACAACACCAGAAAACGTCAATAAAAACTACAGCCAGTACAGCCTGGATCCTGCTAGCCGCTATCCCAACATCAATGTGCAACTCATCAGCGCTGCTCAGGTTAGAAACATGCAGTCCTAATTGAGTCATAACCAGTGAAGATGATCATAATGATGCTGAAAATGTGTGTACAGGTGCGTCATCTCATAGACACAGGTGAGGGTCCGGTTTTGCACCTTGATGCAGTTAGCTCCCCACACCCAAGACTTACACGGCAAGGTATGTGTGACTTCATATATAACATCTCCCACATATACAGTCATACACAATCTCACATGTTCTCTCTGTGTGTGTGTAGAGTCAATGGCTCGTTACAGTAAGCTGCTGACCTGGTGTCAGGAGCAGACGCACGGTTACATGAATGTGTGTGTGACGGACTTCACAACTTCCTGGAGGAGCGGCCTGGCCCTGTGTGCTCTAATACACAGATTCAGGCCTGACCTCATGTGAGTCCACACTCTTTAATCTGGGTATGAATTAGGGTTGTGGCGTAGTCATTACAGATAAGGGCTGGAAACCAAGTTTACAGGTTTTATTACAGGTTGGCAATAATATGAAATTTGTATTACATGACTGCGACATCAGTATTATATATATATATATATATATATATATATATATATATACACACTGATCAGGCATAACATTATGACCATTGACAGGTGAAGTGATTAACACTGATTATCTCTTCATCACGGCACCTGTTAGTGGGTGGGATATGTTCGGCAGCAAGTGAACATTTTGTGGCAAAATGGGCAAGCGTATGGATTTGAGCGAGTCTAACAAGAACCAAATTGGCTAGACAACTGGGTCAGAGCATCTCCAAAACTGCAGCTCTTGTGGGGTGTTCCCGGTCTGCAGTGGTCAGTATCTGTCAAAAGTGGTCCAAGGAAGGAACAGTGGTGAACCGGCGACAGGGTCATGGGAGGCTAAGGCTCACTGATGCACGTGGGGAGCTCAAATTGCTCAAGAAGTTAATGCTGGTTCTGATAGAAAGGTGTCAGAATACACAGTGCATCACAGTTTGTTGTGTATATGGGGCTGCATAGCCTCAGACTAGTCAGGGTGCCCATGCTGACCCCTGTCCACCGCCGAAATTGCCAACAGTGGGCACGTGAGCATGAGAACTGGACCACGGAGCAATGGAAGAAGGTGGCTTGTTCTGATGAATCACGTGTTCATCACGTGGATGGCCGGGTGCATGTGCGTCGCTTACCTGGGGAACACACGGCACCAGGATGCACTATGGGAAGAAGGCAACCCGGCAAAGGCAGTGTGATGCTTTGGGCAATGTTCTGCTGGGAAACCTTGGGTCCTGCCATCCATGTGGATGTTACTTTGACACGTAGCACCTACCTAAGCATTGTTGCAGACCATGTACACCCTTTCATGGAAACGGTATTCCCTGGTGGCTGTGGCCTCTTTCAGCAGGATAATGCGCCCTGCAACAAAGCAAAAATGATTCAGGAATAGTTTGAGGAGCACAACAACAAGTTTGAGGTGTTGACTTGGCCTCCAAATTCTCCAGATCTCAATCCAATCGAGCATCTGTGGGATGTGCTGAACAAACAAGTCCGATCCATGGAGATCCCACCTCGCAATTTACAGGACTTAAAGGATCTGCTGTCAACATCTTGGTGCCAGAGACCACAGCACACCTTCAGGGGTCTAGTGGAGACCATGCATCGATGGGTCAGGGCTGTTTTGGCAGCAAAAGGGGGACCAACACAATATTAGGAAGGTGGTCATAATGTTATGCCTGATCAGTATATATTTCATTATTTATTTATTAAATCTTATAATTAAATATTTATATGTTAATATGGCACTCCCAATCCTCCATAGATAATAGTATATTGATGGGGTCAAACTAAAAGCTGGAAAACATTCATGGGGTGTTTAAAGTGGTTTCAGTCCATCAAAAAGAGATTTAGGAACTAAACGTGTGGGCCGACTGTATTATTACATTGAGATTTTCTGAATGTGTGATTCTGATACTAGCGCCTTTGTTTCTTGCAGTGATTTTGCGTCTCTGGAGGAGAGTGAGGCGGTGCTCAATGGTCAGTTGGGTTTGAACATGGCGGAGCAGGAATTTGGTATTTGTCCGATAATGACCGGCAAGGAGATGAGTGCACTGGAAGAGAGTGACTCTCTCTGCATGGTCATGTACCTCAGTCAACTACATGAGCTCCTGAAAGACACAGCGCCACCTAGTGGTCAGAATAAGGCATTATCTGTTATTTTCTTTTTATTTCTGTCATATTTTTGACCCTATGGTTTTTTATGTAAACAAACACTTTTCTCCACACAGAAAATCAAAGTTCAGAAGAGAGAGCTGCTCTGTTCTCCAGCACCAGGTCACCCATCTCACTGCTCAGCAAACTGGGACAGAGTCTGTCCCGCAAACGCAATCCTAAGGTTCACACACACACACACACACACATACACACACAGGTTTGTTTTTATGAATTGTGGGGACATTCCATAGGCGTAATGGTTTTTATACTGTACAAACCGTATTTTCTATCGCCCTACACCAACCCTATACCTAAACCTACCCATCACAGGAAACTGTGCACATTTTTACTCTCTCAAAAAAACTCATTCTGTATGATTTATAAGCCTTTTGAAAAATGGGGACATGGGGTAATGTCCTCATAAGTCACCCACTCCTTGTAATACCTATGTCATTATACAGATTTGTGTCCTGATATGTCACAAAAACGCGCGCGCACACACACACACACACACACACACACTCACAATTACACAATTATTCTTTTACTGTCCATAACCCATATGTTAAGTTGATCTATTTTTAATCTCTATAAGGATAAGAAAGAGAAAGAAGCAGATAGTGTTGGAAAGCGGAGGAGAACAAGCCAGGCTGGCCAGTCAGAGGAGGTGAATCATATTGACATGTTGTTTATAGATATATTAAATATATTAAATGTTTATGTTATACACTGAACAAAATTATAAACGCAGCACTTTTGTTTTTGCCCCCATTTTTCATGAGCTGAACTCAAAAATCTAAGACTTTTTCTATGTACACAAAAGGCCTTTTTTTCAAATATTGTTTGAGGCAGACCTGCAGACCTAAGGCAGACCTGTGCTGTCAGAATAATCATGCTGTCTAATCAGCATCTTGATATGCCACACCTGTGAGGTGGATGGATTATCTCAGCAAAGAAGAAGTGCTCACTAACACAGATTTAGACAGATTTGTGAACAATATTTGAGAGAAATAGGCCTTTTGTTTAATTAAAAAAGTCTTAGATCTTTGAGTTCAGCTCATGAGAAAAATGGGGGCAAAAACAAAAGTGTTGCGTTTATAGTTTTGTTCAGTATATATATATATATACATATATATGTGTGTGTGTGTTCAATTTTTTTACACAGCAATTTATTTACTTTTAAATAAACATTTCACATTGTATAATGACCCATATAGGTACATTTTTGTTGATCTGTCATCTGTTAAACCTCTTTTTTTCCAATTTCTGTGATATTTTCCTGATTTAGGAGGACGTTCCTGATGATATTAAAGAAAATATGGCTTCAGCAGTAACTTCCGGGTCAGAACTGAAGGTCACTGAGGGTCACAGCAAGGTTCGGTCCATGGCAACACTGCTGCTGGCTAAATTTGAGGAGAACTCACCATCGGCCTCGGCCACTGCACTGCGCAGACAGGTGTGTGAGTATTTGTGATGCATGGTGTACTTTAACATGCAAACAAGTTGAGTTACACCATGTCCAGACCTGGTGCAACACAATTTTTCTGTATACTTAAAGCAAAATATACAATAATGTGGAGCAGGATTTTGGACCAATAAGATTTTGCTGTGGGCGGGTCTAGAAAGCATGACGCAACAGAAATAGATACCGAGCAAGAGATAGGATCATTGGCGTCAAGGTTGGTTAGGACTGTCAGTCATTTAGCTTGATTACTCATGTTCTGGTTCTGACAGTCTCAAATAATAACCATATTTTGTTTTGGTTGAGATAAAATGTCACAGCTCTGTTAGCCATTAGTTGTTGTGATGTATTCCTAATATAGAGTGAATTAGCTCATCTTGCCCCCAGCGAAAGCTGCAGACTCAACTTGTGGCCCATGCACAAACTTAGCATACACACTTTAGCGTAGACGCTAATAAGCTGAGGTAGAATTGGCAAAGCAACTTTAACATACATTATCCAGCATTCATCAGGCATTTTATTAGATTAAAAGCCGTTTAGGCGATTGACAGTAACAAACGCAGCATTAGAAGATGTTTTATTGGATGCGTACCACAACAGGGTTTACGATTCAGGGAAAATCTCTGCCAATTAGAAGCGAAAAGGTAAAAAGACACCTGTGCTTCAAGATAAAATGGATCCAGTAGTGTAAATTTTTGTGATAGAAATGGCTAATCTGGTTCTGTTTTAAACTTCTGTGGTCTCTGTTGTTGGTCAGGGACTGTTGGCCCAGTATGAATGGGTTATGAAGGAGCTCTGTGTGTGAAGTGACCTGGGGCTCAACAGCCAATCAGTGACTGGAGGCTGTGGAACATGTGATTTGAGGGTTTTAACTGAAGAATCTCAGAAAGAATGATTTATTATCTCCATCTTATCTTCTTTGATACTGACTGACTTTGCCTTTGACTGACACGTTTTTTTTAATTGATTTTTTTTAGATAAATAACTACTTTATAATGATAACTATAACTATAAAGTTTTAAAAATTGTTTGAATTCTATGAGAATAGAGAAGTCTACACCAAAACTATAACAATAAGGACACAGAGGAACCATTCAGAACGATTTTTTTCCAGCTGATGAGTCAGAATTTACCTGACTTTTAAGAGCTTGACCATTTAAAGTGGCAGACGTCATAACTGCAGCGCACACTTATAATAAACAGAACATTATCATCCATTGGTGTGGACACTAGTTATTGTGATAGTTCCCTTTATAGTTATCATTCTTGGTGCCTTTATTCTCTACTTTCCAAGACCAAGCTGTCAAACCTTTTTACTCTATTTCATACATTTACATTATTTCTTTTGTTTTTGTGATGGGTTTTCATCTCAGGAACATGTTCCATTGCTACTTGTTTTTCCATGCTCATCTTTTGATTTGTAGAGCTACATTCAGATGTATACGGGCGGAGTGAGCTCATTGGCTCAGCAGATAGCCAATCAGATTCAGAGTCAGCAGGATCAAGCTCCCAAGCTCCTCCACAGGGGGGAGTTGGTAAGAGTTTATAGTGACAACGAATCACCTGTAGTGGCTACAAATCTTCCCTAACATGGTGAATGTTCTTGTGTCCCTTTAAAGGGTTAGTTCACCCAAAAATAAAAATTATCTCATGATTTGCTCACCCTTAAGCCATCCTGGGTGTATATGACTATCTTCTTTTAGATGAACACAATCTGAGATATTTAAAAATATCATGGCTCCTCCAAGCTTTATAATGGTTGTGAAGGGGGGGCTACATTTTGAAGCCAAAAAAAATCAACCATACATAATAAAAGTATCTATACGGCTCCAAAAGGGTTAATAAAGGCCTTCTGAAGTGAAGCGATGTGTTTTTGTAAGAAAAATATCCATAATTAAAACTTTATTAACTATAATAACTATTTTTCGGCAGACGGTCGTACGCAACAATTTGTGGCAGAAGAGTAACCTCTGACCCGACGCATGACGTAATGACGAACGCAAAACAACAGAGCAAAACAAAACACCGAATTAGAAGTCTAAAACGATCATTTTCAAAGAGAAATATTGGAGTATTTCAATATAAGAGAAGAGGAGCTTGAGTTTGTTGCTCAGCCCTATTTGTTTGAATCGCAAACCCCCTGGAGTCGTATGGATTACTTTTATTATGAATGGATGCATTTTTTTTTGGCTTCAAAATGTAGTCCCCGCTTCACAACCATTATAGAGCTTGGAGGAGCAAGGATATTTTTACATACATCTCTGAATGTTTTCGTCTGAAAGAAGATAGTCATATACACCTGGCTTTTCATTTTTGGGTGAACTATCCCTTTAAGTGCCTGTATTACTGTGTGTATGTGGCCTGTAACCCAGCACTAAATTTTGTTTGATGTTATATTTACTAATTACTGTGAGTGCGTGAGTTTCTGCTGTAATCCAATTTCTCTAATAAGGCTCAATGCTTTGCAGCTTTGTTAGACTGATCACACCCAAAGTGTCGTTCCATGAAAGCACTGCAGTCAATTGTAATTTATTGTAATGATCAAAATTTTGTCTATGGCATCTGGTGAAATTTGAGCTTTTGAAGCATATAGCCATATTTTATTTATTATATTAATGTTACTGTATATTTATAAAAATAAAATAATTTAAAAATGATAATAAATAAAATAATGATAATATAATAGATAATATAATGATAATTTATTTAACGCCCCTTGTCACCCTGGGTCTGTAACTACTACTGACCCATGTGTGTCTGTTTTTGAATGTTGACTTTTGACTTCTCACCTGTAGAGTTCTCAAAAGGAGTTTCCTGTGAATATGGGCGGCAGTGATGTGTGTTACTTCTGCGGCCGTCGCGTTTATGTCATGGAGAGGCTGAGCGCGGAGGGAAAGTTCTTCCACAGGAGCTGCTTCCAGTGTGACCACTGCAGCTCCACGTTACGCCTTTCCAGCTACGCTTATGACCAACTACATGGTGTGTATGTGTGCAATTACCATTTAATGCTTCCACTAATGAAATTATCATTATCATTACTTAGTGATTCTAAGATTTTATGCTCCAAAGAAAAATAATAGGTGTTTAGCTTTTCATGGATGCTGTCACAAGATGGGCGACACAGAGTGTGAAACTCCCCTGTTGTTCTTTGTTGCTGTGGGGTACTGTTTTCGGCCAAACAAGCTACTCTTTTGTTACCATTGCACAGTCATAAGGTCTGCAATGTGTGTGTGTTGGGACAGGGCTTTTATTGTTGTCCGACAGTAGGGCAAACACACACACAAACTGAAGGCCCTCAGCAAATTGCCACTTAAACATTTTAAAAAAAAGAGAGAGAAAAAAAAAGGAGACACCAGTTCTGATAGGGTCATGTAGTTCACATGACTCAAACACTTCAAGTTTGAAAAAGAGGCGGCATTCAGACCGACTTCTGCTACAGTATAAATAAGACATTTACTCCCTGCATCAGCTACTTTTTTATTTTATCGCTCTCACTTCTTTTTCTTTCTTTCGGTGTGTACAGGGAAGTTTTACTGTAAGCAACACTTCAGCTTCAGAATGGCCAGCGTGGCTCAGAGAAAGAGACTAGCCCCATCTGTGGCCCCTCGGCCTGCTCAGGTAACATCATCATTCATCAAATCACCATTATACTTTCTTTAGATCCTCTATGTATATATCCTCTATGTGTGTATATATATATATATATATATATATATATATATATATATATATACAGTACTGTGCAAAAGTCTTAGACAATCCATATTTATTTTTCGATCTCTTTATTATGATACAAACAGAAAATACAGGAAATATGTACACACAATTTTTTTTTTTTTTTTAAATCCTGTTTTTTAATACTTCATACACATTTACTGTATTTTCTGGTTATATTCTAATAAAGAGACTGAAAAATAATTATATATGGTCATTATATCATTGCTAATGGTGGCCTAAGACTTTTGCACAGTACTATATATATATATATATATATATATATATATATGTGTGTGTGTGTGTGTGTAACAATTTTTTAACAAAAATATTTTATAGTACACATGCATTATAAATATAATGACTATGTCTAACAGATTTATGAATTAACTGAAGTATAATTAGGAAGCACTTTTATAAATAGTATTAATTTTTGTTTAATGTAATAAATTTAAAAAACATTTAATTAGGCTTTTTTGATATATTTACACATATATACGTATATACCTCTATCATTTATGTATATACTGCATTCAAATATATTTATGTATTTTATAACAATTTATGTAAAATATAGTTTAAATTTTATAAAAACAATATATATAAACATTATATAATTATTATATAATATACATAACGACATGCATGCTTATAATAAATAGAATATTATCATCCATTGGTATGGATGCTAATATAGTTGTTGTTATAGTTATCTGTATAATTATTGTTCTTGGTGTCAACCTTTTTAATCTCATATGATACATTATTTATTTTGTCTTTGTGACGTTTTTTTTTTATCTCAGAATCGTTTTCCAATTCTGCTTGTGCTTGTTATATATATATATGTGTGTGTGTGTGTGTGTTTCTGTCTCTTCAGGCTCCCCCTGCTCCATCCTCAACTTCTACGTCTTTGTCCTCTCCTGGGTCAGTGGGCACAGCCACTCCACCAGACCTCTGGTCCTCCAGCACCCACCCAGACATGGCATCCAGCCTGGCCAAGAGACTGTGTGGTACGCCAGAGCGCATTGAGCTGGAGAACTATAAACCCTGCCCACAGCAACAGGACAGCCCACTGCTGGAGGTTCCAGAGGAGACGCTCGCGCAGCACAACCTCAGTGCTAGCCTGCAGGAGAAAAACACAGAGGAGCAGTCCAGGTATGCAAACTTGCTCTTGTTGTGCTTCTAATATTTACTGGCATGTTTTGCCCTGGTAAATATGTTTCTTTTTTGGCCTTCAGCAGCTCTGAGTCAGACCTAGAGGAGGAGGAGATTGCCTGGAAGAAGGGGGAGGGGTTGCACTCCAAGACCAATGGAGAGAGAGAGTTAGATCTGGGGGAGGGGCTAAAGGAGGAAGAGGGAGGAGAGAACCAGGAAAAACAAGAGGAGGAGGAGGCTGAGGATGAGGATGAGGAGGAGGAAGAAGGAGAAGTTTCAGAAGAAGAACAGGACGAGGGAGAGTCTAGTGATGGTGAGTGTTTGTTTATATTTGATATCTTTAGAAATAGCTCTGATAAAATGAGCATAGTTAAATCCTATCTGACATTGTTTTTGACTATATAGCTTGTTTATTTCAGAGAAATCATCTTAATATGAGGTATTGTTCAATTTTAATGTCATCCATTTTTTGGTGTCATATTCTTACAATATTTTGGTCTGTGTATTTGTGTGCAAGGTAAATATTGTCATGCTTGATTGTATGTGTGTATTTTGGGCTGTTGACACATTAATGTGTATGTATGTGTATAGAGGGTGAATACTGCCCTTGGGAGAAGGAACGGCTCTCGGGGGTGTGGCTTGAGGAAGAGGAGGCGGGGTTTGTTAAAGGTAGCACCACCCCCGATGACCATTGATAGACTTCTTTAGCATTTGTTGCATTACTTCAACTTGTTTGCAGATTATTTCATTTGCAGGCTGTGCATGAACAACAGTGTGTTTATTTGTGTATATCTTGCAAATGCTTTGCCTTTTTATGTTTTTGGGTTGTGCTGGATTTTATTGAAATAATTTGCAGCTGTTTTAAATATATGGCAAATTATTCACTAACTGTGTCCTAACCAGGCATGACATGACAAGTTTTCATGTAATTTATCTTCCCACACCAAAAGCAATAATGCTGTTCAATGTAAGCAATCAGAACATATTTGCTGTCCATTTGTAACTTGAATGTGCAATGCTATTTTTAGCTGTACAAAACAGCTCATGATGCTTCTTGATAATGCAAACTGATATTTCTTATCATATTATTTTAATGTATTGTCATATTTATAAAGACACTGGTTTATAGCGCAAGTAGTTTTACCATTTACTGCACTTTTAACCACAGCACTATTATTCTTAAAAAATCGGAAGTTTTGCACATTCACAGAAAATAGCTTACTTCCATGTTGCACACTAAGGTGGATATAGTGTAAGATTTTGAACCAATAAGATTTCACAAATGAGCGAAGCTTTGTAGTGCGGCACAACAGAAATCAAAAGCAACTGGTCAATAAAATGTTTTGTCCCTTTAACTATGGCTGGTTAGCACATACTGTAGTGTAATGTTAATCACTTTTGCAGTTTATGAAGTATAAATAAAGAAACTAACCTACTTTATAGATCCTAGACAGTAAAAATTAATGCATAGAATAGCATATGGTACAAGTAATGTTAAAAATATTACACAATGTTCATAAAGGTGGGGAAATTATACGTATACGTATATTATATTATATTAAATATTTTTAAATTAAATTATTAAATGACTGTATTTTCTTTCTTTTTTTTAATGGCTATTGTACATGCTTAAAGGTCTTTGCACACTGAGTCCGAAATTCGCGTCCGAAATTTTCGCACTCTCCTTACTATCTATGCAATCTCTGGATTGGATGGACCCAATATTTCCTCTTTCTTTTTCTCTTTTTAAGAAGAGAGAGGACAACTAAATCATGCTCACTGCTTAAAGACTTGCGATTTTTTTCCGCAACGGATTCATTAATACGCATCGGAGTCAGTGTGCAAGGTCTCTGTGGCTGCATTTACACTGGCACAAAAAAATCAGATTTTTTGCTCACATCTGACACAGATCGGAATTTGTTGCACACGATATCCGATTTTTTCCGCATCCGATCTGAGCCACTTCCAAATGTGGTTTTAAATCAGATACATATCCGATATCTGGACATGCGACCTACATCTAAACACGCATATCCGATTCCCAGTGGAATAACAAGCCAAGGCAAGGGCGACACGTTTGCTTACTAAAAGGTAGCTTTAATGTTGTATTATAAAGCAGACGTGTCTGTATGCACTAGCACTAAAAATTCGCAGCTTAATTGTTGAGGTAGAAACTTTATATGTCTATATAATTTTTACTTGAAAGACATTGCACGCGTGCGCGCACACACACATTCAGCAGTTGAATTTCAACCTCTGCCCCGTTAATTTAAAAGAGACCGCCGTGTGTTTTTTTTTAAAAATTTTTTATTTTAATAAACCAAAAGCTTCACTGGGTAGGCTACTCTCTCTCTCTCTCTCTCTCTCTCTCTCTCGTGTGCGCTCTCTCGTTATCATTCATTCAAATAAATGTAATCTTACCTGCTACTTTATTTCACTTAAGAATTCTAGATTTAACGACTGTAGATAAAATAACAAACGCAAATTGCCTTTATTTTCCCGTCTATATTCGTTCAGTCAGAATTCGCGCTGCAAAACATCCATGACACTGACAGCTGTTAACTTATCCATTCTGGCAGGTAATCATGACCACCCGGTAAATATATAAATAATTTTAATAGCACTACCATTCAAAACCCGAGGGTCTACCATGTGCATGCAAAGCTATCAATGACAATCATTTTGGGCGGGAATTAATGTAAACGCAGATATCCGATACCAGTTGCGTCTAAAGTGAATGTGGCCAAAAAATCGGATATGGTCAAAAGATCGGATCTGTGCATTAAGACTTGCAGTGTAAATGCAGCCTTAGGATCACGAATATGAAAAAACGCATACGAAAATTTCGGACTTCGTGTGCAAAGGCCTTAAGAATTGATGGAAAATGGTTCCAGAACATCTGGATCTGTCAAAAGTGAAAAACCTCCAAAATGATAAAATTACTCTACTATAGTTCATTTGTGTCATGATTGACCCATCTTTATCATCTTATCTTTTTCAGACTGCTTCATGTTACTGCTTGTTTAAGAGCATCTGAAAGGATGCATCGCTTCCACCCTGCAAAACTATTTTGTTAAGAAGTTTCTAGAACTGTAGAATTTTTCTAGATTCGAGAATGCTTTCACATTCTCATTTTACTTTTTCTTTATCCTTTCATTCATTTATTACCAGAGTCCAGTGAAGAGTACAGCGACGACCAAGATATAGATGCCAGCTCAGTCAGAGACTCCAAACCATGTGACCAACAAGAACAGGAAGAGTCCATTCCATTCCAACAATCACCTTCCTCTACAGAGTCCCCACCCTCCTTGAAACAACCAGAATCAGGCCCCACACCCACATTAGAGCTGTTGACGAACCCCGAGATCCCACCTGCGAAGAGGTCAGAGGTCGTAGAGGAGTTTTGGCTGAAGAGTGCCGAGATCAGGAAGAGTTTAGGCCTGGCTCCGCTGCCTAGAGAATTCCAGCCCAAACATATGGCAGCCCAAACATCTAATGCTAAAGAAAGCTTTTACACCTCAGTTGCATACGTATCGTCCTGCAATACCACTGTTTTGGATTCTGCCAACCAAATGGCAAGAAACTGTGACTCCAGCACACAAACTCCCTCTCAAAGTACATCCCCACCTGGACCATCTCACACTATTGATGGCGATGCAGGCGTCACTTTAGAAGAAGCGATAGGCCACTGTTCTGTAATCCACAGACTCAGCATCACTGTAGAAGGTTGTGTGATGGTGGACAAGCAGGGTTTAGACCCTAATTCCACTTCATTTGGTAATGAAAGTTTTTTAAATTCAGACGCAGGTCTTCCGACCCCTCCCTACAGCCCATCTCACTCTCCTCTTGTCGGCAAGCAGTGTCACGCCCTTCGCCATTCCGAACCCATATTGGACCGAGAGGTTATGGAATTCACATCTACCTACACTGCGCATGTTCCACAGAAGGACGGTTTTAAACCAGAACTCAATCAAGCTCAGAGCCTTCCTCCAGATGAAATTGAGATCCTGTGCGGGGATGAGGCAGAAGCAGCTTCCAGACTGCCAGAAAGATCTGCCGTTGTGGAGGCCGGCAACGCGGACAGCCAGAGGGACAACCGTAGGCTAGAGCAAAGGAGGACGCTCCCAGACCGGGTGGTCCCCCCACTGCTGGCAGGGGGACCTGAGGTCAGGCTTCGTAGGTCAGAGATAAAGCTGTGGGGGGCGGACTCAGGTGTGGAGGAGAAGGAGAAAAAGCGCAACTCGTTGTTTTCGCCCCGTAAAGGCAGGAAGAGCATGAATGCAGCAGCTGAGACCCAGCGGGAGCCAGGGAAGAACAAGTCCCTCTGGAAGACCGTTTTTTCGGTGTATAAGAAAGACAAAAAGAGGAAGGAGGTAGCGGTGGTGGCGGAAACTCTACCTGCTGCAGCTAACGTTGAGAGCAAGCAGAAAGTGCCGAGCATCAACAGAACCACAGGTGAGACAGATGGATCTATAAGTAAACTTTATCACATGAACTAGTTGCTGTGAGATTATATGTCTTTCCATATCTCAGACCTGTGTTTCCGGAAGAATCCCAGTTTTTCTGAAGACACAGACTTGTCCTGCCATGCTCTTCTAGAAAGATGTCCTCTCAGAGTTCAGGTAGAGTAAAACACTCACTATTCTTGCATTCTCAATTTATTTCCTTTCCTTTTGAATATTAATAGTTTATTTATTTATTTTTTTGTATATATGTATTATATATATTATTATATTATAATTTGTACATATTTCACACATTTTTTATCCCTTAACCATTTTGAGCATAGACATGAAAATGCACTATCCAAACTTAAATCGTTCTAATTCAAGAATGCTTTGGAATATAGACCCAAGTTTGGTCTTGTATTAAAGACACTCAGCAGATGTTTGTCTGTTTGAAGCACTTCAAAAAAATGAAAGTATGAAAACGTTATAGAAGTTTAAATATACTGTAAATCAAATGTACTGTATTCAATTGTATTATTTTTTTACAAAATAATTTTTGCTGCAAAACTGATATAAAATTAAAGCCACATGTCTAACCAAGTTGTGTTCCAAAGTTGATATCACAAAAATTAAAGTTCCCATGAGATTTTGTTTAGGCGTTGTACCAAAAATAGTCACCGGGTGTCACCCACATTCCATTGAAATTTATTTGATGCATTCTCCTGTAACAGAATAATACATTTCTGTCCAAATATCACTTCTATCACAAAACAGATGCCAAATATGGAAGCTTGAGATTCAGACCTTTCTGACGTTCTTTATCATTTTTTACTATAAAGTAGTTAAATTAAATATTGCAATATGAAACGTGACAACACCCACTAGGGGGAGGAGCCTGCTAGATAAATTTAGAGTACTGTTTTCATGATAATGCAAGTTTTTAAGCTTTCGAATGATACCTAATTTTGATGATTACTAAAATATGTGATACAAAAAATAAATAAAAACTGCGCCAAGCATCCCGCTAGTGGGACGATGACAGTTAAGGGGTTAAACTATTTTAAAAACTTTCCCCTGTGGTTCACTTTAATCTTAATCCTATTTTGGATTTGTATCCTATTTGTATCCTATTTGTAATTTATATTCTATATTATATAAATATTTGGTTGCGCAGTGTAGCACTTTCAATGTACTTACCAAGAAAGTACTGAATAATATAAGGTAACTACATTGGTTAAGATTAGGTTTAGGGGTAGGTTCAGGACTAGTACCTAGTTATAACCCATTTATTGTAATTACTACAATAAGTATATAGTATGTACATGCGAAATAGGACTGTAAAATAAAAAAAGTGCTACCAAATATTTTTCTTTGCACAAAAATTGTTTACTTTTTCATGACCATTTCACCCCTCTCTCTGATCCTTGGAATTTTCTGCTGTGCCTTTTAAACTTGTACAGTACTTGTACTGTATGTACGTAAACGTCCTTTTCACATGTGGAGCTTTGTGTCAGAAGACTGATTTCAGAATGAGTCAATTTTCAGTCAGTGAGTCAGTTTAGTTCTAATAAATTGTGTTTTTATATTCTGAAAGCCACTATGAACTCTTGAACTCTTTTTGTCAAAAAATCAAGTACATTATATACATGATTTCTCTCAATATAGCCTCTTTAATCCCATGCTTTTTATTTTTGCCTCTCAGTTTTCTTCTTGACTGTTTGTATTGATTTTTGTCTTTTACTGTATGTATTCTTATGGTTCTCTTCAATCTTCGAATAGTTCAATTATTCTCAATCTTACTGCATACAGTAGGACTCTTTGTCTGGCATTCATCCATGACTCCCAAGAGTTGTATAGCTGGACTGGTTGAATCATTTAACGCTTTGTGATTTTTATTATAAACTTTAGAGGCATTAATGTCTTTTTTTCTGGCTGCTGTGCTCTCAGCTGAGGGAGGAATTGTCTGACATCAAGTCAGACCTTCTGAAAGAAACAATATATGAAGAGGTGCATGAAGGGGAAGAGGTATCATATTTTGGCACTGAATTTTCTTCAGACTGTAAAACACAGTTTTCTATGGTTGGTAGCACATAAGTGTGTAGTTTGTAATGGTTATACCTGATGTGCTGTGGTTAGCACTGTTTAGCTGTTGTACTCGAAATACAGTTTAGATTAATACAATTTCTACCTTCTCTCCCGAGTCGCTTTACGTGCCTCATGCATTGGCGTTCAAGAGGGCGTACGCTGTTAAGGTAGCATCTTTTTATTTTTACATGTGTTGAGCCCCTTCAACCTTTAATCCCATTGGCTGAATCAGAAACACTCAGCATCTTGTTCCTCAATAGAAACAAAGTGTTATTCCTGAGCGGCCAACCAAGGCGGCCACCCCAGTGTCATCATGTCCGTCAGAGGTGGTAGGTGTTTGGGTGGTGTTCCCGGACCCCTCCAGCATAAGTTTGTGTACCACGCTGTTTCAGAGAGCAGGAACAGAGGAGGAACTCAATGCAAAGCTGACACGGCGAGTGCAGAGAGCAGCACGCAGACAGGCCAAGCAGGAGGAGCTGCGGAGGCTGCACAGGGCACAGGTGTGTGTGACATGTTTTGAAGCAAGCTTGTTTATTTGTCTCTTAAACGATGTGTATTTATTTTTGTGTATGTCGTCTCAGATTATCCAGCGTCAGTTGGAGCAGGTGGAGGTAAAGCAGAGACAGCTGGAGGAGAAGGGTGTGGCTGTGGAGAAGGCCCTCAGAGGTGAAGCAGGTACCTGTCAATCATCTGTCACTTTCTCGTCAAACAGATGGGAAGAAAGTTTTATGGAAAATTGTTAATTGTTTAATTGCTTAAACCATCCAAAGCTGGTTTGTTGGTCTTCGCTGGTTCAAACTAGTCTCCCAACCTGACCAAGCTAGTATTTAGCTGGTTTCCCATCCTGACTAGCTGAAAGAATGCTCTCTAAACCACTCTAAAGCCAACCAAAAGACCAGCAAACTTGCTTAAAGGGATAATTTACCCAAAAATGAAAATTATCCCATGATTTACTCACCCTCAAGCCATCCTAGGTATACATGACTATCTTCTTTAGACAAACACAATTGGAGTTATAATAAAAAATATCCTGGATCTTCCAAGCTTTATAATGGTAGTGAATGGGGCTCAAGATTTTGAAGCCCAAAAAAGCTCATCAATCCATCATAAAAATAATCTATACGGCTCCAGGGTGTTAATAAAGGCCTTCTGAAGAGAAGCGATGGGGTTTCACGCCAATGCATGAGGCACGTAAAGCGACTCGGGAGAGAGAAGGTAGAAATTGTATTTATAACTTTATAAACGATAATCACTGTTTTTTGGTAACGACCGTACACAAGTCAGAGGTCAGAGGTTGCCAGAAGCCAGTTATTATAGTTTATAAAGTTTTTAATATGGATATTTTTTATATACAAAAATGCTTCACTTCAGAAGGCCTTTATTAACCCCCCTGGAGCTGGAAGAGCCAGGATATATTTTTAATATTACTCCGATTATGTTGGTCTGAAAGAATATAGTCATATTCACCTAGAATGGCTTGAGAGTGAGTAAATTATGGGAACATTTTTCAGTTTTTGGGCAAACTATCCCACAGAAGGTGGCTTGTTTTCATAGAATGTATATTCTTTTCACTTCCTTTAAGCTTAAATCTCACAAATATTTTTATAAATTATATTTATATAATATTTTAGGCATTTTATAATGTACTATGAAATGTCATCATCTCTCATTCTTCATACCCATTATATGTTTGCTTACCTTCACCAAAAACACCATCTTTTATCGCTACATTTATTTTATTAGCATATTTGCTGAAACACATTGAAGAGACAGAGCAGCACAGGATATTATGTTTCCTGTGACTTTTAAGGGTCACGGTCCTCATGATGTGTCCTTCCTCATGATATAGACTTCTGGGAAGACTCTAGTACCTCTGACCTCTTGGACGTACATCTGGGTGGTATGTATAACACATTCAGATGAGCGCTGATGCTAATGACACTAACAAAGAGGTTTACAGGCTCATTAGTTAATGTGTTACCATAAACTAAACATCTGTATTAGTATCTTTATGTTAACGTGGTGGTGTTTTTTCTGTGTTGTGGACACTGTCCTGTCTGCTTGCTGTTAGCTTTGTGTTTAAATTGAATCTAGATGCTTGTGTTATTAATAGTTTGTGTCATCTGGTGGGTGTGACTGTGTGAGATGAGGTTTGAATGGCAGGACTGTAGTAATACAAATACAGATTTTAGTCAGGTTATATTTCGGTGCTATTTTAACCTAGAAAGTTTTGGGGAAGTTTAGGCTAATATCTCTGGTGGCCTACTTTCTGAGACAGCAGGTTTTCAGTCAGACCACTGCCTGGACATGAACATCCAACTCGACCCATTTCAGCTTTGCGCGTCACATTCCTCCATTATTCCATCTCTCGCGTTCTTGCTCTCCTGAATACATCCTCTCCTTCTTTTTTTCTCCTCGTCTCTTCGGTCTTAGTCGAGCCTTTTTTAGGTTCTCCTCGTAGAAGGCCTGTCTATCTCTGTCCTTGCTGTTCCTCCGAAGGTAACACCACCCCAGCTTCCTGTCTTACCCTTCTAGTGCAAATTTTGTCAGAGCTATAATTATTAAATCCTCCTTTTCTCTCTTCTCTTCTCTTTCTTCCTTCATCCTGCTGTACACAGCCAAAGCTAAAGGGATAGAACACGATCATTCAGTTTATGTCTGTACAGTGTTTTTTCTTTATGTAGTGCAAGAGCCTCCACTTCACCAGCTAAGTATGTTATCTCTCTCCTGCGATCGAGTTGCATGGCACGTCACTGATCTGCATGGCTGTCAGTAGATCAAAAATGTCACATCAAGTCTTATTCAGAAATTGTTATATGAAAAGACAGTCTGTTTGTATGTGTGTGCAGATGTTTTTGTATTATTGTCTAGTCTGTATCAGAGCCCTGTTTGGTTTTGTCTGCTTGCACATTTTTATTCATTTATATAAATACTGTTTAAAAGTTTGGGGTCATTAAGATTTATTTATTTATTTATTCAAAGGATGCAAGGATGCGTTAAAGGGCTAGTTCACCCAAAAATGAAATTTCTGACATTAATTACTCACCCTTATGTCGTTCCACATCCGTAAGACCTTCAGAACACAAATTAAGATATTTTTGTTGAAATCTTAGTTTGTTTGTTTTTTTATATCCCCAAAAAAGCAACGTAATTACCACATTCAGGGTCCAGAAAAGTAGCAAAGGAGACTGACAGGGTAGAGACGAAATTGTTGAATAAAGTTGTTATTTTTGTTTTGTTTTTGCGCACAAAAAGTATTGTTATTGCTTCATAACATTAAGGTTGAAACACTGCAGTCACATGGACTATTTTAACTATGTTTTTACTACTTTTCTGGACCTGAATGTGGTAATTTTGTTGCTTTCTATGGGGGAAAAACATCAAAAATATTTTAATTTGTGTTCCGAAGATGAACGAAAGTCTTACGGGTTTGGAACGACATGAGGGTGAGTAATTAATGACAGAATTTCATTTCTGGGTAAACTAACTCTTTAAGTTGATCAAAAATGGCATTTCTTATGTTACAAAAGATTTAAAATAAATGCTGTTCTTTTGAAATGTTTCATGGTTTACACAAAAATATTAAGACGCACAACTTTCCTCATTGATAAATTAATAAGAAGTATTTCTTGAGCACCAAATCAGCATATTAGAATGATTTCTGAAGGATTGTGTGACTCTGAAGACTGGAGTAATGATGCTGAAAATTGCGCTTTTTAAAATATATAAAAATAGAACAGTTGTTTTAAATTGTAATAATATTTCACAATATTACTATTTTTACAGTATTTTTGATCAAATAATTTTTTAAAAGGTTTATTTGAGAAAAAAAAAAAGAAAAAAAAACTTACTAACCCCAAACTTTTGAAAGGTTTATAAGTAGGAATCCAAAATATATTGTTTTTAAACAATATCAAAACATAAATAAAATACAAATATAATTGATAATAGAATGAACCTATATATTATAGATTTTTAATTTTAAAAAACCTTTTTATTTGTTATAAAATAAATTATATATCTTTTTTTAATGTTTTTCATTTGACTTGCATATCTTTCAGACTATCATTACAGTTTAACCATATTATATTGAGGGACAAAAGCCAAAGCCAATTTTTATATGCATTTTAGTGCTTGACAATTGTTCATTTGGGACCCTTTTATAAGCATATCCATGCATGTTAGCGTGTCCATCACATACAAGGTCCCATCCTCCTCTTCTCTCTCTCATAGGAATGGGGAAGAAAGATGATCCTAGTTTAATGCATCAGTGGTTTAAGCTGGTGCAAGAGAAGAATGCTCTCGTGCGCTATGAATCTGAGCTCATGATTTTGTGAGTATTTTTCTTTAATAGACTCTAAACTGTGCTGATTGATCTGGCGATGTGTGATTACACTTATCTGTATGGTCAGGTATTAGGTCAGTGTTTAATTCTCTATCTGGTCTAGTAATGTTTGATTGCTCTGCGCTCATCTGTGTGGTCTGTCCACAGTGCGCGTGAACTGGAGCTGGAGGACAGGCAGAGCCGTCTGCAGCAGGAGCTGAGAGAGCGCATGGCCGTGGACGGTTAGTACACAGAGGATATAAATAGTTCCTCTTATTCCTCTGTGGCTTTCTCGCATGATGGTACTTCAGTTAATAACAATTTCGTAGCAGTCACACGGCACCTCCTTCTCTCTCTCTCAGACCATCTGAAGGGAGAGGACGAGCTGGCGGAGGAGAGGCGTATTTTGAGCGAGATGCTGGATGTGGTGGAGCAGAGGGATGCGCTGGTGGCCTTGCTGGAGGAGCAGCGAGTGAGGGAAAAAGAGGAGGATAGTGACCTGGAGGCTGTCATGCTGTCTAAGGGCTTCAGTTTGCACTGGGACTGATTCACACATGCACGAATCTCATCATACCGCTTGAAGGGCTACTCTGTCCCTGTTTGTGCCACAAAAATATGCAGCTGCTCTGTTTTCATTGGTCCAAACAGGCCCGTCCACCTGCATTCTGGGCCGAATGTGCAACTACATGGGTGTCTAAATAATGAATACCAGCAAGATATTGGCCCATAAGTGATACTTAGCTATCTGAAGTGCAAAATAAAGCCCCTGATTAGGATGAGTGGCAATGCCTTGCTGCCAAATAATGCCCCTGCTACGCTACTATGCAAAGGAGTATCTTTTTGTTGTCTTATTTCAATCAGCTGGATAAAATGAAGGTACAGCTGTAATTTTACCCAGATCCATCATGTTTTGACTTGACAGAAATGAATATGAAATGGCATATTTAACCACATTGTCATTGTGCAGTACAGACTGACGCATGCAAACTTAGATACACAAGATAAGGCCTGTCTTAATGTATGATTTGGATGTTTTTCTTTTCCATTTTATCTAACTTTACAACTGTTCCTGTTGTTTAACCTGCATAAGCTAAACTCACACACATTGTCAATTCTCAGTATGAAGACTATATATTATATATACATTAATTTATTGGCTGAAATGTTTTTCTTTTTTAATTATCTAGATTTTTTCAAAATAACAGAATTTTACATTTTGTTGTTATATTTAATGTTATATTCTGTAACACTTCCTTGCATTAAACAACTTTTCATTTGAGAAAAATTTGTGGACTATTACATTTTCATTTTGAGTTTGACAACAGTTTTGTTTTTTTGGCATGAAAACCATGAATATGGAACACTTTGTTGTCCTGTAACTTTTTATTGCATTAGTATTAATACTCATACTGATAAATTTGTTATCACCAAAATTATTTATTTGTTAATAATTTATTATTTATTTGTTTTAAAAAGCCTAGTTTGTACAATTTGTCTGTTTACTTTTAATGTTTATTGGTAGAAAATGACAAAATTACACAAATCAGTGTTTAAACTCTATTTTGACCAAACATTTTGGTATAAAAAAAAAACGCTAATAAAATTTAATTTGACCTCTAGAGTCAAAAATTTCACTTAAACCAAAACACTCACACAATAAAAAAAAAACGTCCAAATATAGTTGTCAAGAAAACCTAGCATTGTTTATTACAAATAATGCTAGCTTCTTGGCAAATTGCTTTTGTTAACGCTTTACACACACTCTGTTGAGAGAAAGGTTTCAGAGCCTAAAAGTGCTTTTTGCACTCTTACTTCTACATGTAAATTGCACATTTACATGTAAATTAAACATTTACATGTACATTAAAATTTTTAATAATCCTCGTGTGTGACTGCGTGTGAACGGGCGCCCCCTGCTAGAAAACCCCAGTAGTTTTTTTTCCTGGGGATTAACAGCAGTGACGGTAAATGGAGTGAAGTCACGCCTCTCCATCTTTTCTGCTACACTGTTTCCGTTCGTGGGAAAACTTACTGCCGTTCCGATTTTTTTCGAGCTCCGGAACTTTTTCCGACTAACATGAAAGCAAAAGTCTGCTTACCGATAGTTTATATGCGTTTAACTTCTATTGGTAACAGTTAAAACATCGTTTATATAAACAAAAAAGCAAACGAAAGTGAGGAGAGTTTCATTTGGAAAAAAGAAAGCAAGTCGGAAAACATAAGTTGTGCTTCCAATAAGGTGAGTAAGGCTAAAAAACGACAGAGAGAGAAAATGTTATACTCTTATATGAATATATATATATATATATATATATATATATATATATATATATATTTAATATTTAGGCCTACAATTGTTTACTTTGGCTGCCTAGTCTATTCTCATAGCTTGTTGTTCTGTTGATGTTTATCAGTTGTTCGTGAATGTTTATATCAGGAATATACTTTTATATAAGGAAAATACTTCCAGTTTTGTTTTGTTATGTGGCTATAATGTGTTACTTAAACAAAAACTAAAGTAAATGGAAGTTTGAATGTGTCGAACTAGGTTTAGGAATAATATCCGCTACTACGGAAACTAGCTTTCTGATATGGAAAGATAAGCGAATTACGCAGATGTAGACGTACAGTAGATTGAGTAGATTTGGCTCTATTCGTAGAAGGAGCGCAACAGTGCTCAAGGCCTACATTTTAAGAAAACTAAGCTTCTTTAGCATTCAGGAAACTTCTTCTCAGTTGTTCATAGAGGTACTATACACTATACGCCAGTGTTGTGTGTGCGCGCGAGCCGCAGGCTGTGATTAGCGCTGCGCTGGAATGTGCAGAATTGGCGCAACTAAAAAGCGCATAGTTGAAAACAGCTGCTGCATGCCTGCTGCAGACTCATGGAAACAGTGACAACATTTGCATGCACATCATTAAGGTCTGTGTTTACGTTAAGCCTTTAATCTGAAAACTCTGCAGCTACTGGAATATTACTGTAAACGTGCTGAATAAGCCCATATGGTTGTATTATTAATACAGCTCTCTCATTTGAATTTAAATGATTTGGGTAATTTTCGAAGATAATACATACGGTATAACTAATGTAAATACATATATATATATATATTTGACCACAGAAATAGTTCTCGGTAAAAAAAAAAAAATCGAACCGTACCGTTCTCCACACTCGGTTCGGCACGCACTTGCACCGCGGTTCATCTCATATCTGACAACTCATACGAATCTATAATATGGTTTGTAGAAAATAAATAAAACAGACAGACAGAGTTAGGCTAATGTATGTTTCTGTCGATGGATACGCATTCTGGCTTCCCCTAAACCTTGTTCAATGCGAGTGCCGTATGCTCCATACGAGCAGTTATTTACGCCGTCATCACCCGGGTGTTAATAGCGCGAGAGCGCAGGTGAGACCTGAACAGCACACGTTGCTATCTGTGTTTAAACTAAACTTATTTAAGCCATGCCAATTTAAACATTCGAGTGCAAAGCGAGAAAGAGAACTTACGCGCGCGCTGTGAGAAGATGTGTGCACTCATCCGAAGCGCGTGTACAGCGCGCAAATATTGAGGTCTCTTTCAAGTCTTGTGCTTGAACGGACAAATTCACACAAGATTATGTCAACATGCCCGTCTTGGCAAGTATCCTAGCAAGCATAGTCGGTTATGTCTTAAGTGAACTTAAACACTCAAGAAAGAACGCATGTGTTCAGTGTCAGTGTACTGATCCGCGTATTGTGTCTTAAGAACAGCAGAAACAGCAGCCCTTGCATTCCTGCTGTCTGAATGTGTTTTTAATGTTAATCAAACAACAAAAGACAAGGAAATCACTCATTGCTCATGAATAAATAGTAACTTAATAATTAATAATGATTAATCTTTATTTAGTTTATACAGTGAAGATTACATGCAATGTTGTTTTACATTTTATTAGCTACTTTATTCAATTTCTGTACCTGAAAACTGGATACATGAAAAACCTGAAAAGCTTTATTTATTTGTATATTTTCTTTACTGTATTTATTTGTGCTGTTTGATTATTTGTTCTTATTTTCTTTATTTTTATTTGATAGTAGTAATTTTTTACCTGTAAAAGTAGTAATTTTTTGTACCGAAACCGTGAGCCTAAAACCTTGATACAAACCGAACCGTGAGTAATCTTTAACCAATTTAAATTGTTATACTATAATATATACTTGTTTTTATTGTCGCAACATCTAGCTAATATCAAAAACAATGTGGTATTTACATTTATTATCTATCTACTAATAATAAATATGCATATTAATAGTTAATATTAATGTTCAAAACATTGGATGTGGGGTTAATTCTGTGGTCTTACCCTTTACAGGTCAACTTTGACCCATATATTTTGAGAGTTATGACCTTTCACCATTTGGCCTTTCGACATTTTATGCCATGTTGCCTGTTGCTCAATGTTCACTCAATTCTCTCTACATTACATACTTTACCACTTATAGGGATAGTTCACCCAAAAAGTTTTGTCATCATTTACTCACCCTCAAGTGTGGTTGCATCAGGATGGGCATCCAGCATAAAAACCTGTGCCAAATCCAATGTGTGCGGATAATTCAGATAAAGCGGACCCTGCAAATGAGCGGGACTAACGCTCACCCTCAAGTTGTTCCAAACCTGTATGAATTTCTTTCTTCTGCTGAACACAAAAGAAAATATTTTGAAGAACGAGTAACCAAACAGGCCCAGAGAGCCATTGTATTTTTTTTACATACTATGGTCAATGAGTCAATAAGTCAATGAGGCCCTGGGTAAATGATGACAGAATTTACATTTTTTGGGGTGAACTATCCATTTAATTATTCGTATCAGGCTGACTAAGTCCAGCCAAGATAGTAGAGATAGCACAGTATCCGATTCTAATACCACAAGAGGGCAGTGCATCACAAAATTGCTTGCACCTCCAAAGAGGTCACGTGATTAGTGCTAAATAGTGTAATTAAAATGGAGAAAAGAGATCAAGTGTGAACTGGAGCAGGTCAGAGCACAGCGTCATTTGAATAGAGAGCAGAATAAAGCACTAATGACATAATTAAGGACTAAGACAGCACTAGAGACAACACATGCCCTCAGGCTATCATGCTCAAAGAGTACGTCCTGTTCTGAATGTTCGCATTCACTGAAAGGGCATTTTTACAATAACTGAACCTTTAATGTAGTTCTTGAACTAACCTTAAACTCTACACACATTCAAAACAACTTATGCACATTGGCTTGCTTTTTTTTTTTTAGGTTTCAGATGCTTGAAAAGAAAATTAATTTACCTGTTAAAGGTCAAATCAAATGCCTTCTTTCCGTTCTGAAAATGAAAATTTAATTTTCTGCATGGAAGGCATCTCTAATATTCATGCGTGGGCAGGGAAACAGCTTGAAACAGTTGGTCTCATGAAAATGCCAGTTGTTATAAAAATATCTGACAGGCTGTTCTGTTTCTACTGTTGTTTTAGTCATGCTGCATACAGTCATCATAAGTTTTCAGTTCAATGTGACTTGTAATATTACATGTATTACTCTCTAGCATGACCATGATGTGTGTTGACAGACATTTCAACAATACAAAAGCTCACTACTATTGCTCACTACTTTTATGTAAGAATGCAGACGTGCTGAAAAGTGTGTGTGGTATATTGCATCACAAAATTATAAAAGCATGCATATTTTGATGCACATTTGGAAATAGTATGCATTTGGGGTACCTGTTAAATACTGTTTTTAACATATTATGATTTGAGGCCCACTAAAACTAATCTATGAAAGCTTGTTTCCGGCACTAAATAAAAAAAGGTAATTGTGACTTTTTATTTCACAATTCTGACTGTTTTTCTTGAAATTGTGAGTTTGTACCTCACAATTTTTTTTTTCTCGCAATTGCGAGTTTTTATCACACAATTCCGACTTTAGAACTTGCAATTCGGACTTTATTTCTCAGAATTCTTATTTTATAACATGCAATTCTGACTTTATATCACGCAATTACGAGTTTATATCTCGCAATTCTGACTATAAAACGCAATTGCGAGTTTATATCACAATTCTGAGGAAAAAGTCAGAATTGCGAGATTTAAACTCGTAATTGCGTGATATAAAGTCAGAATTGCATGTTATAAAATAAGAATTCTTATTTTTCACAATTCTGACTTTATATCACGTAATTACGCGTTTACATCTCGCAATTCTGACTTTATAACTCGAAATTCTGACTTTATATCAAGCAGTTTTGACATTATATCATGCAATTATGACTTTATAAAACGCAATTGCAAGTAAGAAAAAAGTAAGAATTGTGATATATAAACTCACCATTACCTTTTTTATTTTTATTTCATGGCGGAAACAAGTTTCCATACTAATCTGGCATGCTGTACAATTGCACAATTAGTATGCAAATAGTGTTTCATGCCAGGTAGAAAGGTTATATTTTAGGCATCTACTTGTGTAGTTTATTAAGCCTTTGCTTATGACACGCCATACATGACTTCACCTGTATCTTCATTCTCTTTATTGACTGTAGCTGCTGTTTAATTCTTAGAAAGAAAAAGTATAGCAGGTTGAAATAGCTTTTTGCTTGATGGAGGATGAAAACAGCACTAATTCAGTTCCTTCTTTCCCCAACACGCAACCCCTATTTCCCTAGAAAGTGTTGGAAAGTGCTTTTTTGCCAGCAAGTCAACCAGCATTCCCTGGATGGAGAGTTAATGGTAGTTGATTTACATATAGGGCAGACTGTTCGGGAATAAATCCCTCTTGAGTGCGGTTTACATGCAAGCCGGCATGTCCAGTTGAACAAAATGGCCTGTTTGAAACCACAGTCATGTACAATGAGAAACGTTCCTATAAAGACTAGAAACGTTTGTTTTCTCAGAAGGATCTAAGCACGTTGTCGTTGTCATTGTTGTGTGTGTGTAAAACAGATTGGCAGGCAGATGTTTATTATAGCGTTGTACGAAGTGGCAGCTTGTGCTTCCTCAGAGTCTGTTTAATTAATACTCCTTAAACACACATCTGGGCAGCATTTACTACATACAGTGGGATCCAAAAATCCACACTGACCACATTGAAGATCTGGGAAATGTGAAAAAAAAAAAGAAAAATCAAACCTAGATATAGACAGCAATTTAGAAATTCTAATATAAATTTAATGAGAAATATCAAATATTCTGCACTATTTCCTACATATAATATAATATAATAAATATAATATACATTTATGATTTTATAACTATAATTAAGCATTTTTTCTAAGTAAAAAGCTAAATAAAAACATTTTTACCACTCAAACTAGTACATATGTGATTTTTGTATGCTTACTGACTAGTTATAAAAGAAATCAAATCTCTTGAAGCATATAAAAAACTACAAAGTTCTCCAGACATAGTAGTTTTCTGGCATGATTTACATAATGCCACAGCACCAATACATGCACAAAAGATGCAAGAAATGGTAATAAAAACAATAATAATATGCAATAAAATACACGTTCAACAAGACTTTGGTAAATATTAAGAAAAAAATATGAACTTTAAGAATAGGCTCCTACTCTCTCTCTCTCTCTCCATCAGATGTCTGGCAATCCACTCTGTCCTCTATTCTCTGTATGTATAATAAATGACTTCTGTTCCTGACTGTGGATGCGTTAAGTACCTGTGAACAGATATTCGGCACTGCTTCTTCTGTTATGTTCTATTCAGGCACTAAGACAGCAGCCACATGAGACCCACAAGCCATAAAATATTCTATAAGAGCATCCAATGTTATGTGCCACTATTCGGGTCTGACAATTAGACATGTAGTACTACATGTGCTGTTCCCCTAAGAACAGAGCAGAATCAGGAGTTTCATTTTAGCAAACAGTTTGTATGTTGTAGTGTACTTGTTTCGCAATACCAAATTATGATCTTATAATCACACTGCAAAATTTGGAATGACTATTCAATATTAATGATTTTGAAAGAAATTGATATTAAATACCTGCCCAGTCATGGCTGTCTGTCAGTCGTGAAAAATGTCAGTTCTGGTTGTATAAATTAACATTATTTAATCTATTATGAACGAACATGAATTAACATTATACAATTAACAAAAATATATTTAGAAATTAATTTTAATCTAGATTATTAAATGCTTCTTAAAAAATGCTGTTCAAGATACCTAACACATTAACTAATTATTGCAAAAATAGTTTTTGCAATTTATTGTTTTTGACTGCATTTTTTTTTTTTAAATATCAATGGTCAAACTATTCATTTTATTTATAAAGTATAAATTAATTGAAATTTTCTTAGTGACTCCTAGGGCCCTATTTTAACGATCTTAGATCTAAGTGCACTTAGGGCATGTCGAATACACTTTTGCTAGTTTAACGATGGGAAAAATGGTCTAAAGCCCGGGATACACTGCACGATTTTAGCAATCCTATAAGACCATTACTTTATCACACTGTGCGACATGGATCTACTAAACTCGGGTACGACATGCACGTAGACTGTACGATGGTGACACCTATTGACTCGTAGGCTACGATGCAAGTTTCTATTGAAGAATAAAATGTGTTGATTCACACTTTGGCAGTTGTAGTTTTTATGTGTGCTGAAAAAAAAGGAAGCGGTAAAAGTAGACGTAGGTCGTAGCAGCATGCGTTGATCATGCTGAATTTCTGACACTGTCAGAAAATAATCGTAAGCTATCTTTGGTAGAAAACAGCCGTCTTTGAACCTCTCTCACTGTACGACATAGGACCACCAATTAAGAGCCAGGATCACAGAAATTGCCACGATTGTTTCACGATAGCAATCTTTCGTCTGGGACAGACAAAAATTGTGCAGTGTATCTCGGGCTTAAAAGGGTAATGTGCAATAAACCAATCAGAGTCTCATCTCATCTTTAGACCAGGTTTCACTTGGTCAATGGCGCAGTCTATTTCAGTTGCCTCAAAATAACAACATGCCAACAATGCACCTGAACACAACTCGTCTTCAGACCTGAACATGAAAAACAACCCGCAACAGTGTTAAAGTAGCCCAATTCTTGGCAACACTGGTCGGGCAGAAACTAGCAAAAAAAAAAAAACTTGCATTACGCTTGGTACTGGCGTGTATGATAGACATTGCACTGGGTGTATGATAGGGCCCCTAATGTTTGAAGTGTCGTGTACTGTATAGTAAAACCTTACAGTTTTTTTATTAACTTTTTTTAAACTTAACTTTATTTTATAGTTGATTTAAGATGAAATTCCCCACTAATAAAAAAAGATAGGCAAATTAAACACTGAGGAACAATATACATTTATGGGTGGTCCTCAAAAGTATTGGTGTACAAATTTGCTAGCAGTTTGTGGAGCTGTGGGAAAATTGTATCCATCGTTACAGCAAAATAAACACTATTCAGTCAATAAAACCCTGTCTAATGAGTTTCCTGTGAATATCAGATCTCACAAAGCAACCGCAGGGTAAAATACACAGTCAGCTCCATACAACACACACACAAACTGTTACACAATATTGCTATGCCATTTAATTAGAGTGGAAAGAGAACTGGAGGGAGCTAAAAAAATTCACCAAAATAGTAATACAGGAGGATCTCTACAGATACACACACATGCATGTTTAGTTACATAAATAAGGACATACCGTAGACTTTTTTTTCTTCTTTTGCTTATATATGATTAATACTTCAAGCTAACCCTAACACTTTTTTTCTTTTTTTTTCCAAACGATGACATACCCAGTGGTATATTTTGTCAGATTTCGCTTAATTTTGTATGAATCTTAGTTAGGGTAATTGCCATCTTTAATTTCTCGTAATTAAAAACACAGCTCTGAGGAATAGACCTCCAGTCTGTTCTGTGCGTTTGTACTGTTGTGTACCAGTGTCAATCATTCAGCTGATGCAACATTGAAAATGTGTCTTCCCAGTAAAAAAAAATGCCATGGAAAAACATGGATTGTGAAAATGAATTGTGACATAGGACCTTAAGACAATACAACCCATTGTTTTAGTATCATTCTGTTTGACAAGCTGCATCATTAACACTTCACTGCAGCTCGCATTAGAGGTCAGTAATCCCAGCCAGTGGTTAAATCAGGATTACTAGAAACAAAGCAAATGCATGTTGTCTCTGAAGTGTGTTTAATGTGTAAATGTGTATTTAAAGTTCATGAAGAGCACCATCACACAGCACCAAAAACAACTCATCAGATGCAGTCTTTACACTTGGTAGGCTATGATTGCACAATCTCTCTGCAGAATTGCTCTTATTACGCGAGACGGCATGCGCACACATAGAAAAACTTGCGCATACTACTGCACATACATGTGCTAGGAGTTGTTTTATTCCCTCAGTCAGCTTTCATTTTCCCGCTTGGCTTGTGATACTTTCAAAAGGTACGTGGGAAGGGAGATAACGCATCCACTGACCTGCAAACAGATTGGCCGAAGTGCAGGAGGAGGAGCCAAAGAGAGAGAGAGAGAGGGAGAGAGAGAGAGATGAACGGATGAAGGTAGGAGGATGCAGAGATAGGGACAGAGCTCTAGTTGGGATGGAAAGAGCCGGGAGAGGAAATCTCTAATAATAGCACTGCAGGGAAGCGAGAGCATGCAGAGAAAAATGTGGTACATGCAGCAAAGCCAATCATGCCGAACCAGAGCAGTGAAAGAGTGCGATGGAGCGAGAGCGGGGAAAGTTGAAAGCACATGCTCTGCATTCCCACATGCACGATAGAAAAGGCAGAAAGAAGAAAAAGACAAATAGGAAGCACAGGGAGAAAGACGTGCTCAGTGCAGAAGAAATTACGGATCCCATTTGGGGAAAAAAACTACTGAAGACACTAAGACAGCTTTAAGTTCTCGTGTTTATGTGAGCGCATCTGTTTGTTTAATTTAAATCCGTCTCCTTCAAATGGCAACTTTGAAGACATGTGCTAAGTTGCAGTTTGTGTGATTGTGTGTGTGAAACATGCCCTCCGCTCGGCCTTCATCCGATGATGCAGAGGTGTGAAAGCCACGAATCCGAGGTCCAGCGGAGCCCCTCATTGGACAGCGCAGAGTCAGAATTCACCCGGGCGGCCCGTCGGGGTCATCGCCTGGCCGTGGGGGCCTTCTATGGCTCCCGGGGCTCAAATGTCAAAGATCAAACGGCACAGAACGACGGAGCCGTTGTTGCGGTCCAGCCGGGAGGAAAGCCTCAGGATAAGCGAGTGTCTGCCCGTGGGAAGTATGTTGTGTTTTACCTGGACTTGTCATTTGTGTTGCTCCTAGAGTTCGAGAAGCTGAAGATGGCTCGTGGATGCCTGTGCTGTGTCAAATACATCATGTTCCTCTTCAACCTGCTGTTTTGGGTGAGTATCAAACTCTAGCATGAATTATCCAGCCTTGCTTGTTGTCAAAATGCTTTCTCTTACACAATCTTAATGTGCAGAGACTGTTGCTATGTGTATGATGAATTTTCCAAAAAGTGAACACGGTGTCTCTGTGGCACTTTCAAGACAATGTTTGAATGGTTCAATGTTAATTTCTGACTCAGCCACTGATGTGAGTTTGCGGCAGATCATTAGTGGTGTTTACACATCACTGGCAAGCATCAATATTATTACCACTCATTGGACTATTGTAGAATAGTCCAAGTCCCTAACCCTAGATAGTAACCCTAAAGTATTAAAGAGAAATGTGCTTTTACTTTGCTTATATGCTATTACTTTATTGATGATACAACAGAATGCGAATCACACCTTGAGATGGGCTTGTAAGTCCACAACACTCTCGCAGCCACATAGTAACATACTAAAACACCACATAGCAATGCCCTGACACTATTCTGGTGCTGCTATTTGTGCAAATTTGAAGATATTATGTGGGATTTCAGACAGTGGATGTTCATGTGAGATGGTTGACAGATGAAGTTTGGAATAAGATGCATGGTGTTTGTGTTTTGCAAATTTTTATTTTCTTGTGTTGCACGCAGCGGGGGCCCACAATCTTGAAAATATTAGATAATATAGAAGCAATTTTGACTTGGAAAAGTCATAGAAATTCATTAAATCTTTAGTTGTGTAAAATTGCTTGAAAAATATTTTTTCTATTATTTTTCCAGTTCATCTCTAAAGTACTTCAATAGATAGAAACTGGTAGTTGTGAATGCAGTCTGTATAAAACAGTTTCTAAAGATCTCGATTATCGCAAACAATTGGAAAATCATGAAAATATCATGTAACCCTTAAAGGAGACCTATAATGCCCCTAAATTTAGTTGCTGTGGAGTTGATTCAGCTCATCGACTAGCATGTGCCGTCATGTTAATCTTTTGTGCAAATCCAGCGTTGAATTGATCCTCGTTTGTGAAGCAGTCCGGTGTAAAATGATGGCATGGTAACAACACTCTACTACAACAACTCTTCCTCTTCTCTAAAGCAGCCCAACATGGCCTCACCCCTTTTGTTGCATGTTCTCGGGGGCAGGGTTTATGTACATTTTTTTGGGTTTGTGGTGTCACTAACCCGGGAAGAAGCTTGTTGTAGTCCCTACCAGCTGTTGGTTGTAGTCCTTAAACAGAGAATTCTGTAAAAGAAAATATGTAATTGTTTATGCTCAAACAGCAACATTACACAATAACTAAGGTTAAAAAAGTGAAATCAAGGACCCCTTTAAAGGAAATTCCAATTTCCGTCAGAAATTAAACATGCTACCTTTTTTATCATTTTATCAAAGATCATTTTTATTTACTTAATTATAAAATTATATTCAAAATGCACTTCATTTTGAATGGGTATGACACTCTTGGTAATAACTCTAGAATATAAGTGAAAATGGATACCATAGTAAGGGATGTCATGTGAGCTGAGGAAAGGAGGTTCCTCATGAGGTGCTAAATGCTCTTAGATCAAAGGCAGTGATACATATTCATCTGAACCAGAGCACTCAAACGAACCCCCCTCTTTTCCTCTCGCTCTCTCTCATTCTAACATCTCTTATAGGCTCACCATTTAACTTTTAATTCATCTGTGTTGTTGGTGTTGTTGTGTGTACAACAGGAAGTCTTTGTGACAGATTATGGTTCTGTGAGTTGCGAGAATTTACTCGTTTGATCTGCCGTGCGTGTGTTGTTGTTTGTTTGATTCTGAGCGGGTTTAATGACGGAAGCACCAAATCACAAGCAGGAAACTTGAGAAAAAACAGAATGATCTGAAATCTCCCGCTGCACACACACCCACATATACACCCATATAGCGATGGAAAGGGAACATAAAAGAATAAGGAAATTAGGGAAAGATTGCAAAGGCATGGAGATTTTACACTGTACACTTTAAACAGCGGGGTGGAGAGGGAATAAAAGAGAGACGGAGGAGGGCGATAAAAAGAAAGATAAAAGTGATTTAAAAAGGGAGACGCAGAAAGCTTTAGATAGAATTACTTTGGGATGGAACAGTTTGTCTAAGCAGTTTGGTTTTCTTTTGATTCGCTGGAATTTAATTTTAGAGTTCATTTTTCCATTGAAGTGAAATTACGTTCCTGTTCTGAACTGAAAGGTTGACAGAAGTGTTTAATAAAGTCTTCTCATATCATAATACAAAAACCCTTGATCTTCCTGCTTATGTGATACACAGTTGACAAACTGTGTTTTTTTAATTTTTATTATTATATTCTGACTAGGATGTAAATGGGGTGGTAATGATGTTTCTGAGTGGAGTTGAGTAGGTGTTTTAGGTCACTGTTAATCTATATTTCATGTGTTTGACATTACTGAGCCTGATGGCTCTCAGCTCCATGTTTAATACATGAGTCAGAAAGTTAAGGCCAGACTCACTTTTCACAAGGTCACAAACACACAGTAAACTCATTAGTGAGTGTGAGGTCAGTTTTGCATGTGGAGTCTGTTAATGATGGACTCAAATTTAGTATTTTATTTCTAATACTTATTCATCGATGCTACCTACATTTAGTTCCTTTCCATTGTACTTTTTTCTTCTCCTGTCCTTTTCTATTGATTTCTTTCTTTCCTTTCCTTTCCTTTCTCTTTTGTTATTTTTTTCCCTGTACTTTTTCCATTTCCTTTCCTGCCATTTTCTGTTCAGTTCTTCTCTTCCCTTTCCTTCCTTTCTATCCCCTTTCCTGTCCTATTCCTTTCTTTTCTGTCATTTCCTTTTCTATCCCTTTCCTTTTTCGTTGTTTACATCTTTTTAAATTCTTTTCCTTTTTTCTGTCTTTTAGAGTGGATTAGTGCCTGCCCCCTTTTTAGCGGCGCTGGTTCCGGAAGAATTTTTTCCATTCATTTAATTAAAAAAGTCTTTGGTAAAGCATTATAAGCCATGAACCAAACCAGCCAGTTAAGGTTAATTATAACATTGCAAATCGGTATTTGAAAATCAGACAAAAATACAAAGATACAAGGCTGTGTACTTAATGGCTTTAATGACAGAAAGAACAACAAAATTTGAGAAATATAAAACTATTCATTTAAAGTTGTTGAATATATCTGTTTTCTTAACAGCTTTAGTGAGGGAAAGAACTACAATCCCATGAAGCATTGCGAACAGCATAATTAAAAACGAAATACATATATAAAGCTATTCATTTAAAAATGTTGATTATATATAAAAACAACGTTTTTAATTTATTGCAAAATATGCATATATATACAAATATTGAAGTATTTTGAGAGCAAAAGGAGGTCGACTCAATTATGTCATTGCAGTGCTTCATGGGTGTAGGCGGAGCTAACAAGCACTTTTGGCACATTTCACTTGTTTCGACTCTCAGATTTTTTTGTTTTTGTTTTTTAAATATAGTTAAACATGATTATTTAAAAAATTGTTGAAATAGTGCAGGCTGATGGCTTCAACAGAAGCAACGATTAACAACCTCGTAGTAGGTCTGTCTTGTCGTTTTATAAGTTATCATTAAAAATCAATTTCCCTATGGAGAAAATGAATGGCATTTTTACTTCCGGAACCTGACTTATTACACTCTATTCCTTTTCTTTTCCCTGTCCTTTTCTATTAATTTCCTCTTTAATTCCTTATTCCTTTCTTTTTCCATTTCTGTTCCTGTCCTTTTCTATCATTTTCTTCTCATTCTGTTCCTTCTTTTCAGATTCCTTTATTGGCCTTTGTCTTTCCTTTTTTCCTGTTATTTCTTTTCTTTACTAGGCCATTTCTGTTCAAATCCTTTTGTCCTTTCCCTTTTATTTCCTCTTTTTTCTTTTTCTTTTGTTCTCGCCCTTTTCCATTTTTTTCTGCTTTGTATTGTCTCCTCTGTCCTTCTACAATCTTCTCTTCACACACCTTTAATTGTGTTCAATGCTGACTACTTCAGACCATTAATCTAGTGAGTGTGTGCCTGTGTTTGTATGCAGTGCGCTGAAAAGCAAAACCTCTCGAACGAACAGTCCTCCAGTTTGAAATGCGGGATTAGATTAAGAACAAACCCATTATGAAGGATTTTCCAAAGGCAGAGAGAATAGATTGAATTCAATCTGTTTTGCGTGTGTGTCTTCATTCTGATAGTGCATCGTGAATACTAAAACTTGGGTTAAAAGCTGTTTATTATCCAGCGTGGTCTGTCTGCTCCTGTGGACAGAATAGTCTCTGCTCTTCCTGTCTATGTTTTATTCTGTATTATTCTCTTTGGCTTATTTTGCTTGCTTGCATTTGCTCCCTAATTATTTCCTCTCAGACGTTTCGATTACTGTGCCATACTTTTCATTTTTTTTAATGGCTTTTAAAAGTTTTCATCATCTTTGACCTATTTTTCTGACTCGCTGTCCTCCTTCCCTCCCTCTCTCTGTCTCTCTCTCTCTCTCTCTCTCTCTCCCACACACACACCTGTTTTATCTCTTATTTTTCATACTCATCGTTTTTCGAGCGTAAGGATTCTGGCTCATTTCAGATTCTGCGTGGTTCTCAGAGTGCATGCTGGGTATTTTCTCGAGGGAACTGAATGACACAGCTTTTCACCTTCAGTTACACTCAAAAGAAGAGTGTGTGGGGAGCCGGACCGCTGCACTGTAGGGCATATCTTGCAGTGACACACATAATGTGAGAGAGGATTGACAGAGAACATCTTGCCCTGCTAAATTTTTCATTTAAAGACTTTAAAAAAAAATCTTTCATAATATATTTTAACTTACATTTATTTTAAGTTAATCTTGAAAACATAAATAATTTAGCATTGGTCAATGCAATCTTTAGCCAATTTTAAAATGAATGTCCATTTTTCATACTATAAATTATAATGTTGTTGATGCCTAAATTCACTTGTAGCATTTAAAACAACTGATTTTAGTTTTTATTAATTTAGTTTTATTTATGATTTTTATATTTTTATATTTTGGTGCTGTCAAATCCATGAATCGTGATTAATCGCAACTGACATAAAATTTTGTAAATATATTATGTGTATGTGTATACACTACCAGTCAAAAGTTTGGAAACAGTAAGATTTTTAATGTTTTTAAAAGAAGTTTCGTCTGCTCACCAAGTCTGGATTTATTTAATTAAAAGTACAGTAAAAACAGTAATATTCTGAAATATTATTACAATTTTAACTGTTTTCTGTTTCAATATATTTTATAATGTAATTTATTCCTGTGATGCAAAGCTGAATTTTCAGCATCATTACTCCAGTCTTCAGTGTCACATGATCCTTCAGAAATCATTCTAATATGATGTTCTGCTGCTCAAGAAACATTTATATATGTACAACTGTGTACATATATATGTATGTATATACACAAACTTTTGTTAGATGTAATTAATCATGATAAATTGATTTGAATATTTTTAATACTTATTTCATATTTATTTAGACAAATAGCATAGAATTTTAATATCAGTAATTTATCAGTCATCATCGGCCATAACATGACAATAACTACCAGCTTATCGGTATAGACGAGAATTTTAATATTGGTATACATCCCTACTAGAGTTGAATCATCAAGATAAATGTTTTATAGATGTTTAACTCTATTTTACTAAAGGATTATATACAAATGTGATCTTAAAAATGTGAATGGCTTGCTTATGCATGGTAAATTAGGATAAAAATCCCTTGCATACACATGCACATACGCACCATCTTATGCTGCAAATACAGCATATTCTCATTTTTTATTTGGAGCTGGTCCAGGTGTGTTAGCTAACTTTCTCCTTTTGCCTTGCTTGGACTACTTTTACATTTCGGTTACCTGAGCATGAAATTACTAGAGTTTCTCCCCATACGAGATGTGCACACCTTGTACTCTCCTACGGTCTAGACACACACACAAAATTCACACTTCAGTACTTTATTGCGGTTCCATTAGCATTTATATTGCTCTTACAGCAGGGAGAGCTGACACTGGTATCATTTTGTTGATTAGGCATGCGCACAAATATCTACCTCAGTCCTGCAACAGTAAATATAGCTTACCTTGAGTGAACTTGTTCTTGTTATATCCAGACTAGACTATTGTAATGCTGCAGCAAGACTGGTCTTTAATGAACCAAAGAGAGCGCATGTCACACCTCTCTTAATCATTTTGCACTGGTTGCCAATAACTACTCGCATCCAATTCAAGGCTCTAATGTTTGCCTATAGAACAACCACTGGCTCTGCACCACTATACTCACTACTTCAGATTTATGCACCCTCCAGAAGCTTGCGTTCTGGCGCCTTGTGGTGCCATCCCAAAGGGGCACAAAATCACTCTCACGGACCTTCTCCTGGTCTGTTCCTGGCTGGTGGAATGACCTGCCACGCTCTATCCGAGTTTTCAAAAAACTGCTAAAGACATATCTCTTTCGTCAACACTTGACCCAGTAATATTAGCACTTACTTTTTATTTATATTTTACTTTTCTTTTTCTTTTTTTCGATTTCTATTCTCTTTCTCCATCTATTTGAATATATATTAAAAAAAAACAAAAAAAAAAACCTTGCTACGAGCACTTTACTGATGAAACTGTGACTTGAAACGGCACTTGCAAAAGCGTCTGCTAAAAGACTAAATGTAAATGTAAATGAACTTGAGTTCACAAAGTGGCCTTTAGGTGCTCCTGAGACCTACTGACTTCAGTGATGGAAACTGAAGAGCTGGTCTAAAACTTTTGCACAAGTCAAACTGAATGGTTATGCAGTTTCTGTGTGTTTATTAACATGAAACACTCTCTGTTTGTCTCTCCTCAGTTGTCGGGCTGTGGGCTGTTAGGTGTGGGCATCTGGCTGTCCGTTTCTCAGGGCAGTTTTGCCACATTCTCCCCCTCCTTCCCCTCCCTCTCAGCTGCCAATCTGGTCATTACCTTGGGCTCCGTCGTCATGGTAACGGGCTTCCTGGGTTGCCTCGGTGCCATCAAGGAGAACAAGTGCCTGTTGCTAAGTGTAAGTCAACACCTACAACTCTCACAATGCACACCAACTAATTGTTAACCCAGGATTATTTTAACCCTGGGTTAGTGTAATCCTGAGTTGTCAGGTTTTGAGATTTCACGTAGTGCATTTGCAAAGCCTGTCTTATTTATGCATATTATGTTTTAATTAGTCCTCTCTGGTTGTCTTCCAAAGGCATACTACAAAAACACTTCATCTTCATACTTCATAACTTCATTTGCTGTCACTGCATTTTTAAACATGTTCTTTCAGGCACTGCAACGAAAGTATGACACTTGATAGTTGTTGTGATGCTACAAAGCACATAAATATTTAATTGTTTCATTTAGGGATTCACAAAAACTTTTTTGTTAGCCAAGACCTAAAATATTTACTTAAGTAGCCTCTGAGATCTAAAGTTAATATTTCAGTAATTTAACAAAACGTTTATACTGTATGTTCATGTCGGTCAGTGGTCACATGACATGCATGTCATTTGACATTTTTTAGCTAATTATTAGCTTTTCATCAACTCATGAACCCACAAATCCCAATTTGGGGTACGTAGTTTATGATTGGTTGTTTTTTGGTAAATATCTTGAGGTAAAATACAGGTTTAAGCATATAGTGTTAAACAACAAAACAATATATTTTTCCTACCTTTAAGACTACCTTTGAGTGTGTCTGTATAGTAAAGCATTTTTACCAGCTGTCCAGAAAATTACTCAACTGGTTGGTGGACCAGTGGACCAATGATGACCTGATTTCTGCACTGATTGTACATTATCCTGTTTATTACAAATAAATAAATAAATGGTCATGAAATATTGATTTAAAGGGTTACTTGATTTAGGGTTACCCAAAAATGAAATTTCTGTAATTAAGTACCTACCCTCATGTCGTTCCAAACCTGTAAGACCTTCGTTCATCTTCAGAACACAAATTAAGATATTTTTTATTAAATCTGAGGGTTTATGAACCACACATAGGCAGCAACGTCATTGCACCTTTCAAGGCCCAGAAAGGTAGTAAAGACATCATTAAAATAGTCCATGTGACTATAGTGGTTCAACCTCAAAGGATTAGTTCACCCAAAAATAAAAATTCTGTCATTAATTACTCACCCTCATGTCGTTCCACACCGACCTTCGTTCATCTTCAGAACACAAATTAAGATATATTTGATAAAAACCGATGGCTCAGTGAGACCTCCATTGCCAGCATTGCTAGATATTGTTGAATAATGTTGTTTTTTTGCCGCACAAAAAGTATTCTCGTCACTTCATAACATTATGGTTGAACCACTGCAGTCACATGAACTGTTTTAAATATGTCTTTGCTACCTTTCTGGGCATTTAAAAGTGTTAATTATCTTGCTGTCAATGGAGGAAATTGGACCCTAAACTAAAGTGTTACCATACATATGCATTAAAAATATATATTCAACTCAGTGGCACAGTTGTCCACTCACAATCACATATTTCACAGTATAACAAGTATATACAGTGTGTCTTCTGTAAAGCACTTTGTTGTATATAAATAATTTACTTACTTATACTCTCTTTTTACTTGTAGTTCTTCATTGTTCTGTTAATTATTCTGCTGGCAGAGCTGATTTTGCTCATCCTTTTCTTCGTGTACACGGACAAGGTACAGTACGAACACCAAGCATCACACACACCCTCTCAATCTGTCTGTTGCACACACACAAACACAGAACTAACCACCCACCGTGCACAGACTCTCATTACCCACACGAATCCTGACAACAACAGCAGCCCACACACCTGCTATCCTGGTTAACACTCAGTATTCTTAAAAGTTTTCTTCATTTCCAAACATAAGCTCTGTAACTCATTTTCAGATTACAAATGCTTTACTTGACTTTAAACTCTCCCGCAGGTGAGCGAGAACGCCAAACAGGATCTTAAAGACGGCCTGCGGCTCTACAACACGGACAATAACGTTGGCCTCCGCAACGCCTGGAACATTATCCAAGCTGAGGTGTGTGTGCATGAGTGCAGGTGTGATATACGGTCATCAGTGACAGTAATGGTGGGTCACAGAGAGTTCAGGTAGTTGATTGGGCCGTGTCTATCCGCAGCTGCTCTCCACAGAATTATGGAAGATAACTCATGAAGCCCTCCAGTATTGAACAATATGCAGGCGTCTGCAAAAATGTTCTTTTTTCAGTGTGGGAATGATGCATCTGAATATTCACTCTGTCTCTCAGTGGGAGTGTTGTGGTGTAACTGGACACACAGACTGGCATGATGCCCTGAAGGAGAAAACGGTGCCAGACAGATGCTGCCAGGAGCACTACAGAGAGTGCGGTCGCAACGCCACTAACATCTTCTGGTCACAGGTACAACGGGGTTTTTTAAAATTTAATTTAATTATTTAATTTATTTTATTTTATTTTATTTACAGAATATAATTTAAGATGTTTTTATGTTTTTATTTCCTTTTTTTTAATTATTATTACTGGAACCTTATTTTAATGCCATTATTTTAATTCATTCTTCATATAATTTTTTATTTTATTCTATTTTATTTTATCTCTGATTTAAACCTCAATAGTGAAAATGCAGACTGGCTAGACTAATTTCTGCCCCTCAATATTATTTTAGTGAATCAGTTGTGTTAATATTAATTTATGTAGGTAGGGATTACAGTTTATTGGGGCAAATAAATGGAAAATTTCAGTTTATCTGGGCATATAAATGAAAAAATCAGTTTAATGATTAATTAGGATTTTTTTTTTTTTAAACTAGATTTTACTGTTTTTGTATAACAACAAAAAACAGTAGTTAATACAAAAATATTTAGTTAAACACTAAAATGTTTTTGATTCATTTGTAGAATCAAAGAGAGTTCTAGCGCTAGTAGTTTATAAGTTATTTAGATGAAATTTCCCTAGACATGTCATTCTAATTAAGGTAGTCATAAATACTTCTGTGATCATCTAGATTAATAAAGTAACTGAGTTATATATTTTAAAGGGTATTCCCCATTTAAATAGCTTTAATGTAGTTAGCTACTCTTTGTTACTAGCTTGTACTGTAGCTGACTGCTTAAAAGGTAGTATGACTATACTTTACTTTAAATTATGAATATCGTGCACATCATACAATTTCAAAACAGCCTCCCCAACATTACTCATTATCTTCATCAGTCTTCTTTCTGACCCTTAGGGCTGCTATGAGAAGGTTGAGGAATGGCTGAACGACAACAAACATTTGCTTGGAACCATCGCGATGTGCGTGCTGGTCTTACAGGTACAAACATTAAGATTACACTCATATTGACATGTTTTGAAAATAGCTTTGCCTCTAATGATGTCACATCCTGTTTGATGCACACCCATGTTGATGTCACTTCCTCTATTCTGCAGTTGCTCGGGATGGCCTTCTCCATGACCTTATACCAGCAGATCCACAGGGCGGGAAAGAAGTACGATGCCTAGAGGAAGCCCAGTGTTACACTACAAAAACTCTTTGAACACCTTATGTATTATTTCAAAGCCCCGTTTCATGCCATCACAAACTATTACCACTGAATTTTTTTTTTAAGTCTATCAGATTTAATTATGTAGAACAGGCTGTTGATATTTTTGCTCAGCTGCTGAGTGGCTAATTTTTTTTTTTGGCCTGAGGTCTAACAGCAACTGTAAGATGAAAACTAATGAAGGGAATACATTGTGAGAAGCAATTATGAATGTTTGCAGTCATTAAGCCGGTCGTGGAAATAGTCCATTAGCGTATGAACTGTATAAAAATGCCCACTTCATGTAAGATTGGACTTTGGAGATCGCAATGCACGTAAAAGGATACGTTCACTATGTCTCTCTTGGACAGTTGCGTACACGTAGACGCAAGTCCCTTTGTTGATGTAATATATCAATCGCATGCTGTATATATTTCACATTGACGTAAGCGTACTGTACAATTGCACACAAACAATCCTTTATCTGATGACTTAAGTGTTAGGGAGAGTGGGGTAAGATGTGTCAACCCCTTAATCTACCAAAAACTGCACAATTTTTGTAATTACATTATCAGAAAGGCTCTAAAGGTATGTTTTTAGCATGTTTAAGTCAAATGCGATTTGTAAATTAAGTATTTGTACATTTTAATTTACGTAAGTTACATAAATTATTTGACTAAATTTGGGCTTTAATTTTTCTGGATATTTTCAAGATATTTCTTTCAATTTCACATTTGAAAATGTGTCACAGCTTACCACACTCTCCCCTACTTTCAGTTAAAATGAGTATGAATGTGTTTATTTGTAAAAAGTATGTTCTTTGTATGAGAGAGAGAGAGAGTCTGGGCTAGTCATCTGCTCGCTCTGGGGCTTTGTGTCCTGGTGACTCTCTTCTCGTCTCTGTCTACTCTCTTTGTTTTCTCGCTCACTGATCTTTTCAAAGTGCATCTGTACTGCCGGGAGGCAAACGAGCTGTCCTGCTCCGCCTACCGTCAGGGAAGAGAGGGAGATGAGATCAAAGGATGCAGGATATAGAGGTTAGGAAATAGAGGGGGAGAAAGACCTAATAACGGCCTCTCCTGAAAACAAACAGTATTGTGCAATGACACCTGAAAGCGTGCAATGAGAGTTAACTTATAAGCCATAACCTCGGCGAGCTGTTTCTGTCATTCTCCTTAAATACATTCCTACTCATAATCAGTTTGTGAGGTCTATAGGTATACTTTAATCCACAGATGAAATAGCTGCATCATTTCAAATTATTGAATTATCTGGATAATTTATTACCATGTGACATATCTGCATTACTGTTTAACCAACATATTATTTTAAATAAAAAGAAAATGTTTTAAATAAACAGTTCTTGTCTGACATGAATATTACAAAATATGTGTTTTCAAAATCTAGGAAAAATATCCAATATTCATATTCCAGCATACATTATAGTTGCTGAATAATAATGATGATTTTTAGGAAATACATTGTGTAAGTAAGCATGTTAAATAAAAAGGTAATTGTGACTTTTTATCTCACAATTGCAAGATATAAAGTCAGAATTGCGAGGTATAGTCAGAATTGCGAGTTGTAAAGTCAGAATTGCGAGTTATTAAGTCAGAATTTCGAGTTGTAAAGTCAGAATTACAAGTTAAAGTCAGAATTGCGAGTTATTAAGTCAGAATTTCGAGTTGTAAAGTCAGAATTACAAGTTAAAGTCAGAATTGCGAGTTATTAAGTCAGAATTGCGAGTTATTAAGTCAATTTAGAGTTGTAAAGTCAGAATTGCAAGTTAAAGTCAGAATTGCGAGTTATTAAGTCAGAATTTAGAGTTATAAAGTCAGAAATGCAAGGTATAGTCAGAATTGTGAGTTATTAAGTCAGAATTTAGAGTTATAAAGTCAGAATTACAAGTTAAAGTCAGAATTGCGAGTTATTAAGTCAGAATTTCGAGTTGTAAAGTCAGAATTACAAGTTAAAGTCAGAATTGCGAGTTAAGTCAGAATTGCGAGTTATTAAGTCAATTTAGAGTTGTAAAGTCAGAATTGCAAGTTAAAGTCAGAATTGCGAGTTATTAAGTCAGAATTGCGAGTTATAAAGTCAGAATTTAGAGTTATAAAGTCAGAAATGCAAGGTATAGTCAGAATTGCGAGTTATTAAGTCAGAATTGTGAGTTGTAAAGTCAGAATTACAAGTTAAAGTCAGAATTGCGAGTTATTAAGTCAGAATTTCGAGTTGTAAAGTCAGAATTACAAGTTAAAGTCAGAATTGCGAGTTATTAAGTCAGAATTGCGAGTTATTAAGTCAATTTAGAGTTGTAAAGTCAGAATTGCGAGTTATAAAGTCAGAATTTAGAGTTATAAAGTCAGAAATGCAAGGTATAGTCAGAATTGCGAGTTGTACAGTCAGAATTGCTTGATTTAAAGTCAGAATTGCGAGTTATTAAGTCAGAATTGCAAGTTAAAGTCAGAATTGTGAGTTGTAAAGTCAGAATTGCAAGTTAAAGTCAGAATTGCGAGTTATTAAGTCAGAATTGCGAGTTATAAAGTCAGAATTGCAAGTTACGAAGTCAGAATTGTGAGTTATAAACTTGAAATTGCGTGTTATAATGTCCAATTGTGAGGGGGAAAAGACTGACGTTTTTTCTCAGAGTTGCGAGTTTATATCTCATAATTCTGACTTTATAACTCGCAATTGCGAAAAAAAGTCGCAATTACCTTTTTTTTTTATCTATTTAGTGGCGGAAACAAGCTTCCACGTAAATCAATGCATGTCTTGTGGCCAGTTTGATAGTTTTTTTAATGCTAGTTTTATAGAGTGCAAACTGTATTCGTCTATTGGCTGTCTAGTAACTCGCACACCATACGATGTCCAGATAATTGATCCCTTTCTCAAACGGGATGCTCTATTAGGTAACCAGGAAATAAGCTAGCTGAGTCACATCCTGTGTTTTTCTATAATGAATGTCCTTGCTGAAATATTTAGCATTTTTGTAATACATTCTGCAAGACACTGACTGTACAGAGACCTTGGACCTTTATCTGTTTGAAGGATCTTCTAGTGAGATGGTTCTGGTAGCTAAAGAGTTGTACTGCTAGTCTGGAGCATGTTTCTGTATACTTTAACACACTTGCTTCACGTTTAAAGCGCTCTTAAGTTTTATTAAAGCATAAAAGGAATCAGGTAAAGTAAAACAAAACAGATATATTTCAACAACTTTATACAGCTCAAAATACACAACAATACAAAATACAAAGTAGAAAACTGTACTGTCTCTTGTTCTCCTCAGAAGAGAGACGGACCTCTCTGTAATACATAAAGGAAGGGCCTTTGTTGTCTCATTTAGATCTGCTGTGTGATGTTTGGCATTAAGATGAAACCAAAGCTGCTGTCTAAAGAAGCTCTGTGTTGCGGTAAGGCTCATTGTCTCCATCTGTTGGCCAAATGTTAGATATAGCTGTGTGAATGTTAGTGTGTGAAAAACATAACTTAAAAATGAAGATATATATGGTTTCAGGCTCATTTTGCAGTGTATGTCAGTGGTTTCAATAGTTGACACACCTGATTCAAATGTGTCTCTAATGCCCCTGTGCTTGGACGGAGGTGTGTGGTTGAGATTTTTGTACAATGAGTATATTATGCATTTCAGAGAGCAATGTCTTGTGGTATCTTTGCTTTTGACATGTCCTCGCAGTATATATGTGGCGCAGTTACTTTAATTTTACAGAGAGAGATTTCCTGCTTTTTGATTCACACAGAGTAAAAAAGCAGAAGACCCTACAGAGATATGTTCTGAGACATTTGACGGGGGACGGCTGTAAATATTGAGAAACTGAAAAAGGAGTGTCAAAACACTGAAAACTCCATGAGTATTTGTCTCTTTTTCTTCATCAGTGGTGGTCCTCTTTTTTTTCCAGTTATCCCCAAACCCATCTCTCTGACTGAGAAGACTTCAGCTGTACTGACTCACTGTTGTCTCCATCTGCCTGCAGCCAAACAAAGGTAAATAAAATGATGAAATGACAACAAAAACTACACAAAAGCTGTATGTGTGGCATGCTGTCTATGAATTAGTTTGTCTTATTTTGTAAACTTAATTTTCTCATGATCTCAATTTCAACAAAAGTTGTTTTCTTAAGGTCTTGTTTGTATTTTTGATCAAATGAATGCAGCCTTGCTGCAGCAGAAGAGACTTCTTTCAAAAACATTCTTTCAAAAAATCTTACCGACATCAAACTTTTAAATGGTAAAAAAATTACAATTTGACACAAAATCTGGTGGTGGCATCAAACTCGCAACAATTAACTGACCTTGCTTGCGATAGCTTTCAGTTTACCCAATAAGGAAGGAGTATTTGAGTAAACAACATCGTCCTCATTCTCCTCCCCCTCCCCCTCTGCTAGTGCACAGCTGTCCGCTGCTGGCAACTCACAGTCCTTATTGGCTGACATCACTAGTCTGGAGTATTTATATTCAAGCCTGTTCAAAAAAATGAAACGGTGACAAAAATTAAAAAGCAATTTTTTTACATCTGAAGCTAAATTTCCATTGACCGCTTGTTACCTCTTGTTCTTTTTCCAGAAATAGCATGTGAGAGAAACCAAAAGGGCAGCCATGAAGGCTCCGCCCCCAATTCCCGCCTTCACCCATAGGCCAACCACCTCACAGTGGGCAGAGGTCTTGTTCGGGAGCGGAACCCCTTTGCTGCAGAGTTTTGGTTCGTTCCACACATAAAGGGTGTCCTGTTATGAGATGAAATGAGTGAAAGCTCAGGAAGATAAATTCAACTAGATGAATTTGTGGTACAATTAGAGATGTACCTGCACTCCTCCTTTGCACGCTCCTTCTATCGAGTGATAGTCGGTTTCAGTGCAGAGAGGACAAGCACTGGAGCTCTCCCAGAGGAAATGAAACTCACAGCCATTACATGTCCCGGCTGGGCACTTGCTAAACACACAAACACACAATCAGGAGTGATGTTGCTTCAGCTTTTACATCTTCAGACTAACAGCATAACTTGGAGTATGATATTGTTTTTACATAACTAAATATTTAAACTGAAAAATATTTTGGAAACAATATTGTGAGTTACTTTATAGTTCCAAAGTACTAGAATCAACGATTACGTGTCTCCAAGAAACACAAACTAGTGGTGTGGCATTCATGATTGAATCAATGTTTTTGAATGAATCTATTAAGTGAATAATTCAATGATTCACTACAAAAGTCACTTGTAACCATTTACTGGTGTTACCATGTAAGAAATGAAGAAAGAGTTGCTAGAAAAACTAAATGCACAGACTGTCTGTCTAGAACACACAAACAGTCAAATTCAAAAGCCAGAACAAATTTTTTAAAACAAAAGAAATTAAAAAACGAATCACAATTATTATTGTTTTTTGTGATTAATGTGTTTCCGCATTGTCTTTTCTTTAAGCAAAGGAAATTGTTTGTAAATGTAATTAATCGGTCTGGCAATTTTTGTGGATGACATTTGTAGCACATTTCAATGCATTCCTAACCCAACACACTCACATAATCAGCATTTCTCATTTCACACATGGGAAATGTAAACTTAGAAAAGCAAATCTGCAAAAATTCGATATTCATTGCATATTAGCAACTGGCTTGCAAACCTCCACTGATATTCATATTAGCATATATATTAATAATGGAGTTTCACTCATGAGAGATCATTTGTTGAGCTTTGATAATAATTCACCATATACAAAGAACGCAAATGACTTCTGTTACACATTCCATCTGGGTTTTATTTATAAATAAATTAATCCATAAAGAATGTTTTTTCTCCATTTACTGAGCTACTCTGCTATGCACATTTTAATGGAACATTAAATGGAAAAAAGTTATGTCAAACTGAATAAATGCATCCTAAAATACTATACATAGATATAATAATATACATAGATTTGTGAACAAAAAAAAAAGAAAACACACGAACCTTGGCACAGTGAGCTCCCCGCGTGAGCTCTTTTCAGGACTGCAACGCAAAGTCACGACTGTGCTACGGCCGTTCAGACAGGATGCTGTGGGCTGTGGAGAGCTGAGAATTGGGGTGTTATTAATATAATATCATTGCACCCATCAGCTAAGCATTTTTAACAATTTAATCTTTCTCCATTTACCGATAGAAGAAGTTGATATCTGGAACTTTCCGTGACAACTCAGGGAAGAGGTCTGAGCTGACAGTGACCCCATCCAGATTGTTATCAACAGAAGCTCCTGAGAAATGGAAGCATGAAGGAAGTTAGACACAAGTAAGCAATTCAGACACTATTCTGAAGGGAACTAAACACAAAACAGCCTTTATCGTAGATCAGGAGTTCTCAAATCTGGCACTCAGTATCCACTTTCCTGCAGAGTTTTGCTCTAACCCTAATCAAACACACCTGAACTAGCTAATCAAGGTATTCTTATTACTAGGGCTGTGTCTAAAATCGCCCCCTGTACCCTTAAATAGGGCACTGTTTGAGGGGACAGCCATTTGTAGTGTCGTCCAAAGCCATAGTGGATATTACTGAGTGCATTCATTCAATCCCATTATTCATCACAATAATGAGTGTACAACTGATGTATGCTCAGCGGCTAAAGAATACCCATAATGCAATGTGAGGGTCGTGCTGAATGAATTCCCACGTCTCGCCAGAAGATGGCATCTGCAGCTAAATTATCCATTCATCCATTTTCCAAACCGCTGGTCCAATGTGGGTACAGAGTTATAGGCAGGTGAGTTTTATCAAGATTGGAGCTAAACACTGCAGGAAAGTGGATCTTGAGGGCCAGAGTTGAAAACCCCTGCTGTAGATTATTGCAGATTAAGGGTTTCACTGTGACAAAGGCATTGACACAGGCTTGACACTGATCCCTGAGCAGACTCACTTAGAGAAGGAGATAACAGACTGACATCAATTACATTAAAGTAATTTAACATACACTCCCATTCAAAAGTTTGAATTCAGAAAGGATGCATTAAGACATTTATAATGCTACTAAAGATTTCAAATAAATGTTCTTTTGAACTTTGAACTTATCAAAGAATAAAAAATGTATCATAATTTCCACAAAAAAATATTAAGGAGCACAATTGTTTGCATTGATAATAATAAGAAATGTTTCTTGAGCAGCAAATCAGCATATTCAAATGATTTCTGAAGGATCATGTAATGCTGAAAATTCATTTTTCCCATTACACGAATAAATTATATTTTAAAATATATTAAAATAGAAAACTGTGATTTTTTAATAATATTTCAAAATCTTGACCAAATAAATGTAGATTTAGTGAGCTTTAGAGACTTTTTAAAATATCTCACCATCCCCAAACTTCTGAATGGTAGTGTAAGTTAAATTACATTAAATAAGGTTACAGATCACATAATCTCACCAAGGAAAGTGTCAGCCAGGCTGATGGACTGAGATGACAGGGCTGTTCTGAAGCCCCGCCCATCTGCAGGAATGATGGTAGATTGGCACACAAAAGTCTCAACGAAATTGTTGAGGTCAGCGGATTCATTTTGCACATCCTTACTGGACAGATCTGTGACATTGTCAGTGCACACCGCCACCTTTTTCCCCTGCGGCAGAGAATAAAATATGCAAGTTGACTTTGTAGATAATCTTAAGAACTGAAAAAAGCAATTGTTCCTGTTTCCTATTAAAGCAATCTATTATTAGCTAGACTGAAGTCAGTTAAAGATAGAGATGTTTGTATGTAGGAGTACCTCAGCTCCACATAGACTGATATTAAACTGGTGGTAGTATTTGGTTCCTTTGGAGGTGAAACTAGGCCCATTCATGATTGACCCCACTGAACTTAAGGCACTCAAGTCGTAGGTCAATGTTCGGTTCTGATCCATATGCGAAAAGGTGCAGTCGTTAAAACACACAGAGTGCTCCTGGACACACACACACACACAAAAAACACACATTTTGGATGTTACACTGTTATACATATAGTCATGCATTTCCTCTGGTTTAACACTTACCTTGTTGCTTCTGCTACCAGGACCGCAGGGCTGACAAGCCTCTTGCCCATAGATGTGATGTCCGGAGAGGAAGGTGTTGGGCGGGCACTCCTGGCACTGGTTAGTGTCTTTGTTGATGAAGTGTCCAGCAGGACAGGGGACACAAGAAGAGCCGTCCTGCTGACTCATCATTGCACAGGCGTGGCAACCAGACGCTGAGCCATCCATCGCATTAGTCACTGTGATCGAGTAGATCTTTGCAATGTCATTTACATATTGACGCACCTGGGAGAGAAAGACAGCGAATAAAAACGTTTTCCACGTAACAAAAAGGTATTTTAGACTAATTTTTTGGAATACTTGCATCAATGGCTTTGTTGGTACGTTGGAAAGCCCATGTGTAAGACACAGAAGCATTTTTGGTCATGATGTGGGTGTACGCTTGTCTCTTTTTACTCCCTACCCATGATTCCACAACATTTGTGCTCTTCCTGTTTACATCCTACAGAGAAAACATTGATTCTGTAAATAATTTGCCTCTTGCTGAATTAAATATGCAACATAGTGAGGTCATGTGACAGTGCAGGATACTACATATTTTATTTATCTTTGCATACAGCATAATGTTTCACACTGTTTTTTGTTTGTTTGTTTATTTGTCTTACTATCATAAAATAGAGTTCACAGTCTGCGCTGCAGTTGGTCTCGAAGATAAACATGATTCGGCCAAACTCAGTAGCTGAAGCATCGTCCACAGAAGTAGGAAGTCTAAGAGAGATATAAGATGAGGTAATCTGTAAATGTTCTTCGCACAACTAAAATTTTTACACTAGAATCATAGATCTGACTCACTTGAATCCAGGCACTCGTAAATTTAAGATGAGGTAATCGTTATCTGAGCCACCCACTCCACTACGAATATGGTCGCCAGCCACCTCCCAACCTACAGAAGCAAATGTGCATATATATATATATATATATATATATTTAATGTAATAGTTTAAAGGCACAATATGTAATTTTCGCCACTAGAGCTCACTTATTTAAAAAAAGGCAACTTGATGTAGCGGTGAATGAGCGTGGAATCATGGGAGTGGTTTTTCTCCACAGCCGATGGAAAAGAATCCTACAGACTTGGGCAGAAATCATGTTCATGGGTGAGCTAATGTATTAAAGTTTTACTAACGTTATGGTGATATTAAACGGAACGAAGCCGCTGGAGCGAATGCTAATAATAGACACCTGCGATACACACCCAGTGGAGATTTTATTATGCTTATGCTGCAGTCGGCCACTTCCGCTCTTTTAGTTGCATATGTGGGATAACACAGCACTGTTTTTCATGGTTAAAACAATCATGCTAAATACATTGAGTGTGCTGAAAGTTATGTTATAACGTTACTCTGTGCGTTACTCCTTTTTGCACTTTGCGTAATCTAGATCGATATTAGCAAAACTGGAAATCGAGGGAAGTGCGGATATGACGTCATTGACAGGCGACGCAATGACACGGTCCATGTCCTAGTTAAAATTGCTGATTTCTCTGGATTTAAACATTGCTGGAAACATTTGGGATAATGTAAGTACACAAGTCAACAAAATATATAACATTGTTCTAGTGGTTCTTGTGGTTTTTGGATATTTTAATCTAAAAATCTTACATATTGTGCCTTTAATGTAATAGTTTTAGTCAACAATAACAACACATTTATATAGCAACATTGAGATATATATATATATATATATATATATACATATATATATATATGTATATTAAAGATTTTAAGTAAAAATACATTTAAATATGACATACATATATGACATAAATATACACAATTTGTACACTTACCATTCATTTCATCACATTTGGAGTTGCCCACATTAAAACAAGATGTTTTCATATTCCTTGGAAGGATGTTCCACCACTTGTATTCATATCCTAATGAAGGTTCAGTTCCTCCCGGGCATCTTTGACATTCTGTGCCAAACGAAATCTCCTCCATTACAGTTCCAGTAAACCAAACGTGTTACTTAATCATACACATGAGTATGTATCTATGTTTACGTGTGTGTCTATATACCTGCGGTACCATCAGAATAAGTCCCTTGTGGGCAAGGTAAACAGGTGGAAGAGTTGTGCATGTAGAAGCCTGGATTACAGGGTGGACAGTCCTCCTTCTCTCCAGAAGGGGGCAGAGTCACAGCACCAGTCACATTCTCCACGCACACCTGAGGCTCCACCCACCTGTACAATATCTGGGTCTAAAATGATACAGCAATATTAACCATTAACAGATTATCCACATAACATTTACAACAAAACACATTCTGCATTATATCCTACCTTGCCTTCACTATCACAGGCTGTGTGTATTTGAAAATAGTCTTTCTCTGAACAAGGAGGCCTCTCTTTACACTGCGACCATCCCTCCTCTAGAACACGCACACATGTAGAAAAACATTGTACACAAACGTGAGCTGAGAAAATTGCATTTTAGTTACGGGATTGTGTTTGATTCATGCTAAAATGATCACAATAAGCCATGTAGCTCATTTAGCACAACAAAGAATGATTTGTTTGCAATCTTACGGGAATACTGTGTCTCAGTGCAATGTGTACACGAACTGGCTCCCTTTCCAGAGTAAGTATTCCTGGGACAAAGGTCACATGAGGAAGAGCCTGGAGTTTTACTGAAGGTGCCCGGCCTGCACGGAAAACACTCTGACGTGTACGCCACACCTGCTCACAAAACATGTATATATAAAAAAAGATTTATTTGTCTTTAAGAAGGGTATGAGTCACATAAGTAGGTATTATTTCGGCAGAATCTCACACCTTCGATCTGGATGTTCTTCAAAAGGACCGGCTTCACTGGTTTTCCACCCAAGAGCATTCCTGTGGTTCTCCAATACATAATATTCGTTCCTGACTTCAGATTTACCTGTGACATACAAAAGCTACATTACGGCTTTTTTTGCCTTTTATTATGATAGAACAGTATGTAGACAAGTTAAGTGAGAGAGAGGACAGGATCAGGAAAAGTCTGCGAGCCAGGACTTGAACTTGGGTCACTCGAGATGAAACTGTGCTATATGTCGGTGCGCTGCCCACGAGGCTATCGGCTTTGACCAAATCATTCAATATTAATAAAATATGCAGGATCACTAACCGTATGGGTTCCCCATTCTCCACTAGTGGTGAGTTTGATCCATTTCTCACTTCCTGTCTGGTCCATCTCTTGACATTGGTCATTCTGAATCTGCACCAAAGGTTATTTTGGAGTTTATATTTTCACTTACAACACATTTGTAGAATAAATTGCAAGATTTATAAAGTAAAACACACAAAAAACTCGAAGAAGACGTTGCTGTCGACATATTGATAGTCAAAGGAGACAGATCCCTGCTTCATGAGATGCACCGCGTACACCAGCGACACTGTGCAGTCGTCACGATTGGATTCCAAGTGAGTTCCCTGAGCTGTCCATGAAGAACTGCAATTGAACAACATAATGTAAACAGATAGATCCAGATCTGTAGATTGCAAAGGCTTAGAGAATAGAATAAGCTGATATATATGCAGAATATACACAGATCAGGTATAACATTATGACCACCTTCCTAATATTGTGTTGGTCCCCCTTTTGCTGCCAAAACAACCCTGACCCATCGAGGCATGGACTCCACTAGACCCCTGAAGGTGTGCTGTGGTCTCTGGCACCAAGATGTTGACAGCAGATCCTTTAAGTCCTGTAAGTTGCGAGGTGGGGCCTACATGGATCAGACTTTTTGTTTGTTCAGCACATCCCACAGATGCTCGATTGGATTGAAATCTGGTGAATTTGGAGGCCAAGTCAACACCTGAAACTCATTGTTGTGCTCCTCAAACCATTCCTGAACCATTTTTGCTTTGTGGCAGGGCGCATAATCCTGCTGAAAGGCTGTTAGCCTCACAGCCACCAGGGAATACCGTTTCTATGAAAGGGTGTACATGGTTGCAACAATGCTTAGATAGGTGCTACGTGTCGAAGTAACATCCACATGGATGGCAGGACCAAAGGTTTCCCAGCAGAACATTGCCCAAAGCATCACACTGCCTCCACCGGCTTGCCTTCTTCCCATAGTGCATCCTGGTGCCATGTGTTTCCCAGGTAAGCGACGCACATGCACCCGGCCATCCATGTGATGTAAAAGAAAACGTGATTCATCAGAACAGGCCACCTTCTTCCATTGCTCCGTGGTCCAGTTCTCATGCTCACGTGCCCACTGTCGGTGCTTTCGGCGGTGGACGGGGTCAACATGGGCACCCTGACTGGTCTGTGGCTATGTAGCCCCATACGCAACAAACTGTGATGCACTGTGTATTCTGACACCTTTCTATCAGAACCAGCATTAACTTCTTGAGCAATTTGAGCTACAGTAGTTCATCTGTTGGATCGGACACACAGGCCAGCCTTCACTCCCCTTGTGCATCAATGAACCATGACCCTGTTGCCGGTTCACCACTGCTCCTTCCTTGGACCGCTTTTGATAGATACTGTCCACTGCAGACGGGGAACACCCCACAAGAGCTGCAGTTTTGGAGATGCTCTGACTCAGTCATCTAGCCATCACAATTTGGCCCTTGTCAGACTCTCTCAAATTCTTACGCTTGCCCATTTTTCCTGCTTCTAACACATCAACTTTGAGGACAAAATGTTCACTTGCTGCCCAATATATCCCACCCTCTAACAGGTGCTGTGATGAAGAGATAATCAGTGTTATTCACTTCATCTGTCAGTAGTCATAATGTTATGCCTGATCTGTGTATATTTTGGTTTGGCCTGTAACTTAGCACTGACTTGTTGCAGGTCATTGAGTCATCCCCTGAACCTCCTGAGTCCATGTATGTGGCCAGACTGCTGAATCCCGCAGGGATGGAATCCCACTGATCGAAACGCACACCGCTGCCCAGCGAATAAGAGCCAGCCGCACATGATGTACACTGCTGGGATGACATCTCTAAAAACTCCCCAGCTTCACAAGAAAAGGCTGTACAACAAGTAAGAACAGACCGTGTTTACATACTGATGCAATAAACTCTTAAAAATAAAAGTTCTTTATTGGCATTGATGGTTCCATGTACATTTTAACATTCATGTAACCTTTCCATTGCACAATATGACTTTTATAGTGAAAAAAGGTACTTTAGATTATTAAAATGTTCTTCACACTAAGACAAAAAAAGGTTCTTTGGGGAACCAAAAATGGTGGTTCTATGGCATTACTGCGAAAATCTTTTGGAGCCTTTATTTTTAAGAGTGTTTTCATAAAAGCATTTAAATGGCATGAATGTTATTGCTTTTGATAACTAAATATAAAACCAAGGAACTGCTCTTGGACCTTTTCTCAAAACTCACATCAGCATTTTTTTCTGATCTATTTTTGCAATGACTTGTGGTTTCAGTGTGATTTTGTGTATGTATGAAGTATCCAAATACTTTTTTTTTATCTTCATTTTGAACAACACAGTGTGCTTGGGCTTTAAATTAAATGGCACTTGGTTTGATATTTGAAGTAATGTAATGCATTTTCATTAAGCGTGTTTATATTTGGTTGTTTTCTTACTGCAGTCTGTGCCTCTGACTGGCTCTGGTAGGCCCATGCAGCTCCCCTGTCTGTGAGGGATGGCAACTCTCCATCTGGAGCCTGTGCTGTCACACTCTGTGTACTCGAAATAGTATTCTGTCTGAAACACATGCAGATATCGACATATTCAGACATTTACATTAAACACAAGTTATGGTCATTAAAGGTGACTATATCTGTTTTTTGTTCATAAACCAGCAAGAAAAAGATGAATATGTGTATCATATTCTTTTTGGTAATGTTATTATACTACTTAACATATGTCTGAAAGATATACACATTGACATATTCAGATATTTACATCAGTAAATTGTTTTTTACATTTTGTAATAGTATTTCATTTGGTGGCAAAACACAATGATTATTTTATATGAGCCACTGGCACAGCTCTATCAACTATCATTCTGTGTGTGTGTGTGTGTGTGTGTGTGTGTGTGTGTGTGTGTGTGTGTGTGTGTGTGAATATGATGGGAGGGGGGATTGGGACGATCTGCCTTCTGTCCCCGGACGGTCACCAGGGCAACGGCCAGGAGCCCTGTAAATGTTGTCATGACGATCAGTCATTGCTAATGTTTGTGGATGTAATGAATTGGAGTCTGATATACACTGATAACAACCTGAAATAACGAGGCCACTAAATACCTCCTGTGTGCGCGCGTCTTTGTTGACAGATCTGTTATGCAAATCAGTGTGTTCAATGCCTTAAAACACAGTGATTGTTCTCCTCTCCTTTAGGGGCCTTCTACACACACAAAAGCCAAATCTACTGGTCAGGGAAGAGTGCATGCCATGTTTTAAATTACATAACTTGGTATAACACCATAAATGCTGTATAATATAGTGCAATGAAGTAGCTGGCTACACTGCCTTCAGTAAGGTGATGAATACATCCCCCCTGGAGGTGCTTGTCATCTGGTAATGCTTGGTTACAGCACACCCATTATCACTAATGATGCACCTGCACCTGCACCTGCCACTGTTGCCCCAGCCTCCCTCACATATGCTCTTAAAGGAACAGTTCACCCTTAAATGAAGATTCTGTCATCATTACTCACCCTGTGTTGTTCCGATCCCATATTTTACATATAAGAACCCTTATTTTAGATGTAAAGAATGTTTTTTTATACATTAAAAGCAAATGGAAAATGAGGCTGTCGTTCTGAATCCATCTTTTTATTTGTGGCCCTTTAAGATGCGCGTCTTTGTATGCAAATATGGATGAGGTAAATCGGTGTATATGTACAACACCACAGTCTTTTTAAATCAAATGGAGGGTGGAGATCAGGAGAGGTCATTCGGGTTTCATAAAAATGTTTGAAGTTCATATGAATCCATTTTACAAGCGCTTAAGCAACTGCAGCGCATAACGCACAATAATCGAGCTGTCATCTGATTGGTCAGCTGAGCACCGCGTCATCATATTATAGGATCCTCGTCCGTCTCAGATCTAACCATTTTATTATGTCAAAAACAAACATTTTTTTATCGCGTATTTTGTGTAACCATTATGTTTTTGTATTAAACATTAATGATACATAATAATAACAACGTCCATTAAAGGCAGTTTTAGAAGCTCAGTCATATATATCATCCGTATAACATTTTAGAATTATTTTTTAAATAGTTCTAAGCAGAAACCACATTTGTCTAGGTTGTGACTGGTTTAAAATGGTCGTCATATTTAAAATATATATGTTTGATAAAAAAGGTGTCATGTTGCCGTTTACCTCTTTACACTGTGGCAGGTTGCCTGACGCTCGTGCGCAGAGGAAGAGGGTTACAAAGCGCACAAAATAACAGGATGTCCAAAGCGCCCTCTTCTCCATCTCATAAAGGCAGGAATTTAAGGAAAACAAGAGATGCTAAGGATCCGAATAAAGATAACGAGGTTTCGCGATGTCTATGCATAAACTACAGACTGAAAGGCGAACACGCTGCTATCCGTTGAACGATAAGCTCCTACTGTAGTTGCGCTTATGGGGCTTTGATTGACAGGGAGCGTCTGACGTCACGTTTGTCTAGTCTCCCAGTGCCAGTTCACATGGCATCTTTTATTTAGGCCAAGTTAACCTTTTTGTAATCTGAAGTATTTCGGATTCACAAATGATAATGTTCCACTAATAAAAAAATACTGTGTATTTATAATATAAATACATTAGCTAATACAATGCTTGCCATATGGTTGTTCAATGGTCTATAATAATTGTTTTGCATAATGCATAAGTTGAACACTCACACAATGCTCTTTTATTATTTACAGTGACCCTCAGTAATAAAGTCATGCTGGAAGAGCACCAGAGAGACAATGCACAATAAATAATTCATTTATATTACACCATTACACAATCTCATTTATTGTCAGGATGTAAACAAAACAAGTTAACCAGCAGGAATACAGTGCAATTAAGTGGAAATTCATTACATAAACATCTGCATCTATCTATTGTGTATGATTTTTTTTTTTTTTTTGGCCTATGCAATCTTGTAAGAATATCACCAGTGATTAAAATAATTTTCACACTTTATATGTTTGATTTTTATATTCATTCCAAAATTGTTGCAGCTTCATTTAAAAAAAAGAATTTTTTTTTAATCAAGTAGGCTGCAGTATTTTATATCACATTTCAGCTGATAAATATTCTTACAGTGTTTTCCCAGATAAATAAATAAATATTTTATTTGTTCATAAATGTTCATTGCTAAAGACTTGATTTGGACAACTTTAAAGGCAATTTTCTCAATATTTTGATTTTTTTTTTTTTTTTTTTTTGCACCCTCAGATTCCAGATTCTCAAATAGTTGTGCCTCAGCCAAATATCATCCTATCCTAAAAAAACATATATCAATGGAAAGCTTATTTATCTCAATTTCAAAAAATGTACCATTATGACTGGTTTTGTGGTCCATGGTCACATATACTATTCTTTTTTTTTTTTTTAATTGAAAATGAAAGGTTACAGGTATTAACAGTATGAAATAGCCTAAGGAGGGCATATGGACATCATCACAAGAGGTTATAAGAACTACACAAATCAACAAAATATAACATTTTGTCATCGTGAAAAATTAAAGGTTCCTTACAACAAACTCAAGGATGTTATTTGTTTTCAAAGCCTTCAAGTTCAAAGGTTTTAACACATTCTTAAAGGAAGTAAAAAGCTTTATATCAGAGGAGAACATTCTACAATTGGGATTACAGTGAACTGGTCTGGCTTTGTGAAGAAAAAATGTACCCAGAAGACAAAGTAATAATACAGTATAATCAAGATATGCCAAGTTAGATTTGAATAAACCCAAGAATCAACAGCAGATGGCGCTGCTGATACGGCCACTAATCTGAAAGCGTTTCAATACATCAGCTGTAATTCAAATACGTGTGTTTAACCTTCATAGTAAAATCTTAAACTCTACAAACGAGTATTTTCGAGATATAAGGTGACAAGCCATACAAACGTGCATTTTAGACGGACAGACGCACACTTCAGCAAAAAAAAAAAAAAAAAAAAAAAAAACCGGAAGTCACCACAGGGCTTCTGTAGACACTTCCGCTTTGACTGAGGAGAGGAAGAAAAAAAAAAGCGTATTTTCCTCCATCCTGGTATTTGCCTTCATCCTGGTCACTGCGAAGTCCCCGTACCCAAAACAGGAAGTAAGTACCAAAATCATAGCTAAATTTCACTTTCGCTCACCCTTGTGCGCTGGACCTGTATTGTTTTATTATTTACATAAAAAAAATAATGCACCGACATCGAATAAATGTCGTCGATACTTCACGGCTTCATGTTGCACATAAACATGGCGTCTCATTATTCCTCATCTGCTTTTATTAAATGAGCAGATAGTTTGTTCACAGTAGCAGTTTGTTCACAAAAATGTTTTAAATGAGGTCTCGAGTCGTGCATTTGTGTGTTTCATTCAAGTTTGCATGGATCTATGGTCTTATGGATCTATGTTGAAATATATACAGCAGCAAACTGTCTGAATTAAAATGCTAACATTTTTACATTAGTATAATGAATATCCAGTACAATACAAATAAAGTGTTTACACTTATTTTTAGCACATTATAAGAGAGTCTGTCTGTGTTCCTATTAATTGACCTGTAGGTTGAGCATGAACACAGGGGATGTCCCGGCAACTGTGACCCTTGAATCCGTCAATTCTGTCACATTTACTCAGGACACTGATGGAAACATAATTCTGCACTGCCCTCAAAATGGTAAAACACACCCCTCCCCACAACCTGTGATTGTACTTTATTATAAGTATTTGTTTATATAATATTCTTGCATGGTTTGGACATGTAGATGGGGAGGACCTGGGTTCAGATGGGACCTCTGAACCTGTTCACAAACGACTGCGACTGTCCAATGAAGATGGAGAAGACGCTCAGGACTCTACCTCAACGGAGTACTCTGTTGTCACTCTGCCAAGTGAGTAGAAACGCACATGGACATGTTTGTACACAGTTTATACCTTTAAAGGTGACATGTATATGATAATGCAAATATTTTCCTGAATACTCTCACTGTCAGCCATTGGTCAGTTAAACAGATAGTCACGGCCCAAATGCCTTTAATTGAGCTGATGTTGATCAGCTTAAAGGTAGGGTAGGCAATTTTGGAGAGGCTAGCAATAGCAAGCTAGCTTTGAAAGCATTAAATGCTACCCTCCCTTCAGAGCATCTTGTAATTACGGTTACAACATGGCATGAAAGCAGTATAAGCTTGTTGTTTTGGTTCAGGAGGAACTGTAAAGGTGTCTGCTGTTTGTTTGTGCGCTCTGTGTCTCTGGAAATACATACGCTGATAGACATTGTATCATTGCATTTGGACCGAATGAACATTTTTTTTGTCCTGAGACTTCCACAGAAGATATATGTACTTTTTTTTAATATTTAGACCACTTCTATTTATTGCTATCAGGATGTGAAGTGAGTTTCAAGAAGAATAACAAAAGGTGTTTATGCAAAAAATTGCCTTCCCTACCTTCAATATTTAAAATAATGCTTTAATTAAAAATTTAATGTAATATTTTTACATACATATCTATATATCATGTCTATATAATAAATAATGGCATTTATTTACGGGATAATATTTTAATATTTCATTTAAAATGATGAAAGATGGATATTTTTTGTGCTGATTTCAGTTACAGAAGGTGATGAAAGTTTTGAGGTGACAATGACTGCTACAGAGATGAGAGATGCGGAGCTGGAATCGGATGATCCTTCTGAAACACCGGTAGAAACCCTAGTTCATATATTTAGGAGTACATACTGCTTAGCCGATTAGCTGCTTAGTTTTTGTAAGAAAAATATCCATATTTAAAACTTTATAAATTCAAATAACTAGCTTCTGGCGGACCGTTTAGTATACATTATTTATTTATTTTAAATAATCCAGACAGATGTAAAACTTGGTTTGTCAACAGGATAAGGATTCTTCTGTGCAAAAGAAAGGTGAAGATGTATCAGCTGTCAGTCAAGCCTGGTTCACCACGAAAGAGGATAAAGACACACTGGTTAACAAGGGTAAGTTTGGCATATTCTGCATATATACAGATCTGTATTATCATACAAACCCAGCATAAAAAATATAGGATCTGATATCAGTATGCACAGTCATAGTATCTGTCATATATCCCCAGGTCACAAATGGAAACAGGGTATGTGGTCAAAAGAGGAGATTGATCTCCTGATGAGCAACATAGAGCATTATCTAAAGGTGAGCATGCTTTATGAATGCATCACATTTGCCATCTTTGATTTGCACCCTCACTCTTCATCCGTCTGTGCTTCCAAACTCAGAACCGAGGAATCCAGGACCCTGCGGAGATCATCTTTGAGATGTCGAAAGAGGAGCGAAAGGATTTTTACCGCAGTATAGCGTGTGGTTTGAACAGACCGCTGTTTGCTGTATACAGACGCGTATTACGAATGTACGATAACCGAAACCACGTAGGCAAGTAAGGACATAGTTGATATTATTTGTCTGTTAAAACAGATTAACAAATCATATATACACCAAAAATGTCTGTTGTAATATTTGATATGTGCTTTTCTTGTCATTTAGATACACTGATGAGGAGATTAATAAATTGAAAGAGTAAGTTGAACCATGAATCTTGAATGTCATGAAGTGTAATCTGAATTTGCGAGTCTACATTGTCAGATTTTCGGTGTGTATTTAGGCTGAGGGAGAAACATGGAAATGACTGGGCTACCATTGGAGCGGCACTTGGCCGGAGCGCATCGTCTGTGAAGGACCGCTGCCGACTCATGAAGGACACATGCAACACTGGTCAGTTTTTCCAAATCTTCATTTCAATGTTTTCTATTATTAGTTTCTATTGTATAAGTTTTCTGTTATACTAGAAGAAACGTGTCTGTTTGAAAGTATATTAAAAATGCATTTATATATATATAAAACAGAGAAATGTATTTTATCATTATTACAAGTTTTAAAAAAAAAAAAAATCATTATATATATTTTTTAGTTTATTTTTTAATTATTATATAATTTCTATGTCTATATATAGAAATGTATATTATCAATTTTATTAGTTTTAAAAATATATTTTTATAATTGTATAGTTTTTTTTTAATAAATGTATGTTTTTTAAATAATGTATTAAAGAACTTTAAATGGTTGTTATATATTATATCATTTTTAATTTATTATATATAGAACATAGAGATGTTTATTATTATTACTAGTTTATTCAATTGTTTTTATAATTATACTAAATATATATTTTTAAATTAATTTTTTTAAATGATCATATAATCATTAGCATTATATATTATATTTCTAGGAATTATATATAATTAATTTTATGATTAATAGTCTTATAAAAAGATATATTATTAACTACATATATATATGTAGTTAATATATATATTTTTAAATTATTAATTATAATAGTATATAAAACTATACTATTATTAGTAATACTATTATTAGTATTATATTTTTGTAAATTATAAAATTTATTATACATTTTATATATAAAACCTATCATTCATTTACATAAACATATATATATATATATATATATATATATATCTTATGTAATAAAACTCCCACGCTTTAGGAAAATGGACAGAGGAGGAAGAGAGACGGCTGGCAGAGGTGGTCCACGAGTTGACCGGTACGGAGGCCGGTGATGTTGTAACTCAGGGAGTCTCTTGGGCGTCGGTGGCTGAACTTGTCGGCACTCGTTCAGAGAAGCAGTGCCGCTCCAAATGGCTCAACTACCTTAACTGGAAACAGAGCGGTGGCACGGAATGGACCAAAGAAGATGATATCAACCTTGTACGCAGGTCGGTCACAGCAAAAGGGCCTTGGATGGTACTGTTTATCTGTTCACAAACTAAATATGATTTATTAATCGTGACTCTGTATGAGCAGGATAGCCGAGCTGGATGTGGAGGATGAGAATGATATTAATTGGGACATTCTGGCTGGTGGCTGGAGCAGCGTTCGCTCACCTCAGTGGCTCCGTAGCAAATGGTGGACCATCAAAAGACAAGTGGCCAATCACAAGGAGCTTCCCTTTCCCGGTGAGTCTTCAAAGTTCAGCATGTCTGCTATAATGTGAGTTCAGACACTGAAGCAATGTTTGTTCTCTGTGTGTGTAGTCCTGTTGAAAGGGCTGCAGGATGTTGTGGAGGCACCGCCGTCTACGATGAACAAGGTCGTGGTGGTCGGTTCCCGATCCGCTAATGCGTCGCCCAGCCCTGTCACTGCACTGCAAATCCCCGTCCAGATTCCAGTGCAGATCACACATGTCTGTGAGTAAAAGAATCATGATGTTTGTCTGTGCAGTTGCAGGTTGAGGAGACATCAAGAGGAATTATTGTAGTTTTGTGAGTTTAATAGATTCGATGTGAACTGTTTCAGTGCACATTTACTCTCTCCACAGCTTCTTCAGACGGTGCAAGTGGTACTTCAGACAGTGAAACGATCACATTGAACTCTGGAGCTTTACAGACCTTTGAATTACTGCCTGTGAGTATCTTAGATTTTATTTGGTTATTTTTGTTGTTGACTTTTTTCAAAACTATAAGAACTATTAAATAATTATCAGCTGAATTTATAAATAATTTGTGTCATTTCCTCCCTAGTCATTTCACCTGCAGCCCACTGGCACTCCTGGAACTTATTTCCTCCAAACAGGAACCAATCAGAGCCTCCCACTCACACTCTCAGCCAATCCCACGGTCACACTCACAGCTGCAGCTTCGCCGTCTTCACCAGACCAGATTATTTTACACAGCCTCACGGTAAAACTTTTGTGTGCTCAAGGGTTATTATAGTTAACTAAAATTATTAAAAACAAATTGTTTTATTTAGGTTAGTTGGCAAGGCAACATTTTTTATTTTAATTCAGGAACTAGTGCTAAAATTATTACTGAAAGTAAAACTGCAATAAAAATTTGTTGCTGTCAAATTGATTCATCGTGATTAATCAAATCTAACAAAAGTTTGTGTTTACATAATATGTGTGTATATTATTTTATATATATATATATATATATTTCTTTTTTTGTGTGTGTGCTGTAACAACCTGTAATTCTCTCTCTTCTGCCCACTTTTGCTGTCCCCATCAGACTGACACTGAGAATGTGACCGTTCAGATGTCCCACCCTGGCATTATCATCCAGACGGTGACTTCAGAGGACCTCTCGGACCCTCTCAGCCAATCAGAGCTGGAGGGAGAGCGGGAGCTTGGGAAGGAAGAGACTTCGGAAAACCAAAACAACTCTGGGGAAGAGGAACAGAGTGATGAGAGATCAAAAGATATACAAGGAGAAAAGGTATGATCTTTTTCCAAACTCCTTCCAAAAATTCTCATGCCACCTTCCTTTTAATATCATTCTCCTTCCTTGGTTTAGACTCTTGACTCTCCTAAAGTCGAGGAAACAGTAGAGAGTTCTGGGATGGGCGAAGAAGCCGTCCTCATGGTCCCATCTCCAAGCAGCTTTATTCCATCTAATGAAGACATCAGTACCAATTCTGTCCTGCCTCTTGGAACGCTGACAGGTACTGCTGTTAACTAGTCGACTGACTATGTTTGATAAGTTATTTAGAAGGCCAACAGGTAGTGAAAGCACTCTATTTGTTTTTCCATGCAGATCCCATTCTGGAGAACCAGGAAGAGGGATCAAACTGAAGTATCACTCTTGGAGTAACAGAACTGTTGCTGAGGTTTAACCATGATGGAAATTCCAGCACAACAAAAAGACACAAAACACTGACTTTAGTGTATATGTTCCCTTGTACAGGGACAAATACAGCATGCAAGATCTTCGGAACATCATCAAAGAGACTTGCGTGCATCAAAACACTTTTCAGTATTTATTTATCATGCAAGTTCCTGAGCCTCATCTGTCTCAGTGCAGTTAAGAACATGAAATACTCTGATTAGGCAACACTTGTTTTTTTATGGTATATTTAAAATTATGTAATGCGTTCATTATTTTAAATGTTTATTTTTTTGTGTATGTATATCTAGATTTACTAGTTTTTGTAGCTTTCTTTCCTGCTTAACAGTAATACTTGATAAAGATACGTGAAGCTGCACTGTTCTGGTAGTACATGAATTTTTGTGTCATTCCAAATGTCCACTAGACTAGATGGCCATAATTTATCAAATGGTTTAAATATTTACCTTACCTATAAATTAGTACCTGTGTGTTTATTTATTGAATAAACAAAATGTCACCACTTGCATGTGTTCTTGTTATTTAAATAAATTGGACTATAAGAGCTCAGAGATTAAGTAAATGTTCCTACGCACACCATTTTTTGTCACCAAAAGCTATTTAAAATACTTTGCCAGAAAAGCTGAAGGTTGTTTCTGGTTTGTTCAAGAACTCTTAAAGGATAAAATGTGTAATTTCTGGACCATAAGTTCCAAAAATGTTGATTATGGGGGCCGGCTTGTGAACATAGATGATAAACATAATTTTTTAATTTATTAAAAATTAAAACTGCGTTCTCTCCCCGACGGTTTTGTGGTTTCATTTATTAATGCGGATACACTTATTGGCCACAAGAGGGAGCTGATGATCGGCAATTTTTACCACTAGTGTACATATACAATAAATAGGGACTTTTGCTTTGAGTTTGCAAATGTAGTACTCAGGACGTTTTGGAATTAAGTTAAAACGTTCAATCTCTCGACATTATAACACGACTCGTATGGCAGAAACTGAAGTGCAGTTTGTCATCCTCTTCACTAGGCGGCGTAAGCAGAATCGCGTTCAGTCTGACGGTTTCGGATACATGACAACATGGCGCCGATTGATGACAGTCATACAACACGTGCAGTTTTAAGTACAGATTTTTGCAGATAACAAATCAGTGAGAGACACTTAATGTCTTTAAACAGCACATATTCCACCTCAACAGCAAAGAAACCTGACACACGCAGCTATAAATAGCGGAAATAGAGTATCGCTAGTAAATATCCTTAAGCACAAAGTGAAATTTTCTTGTGAAATGACTAGCACGCGCTATAAAACAGTCCTTACGTTTCGTAAAAGTCATTAGTACATAGTTTTGCTGAAATGTCATAGCAGGGCTCATATGTCAGTTTATTTAGATCCATCATGTTATGATGGATAGATTGTGTCGAACATGTGTTTTGTTTGGTGCTAAACATGTAGGTTACCATCATTTTCTTTTTGGAGGGTCAGTCCTTTAAAAAGCGAATTATGGTAGCCTAAAGAGGCGGGGAAGGGACGGCGGACATCGTGCCGGGGTTTGGGGGGTGAACCGCCTCACCCCCGCCCCTCACAGCATTCACTCATATCGCAGAGATGTATGAAATTAATTTAATAGCATTCATTTAATAGATCTCTTGTCTGAACATGTGCAGGAACTTATATTTCACTGTTAACCTGTATGATTTTACAATAAAGCAGTTAAAGCTTTGACAGAGTCTGCTGGTCGATTGTCACCGCGTTGAGTTGGGATTTGGACCCAAGCCGAATCACAGTCTCAGCTCTAGAGAACATGCGTTTACCCACTTGTGCTATGGTGACTTTCACGCTGAACACTGGCATTTGGGCCATTTTGTTGGATATAATGCCAACAATTTAATGTTAGCAATAGTGGGATTTGAACCCATGCCTCTATCACAGGCTCTTCACTAGATAACGTGTTTAGCCGCTCACACCACTGTGGCTTTCACACTGAGCTCTGGCGTTTGGCCCACTTTGTTGGATATAATGCCAACAATTTTACATAAGCAATAGTGGGGTTTGATCTCAGGATGTTCACATGCAAGCAGTTAATCGTCCACTGAGCCACAGAGCCTGCAACAATCGTGAAAAGTTTTTCACACATTTTATTATCTTTAACACCGTTTTTTTGTAATGCAGACAGTGCATTTGTGTTGGCTTTGTCAGCTTTTACTGGCTTATAAAAATTAATCACTTCATAATTTCCACCAAATTATCTGAGTGAAATGAGTGACTGTATGTAAAATTACCTACCAAATGTACACACACTTATTTTCATTAAGATCTTTATTAATTCTTTACATGTCAAACTCAAACTTAAACACGTGACTAGTAAATAGCATTTGTTTATTCAAGTAAATAGATTTTATATGAATTAGAAACAGAGATCAACACCTGCCTGGAAGTTTCTAGTAAAGCTAAAGACCTTGATTAGCTGCTTCAGGTGTTTTTAATGAGGTTGGAGCTAAACTCAGGAAAGTGGCTCACCAGGAGCAGGATTAGACAGACAGCCCTGCTTTATTTCTTTATTTCTTTATTTCTTTTCTTCATATATGAATGCAGATACACTTATTGCCCACAAGGGGGAGACACACTGATCTCAGAGGACTCTTGGATTCACCTCCTCCTCATCAGGGACACAGAAGATCCCCTCACTGAGTCTGTTGGTGGAAAACTGGAGAACATTTCACATGCTGCTGTATTTTCAGGAAAACACGTGTTTCTATGGATGTGTCATTACTTTAATAAAATAAATAAATAATCCAGAATATTTAGTATAGTCTAATGGCTACATTTGTCTTTCAGTAAGTTAGATTTAATAAGTACATACATACTATAGTTTTCCGTTCATGCTTTCATACTGCTGTGGTTCATGCAGATACACTTATTGTCCACAAGACGGCGCTGAAACACTGATCTGAAACTGAAATGCATGTGCCTGTTATATTAATGAGTACAAAATGCCTCATTAAATCATTAAATGTTTAAACGTTATAAAATTTGTTTAACTGTGAACAAACGTGATACATATCACTTAAAACAGATAAAAGCAAATACACTTGACACAGACAAACTAAATGAATCTCGCATCTTTCGTCACGTGTGTTGTGTTTACGCTTGAGGCCTGTGATTTTCAGCAGATCATTTTATCTGTCTTACCCCATCAGATGAGAGCTGATTTGACTCAGATCCTGACAAAATAATAGATTAGTTTTCAAATATATGAAAATTAAACTTCAGCCCACTCACCCAGAACACTAGCTTGGCACTACAGTACTGAAAGCAGAATGACAGAAACTGAAGCGCAGTTTACCATCCGCTCCACTAGGCGGCGTAAGCGTGTTTCACTGTCAGCGCGACACCTTTGGGTCCTTGACAACAGTGACGCTTGATGACAGTCGCTACAACACGTGCAGATGATAGCTATTATCACACAACTGCACATATTTCAGCAACAACACACAAAAAGGAAGAAAAAAAAAAAACACCCACACACAGTGCGATAAAATGCGGGAATTGAGTGTCATTTGACTCCTCGGTAAGTAACTTTCCACATAAAGTGAATTTCTCTTGTAAAATGATACAGCGATTCTTGTTTTGTATAATTGTGTTTGTACTGATACCTCGTTCTGTTGATGTCACAGCAGGGCTTGTTATTATATGAAGGCAGTCGCGTCTTCTATGAAAGTTTATCAGAGTTTGTTTACATGCTGTTCTCTTACTGAACTCACTCACACCTTCAGAAGAACACATGAGGTATACAATATGGAGTAATGTGTGTGTTTATTATGTCTTTCTCCTACAGAATAAGGGATGTTTGGACACCCAGTCATCAGAAGCAGAGCTGTAGGAAGTGTGGACAGACATTGACTGTAATGATGGACTTCTGCTGATGGACAGGTAAAGCTTGTAATGTCTGAATGCGTGTTGTTTGGTGCTTAGCATGTAGGTTACCATCATTTACTTTTCGGAGGGTCATTTGACTAAAAAGCAAATTATGGTAACCTAAATAGGTGGGGAAGGGACGGTGGCCCAAAAATGTATACATCTAAAAAAAAAAATAAAAAAAAAAAAATCAGAGGGACCTGAATCCTCCCCACCCCTTCACACAAACACCATTCACTCATATTGCAGAGATCTGACTGAGCTTGAACCAGCAACCTCTGAACCCATGAGGCAGCACTCTTAACCTGTGAGCCACAGATCTCTTGTCTGAACATGTGCAGGAACTTATATTTCACTATTTACCTGTATGATTTAACAATAAACCAGTTAAAGCTTTGACTGAGTCTCTGGTAGTTGATTGTCACTTTAATACACCGGAGTGGGGTTTGAACCCAAACCTCTATCACAGCTTTATCACAAGAGAACATGTGTTTAGCCACTCACACCACTGTGATTTTCATACTGAAGGCTGGCGTTTGGGACACTTTGTTAGTTATCATGACAATAATTTAATGTAAGCAGTAGTGGGGGTTTGAACCCATGCCTCTATCACAGCTTTATCAGCACAGAATGTGTGTTTAGCCACTAACGCCACTGTGATTTTCAAACTGAAAGCTGGTGTTTTAGCTTCTTTGTTGGTTATAATCACAATAATTTAATGTAAACAGTAGTGGGGTTTGAACTTATGTCTCTATCACAGCTTTATTAACAGAGAACACATGTTTAGCCACTTGCGCCACTGTGATTTTCAAACTGAAAGCTGGTGTTTTAGCTTCTTTGTTGGTTATAATCACAATAATTTAATGTAAACAGTAGTGGGGTTTGAACTTATGTCTCTATCACAGCTTTATTAACAGAGAACACATGTTTAGCCACTTGCGCCACTGTTGCTTTCATGTTAAAGTCTGACACTTGGGGCACTTTGTTTGGTTATAATGACTATTACATAAACAATAGTGGAGTTTGATCCCATGCCCCATCACAGCTTTATCACCACAGAACGTGTGTTTAATCATTAGTGCCACTGTGACTTTTACACTGAAGGCTGGTGTTTGGTGCACTTTGTTGGTTATAATGACTATAATGGGATTTGAACCCATGCTTCTATCATAGCTTTATCACCAGAGAATGTGTGTTTAACCACTTGCACCACTGTGGCTTTCACACCTAGGGCTGGTATTTGGGGCACTTCAAGAATGATAATTGAATGTAAGCAATAATGGGATTTGAACTTATGGACTCCAAAATGAAAATACAGCACTTTATTTCATGAGCTACAGAGTCTGTGGAGATCATTGGAGTTTTATGGAAAGTTTGATTAAATACTTGAACAACCATGGGATTTGAACTCACAACTTTCACACAGAAGAAACAGCTGATTGTCCACTGAGCCACACAACCTAGGGTGAAACTTGATAGCTTTTCTTCATATGTTTAGTTTTAGCACCTGTTTGTAATCTGTATTAGAGTGTGTTTGCTTTCTTGGCTTTGCCATCTTTTACTGCCTTAAGAACATGAATCACCTAACCTAATTTCTTGCACATTATCTGTTCATTTGTGTGACAGAACTTGTGTAATTTTTAGATGATTTAAAAAATGTCTTTATGACATTTATTTGAGTCACATGTACAACAAATGATTAAAAAAATTTAAAATTACTGAAATGGGTAATGAGTGACTAAAATATTACCAAATACCAAATGTACACACAATCATAAGAATTGATATTAAGAACTTTATTACTTCACATGCCAAAATCAGACTGATAACACATGCATCGCATGTAAATAACATCACCTGCTTATTCAAGTAAATAGTTTTATTTGAATGAGAAACAGTCCATCACAGCTACCTGAAAGTTTCTAGTAATCCTGAAGACTTTGATTAGCTTCAGGTGTTTTTAATTAGGTTGAAGCTAAACTCAGGAAAGTAGTGATGGACGCTTTCGAAACACTGCTTCGTGAAGCTTTGAAACCTTTGCAAATAATTTGTTTTAAACCAGTAGTTCGGCGCGTTTATCAAACTGCCAAAGTCACGTGATTTTAGAAGCCTGAATTCAGACTGTTACCTCAACTGTTTCGAAAGTTTCGAAATTTTAATGGTTCACCGCTAGGGGGTGATCTCTGTGAACCTATGAACCAGTGTCTATATGCTTTTTACAAATATTTTATAAATATGTAGATATTTAATGACACATTTGATTTTTGTAATAAAAAGGAAGAGTTGTAGTTAATAGTCTCTTATTGATCGGATTAAAACACAAACCAAGCCGTACACTTTAATAAAATAACACATATTATATAGAAACCATATTTAATGGTATTAGATTATTTGTTAATAGAAAAAAATGAAAGCCAGCTTATGACAGACCATTTAAAAAAACAACAACAAGGGCTTCGTTGATTTATGTAGTGTAATCTTGTGTGTGTAAAATGTCCAGATGAAAACTTAGTGAAGTACTTTTTTGGCTCTTTTAAGTGGTCTGTGTGTCTGTCGTTATTCTCAGTGCTGGAAAATAAAATCATAACAGTCTGTCGTGGCTAGATGGTAACCCTCATTCTGTGAAACTCGTGTGACCTGCATCTCTACAGCAGCAAATGTGTCTCACAAACAATTGGATTGTTGTTCAGCGGGTTTGTATTACCCTCCTCAGTGGACAGTGCCCATGTCCAACACATGATGGCGCTGTTTCCAAAGCAAACTTGAAAGGGCAATGAAAATATAATTCAACAAATAGTTACAAAGTATTATATGTTGTTTATTGTATATAAATCATAAATTAATATTTTTGTTTAATTATTTTAACAGTCAACAGCCGATTCGATCAGTGTAGATGTAGATGTGTGTCGAATGTGCGCGCAGTGAATCGACCCCTAAAAAGGCTCGTGCACGTGTTTGTGTGACACGTCATTCAGTAGCTCGAGCACGGAAGTGTTTGCACGGATCTGCCGTCAGAAAGATAGCGCAAATAAAGTATTTCATCTAAAAATGGGTAGGTCTGCTTGATTTAAAACTTATTTTGTTGGACATTATAGACAGCTTATGTATCTATTTTAAAGTGTGATTTACCGCCACGTTTTTTAAAGGCGCTTACAAAGAGACGTTTGTTCATCACGCTGGTGATGATGCTAGTTTGTTTGTTAGCATTCTAGATTACTAAACTCATATCTTATTGAAAAGCTCATTATAAAAGTTTTTTTTTTTTCATAATGATGTGTTTTATTCGACGGTGTTTGGTATAAATCCTATATGAGATTTAGTATGATGGTCGTGTTGATTTCAAATCGTGTTATTGAATGTTAAATCTTTTTTGATCTCTTCCATGTTTTCATATAATTGTTATATTTCTACAGGGGGGTTCTTTTCCAGCCTCTTCTCTGGCCTGTTTGGCACCAGAGAGATGAGAATCCTCATATTGGGTCTGGATGGAGCTGGAAAAACCACAATATTGTACAGACTTCAAGTGGGAGAAGTGGTCACCACAATTCCTAGTATGTGTTTATGACAGCCTTATATACACAACTTTAGATATGTGATGTGAACTAATTTGCTTTTTTTTTTTTTTTTTTAAACTCCCAGCAATTGGTTTTAATGTGGAGACGGTGACATACAAGAACTTGAAGTTTCAAGTATGGGACCTTGGTGGACAGACAAGTATCAGGCAAGAAGTTATTTCTTTTGCTTTGTAATTATATTTATAAAAGAAATCAAGCTGAAGATGTGATGTTCTTCCTCCCCAGGCCGTACTGGCGGTGTTACTACTCCAACACAGATGCTGTGATTTACGTGGTGGACAGCAGTGACCGTGACCGGATGGGGATCTCCAAATCTGAGCTGGTGGCCATGTTGGAGGTTAGTCAGATGTGGTTTCCATTATGTAACTATTGTTTATATTATTATCAGTGCATTTGCACATGATCTTTTCTTGTCTTTCAGGAGGAGGAGCTAAAGAAAGCCATCTTGGTGGTGTTTGCAAACAAGCAGGACATGGAACAGGCCATGACCCCTACTGAAGTGGCTAATGCTCTCGGTTTACCTGCGCTCAAAGACAGGAAGTGGCAGATCTTCAAGACATCTGCTACTAAAGGCACAGGCCTGGATGAGGCAATGGAATGGTAGGTTTGAATTCCTTTTTTTTTTAAACATTTAAATATAAATTCTTTGCATTGTTCATACCAAAAACCACCTTGTACTTTCATATTTCAGGCTAGTGGAGTCATTGAAGAGCCGGCAGTAAATGCACTCGCAAAAATATCTTGTATATAGAAAATTCAGAGACTTCTTATTGGATGTCCCTTGGACCAATGACTGCTTCTTCCTATTGTGTGAAGACCATCCTCTCTCTCCCATCTAGTACAGAGAGACTGAAGTGAGTCAGGCGGTGTCGAACGGACTGAACTCTTCAAATGTTTTCCCCCTTTTGCTTATTGTTTTTGGTGAACTTGTATCCACTACGTTTGTAACTTCAAAAGTGTTGGCCTTTTAAATTTAGCCCTGATTCAGAATAATCATTGCAGCTGGTATATGAGTTGAGATTTAATATTACATGGGTAGATATTTAAGACTGTCATTTGTATGCTTTGGATTTGTAATGGCATATTTATATTTGCACGTGTACAGGGGAGCGTACTCCTGCGTTATGGCTGTGAAATAAATATGCAGTCTACACATTGCATAATGAATAACATAAAAAAAAAAGCTGTTTTTGCAAGTTTTCTTTTTATTTAAAAACATTGCACAAATCCATATATTGATATTAACTAGCAGTCCTTTTACCACTGAAAACAGGTAATGTTCCCAGGGTCCCCTGCGGTCTCCCGCTTGGCTGTACTGTATTAATTTGCAAAAACATTAACTAGCAGCAAAACGGATCAACTGATCATGGCCAAGTCCCTTAGTGAGCTGCTTTTATGTTTCTTTGCTTTATGTCCTGTACGCACAAACTCGATTTTCCTCTTTTTGGCCTCATTTTTCTTTAGCTGCTTCTTAATCTTCTTTCTGGCGGCAATGTCAGGATTTACAACAGCCTGTCGAGGGGCAAAAAAAAAAAAAAAAGATAGGTAGAATGCATGGTTTAAGAAACTGAACATAATCACTGTTTAATTTTTACTAATGTTATAAAGATGTGAAACCTGGAAATGACCCAACAAATGGTTTAAGGCCCTTTAACACCAAGAATGATAACTATATTAATGTCCATACCAACACACAATAATGTTCTATTTCCTGTAACCGCACTGCAGTTTTGTTGTCTGCCATTTTAAATGCGCAAGCTCTTGAAAGGAGGGTGGCTTCTGATTGGCTGTTGGATGTTTTTGGGTGAACTATCCTTTTAAATGACACTCCAGGTTTGAGATGAGCACAGATGTTCTGAGAGTACTTTTTAGTTCTCAATGGCTCTTACCTGCAAGGCCTTGACTTTCTTGCGTGAAGCACGTCTCTGGGCGGCTTCTTTCTGCACTGCGACAAAGGCCAGTGAGAATCGCTCCAGACCGACCAGCTTCTTCAACAGCTCGATCAACTCCTGAGCCAGGTTCTTCAGTGTGGGGTCTGAAACAAGCCAAAAAGACTTCTTAAACAATTAATTAAAAAGCAGTTTCAGTCATATAGTCACTTGCTTGAGGGAGAAACACTAAGCATCATAGTTTTAAAATTCTAATTTAGTTTAAATTCCAATATTAGCATTTTTGATGGAATTTGATTAAACGTTTTACAAGATTAAATCAATACAGGTTATACACTATGCATCAAATTACAAAAAAAATGTTTTGAACAAAAATCTAAATATTTTATTTTCAAGTTTGTTTTAATTTATTCCCAATTATTTTATTTCAGGTAATGTTTCCTTTTAGTTATTCATTTTCACTTCTATGCAAACATGACATTCATCGCATTTAATTATAACTCGTTCTTTCCATGCAATGACAATGCTAACTCTATACAATATTATCTAAATTAACATGAACTAACAACAAACAATATTTCTATATAGCCATTATTAATGTTAGTCAATGGTATTTACTAATACATATTTAAAATCCAAAGTTGTATTTGGTACATTAATGCACTGTGAACTAACATGAAACAACTATTTTGAACAATGTTTAATTAGTACTTAAAAAAACATATTGCCCATATTGTTAATGTCAGTAAATGCATTACGTTAAAAAATGTGACCTTATTGTAAAATGCTACCATAATACATTTTATTTGTAATGCGCCTTTCTAATCCAGTGCAAAAAACAAGCAAAATAATACATAAAATATGATTAAATATTAAAAAACTTCACTAAAGAGATGTGTTTTGAGCAGTTTCTTAAAACAAATGTAGGTTTTATGTGTCTGTTGACTGTGTGGACTGACCTTGGTCTGCATATGTGCTGTCTAGCTCTCTGTAGAGAGGAGCAATGATAGTGGTCAGATACGGTCCAAGCCGGTCCTTTCCGAGATCCACTGCCATAGCTCCCAAGAACTTAAAAACACAAGTTCTCTACAAAAAGAAAAGTGACAAAGAAACATGCGTTTACTCAGCAAACCACAACTAACTCAGCTGGACATCCTCAAACCAGATGACATTCATCTGCCAGCGATCCATCTGTATCATTCGGAGACGTCAAGTCTAAACACCAAGATAGATTTAACACCCACCTTCAAAGGCACTTTAGGTGTGTCTGCTGCTTCTCTTTTGGCCAGTAATGAAAGCTTCTTCATCACCCAGAGGAGAGACGCTGGCTTGTTCTTCTGCTCCTTATCTTCCTCTTCATTCCCCTCCGTTTTATCCGTCGTTTCTTCCTCTGCACCCTCCTCCTGTTCTTCAGTTGGATTCACACTATCGGACTCTGGCGAGATGAGGTAGATCACCTTGGCCACGTATATCAAGTTCTTCACCACCTGATCAAGGAACACACAACAGCGGCATCAGATCACCATTACAGATGCTTTAAACGCTTTCAGCAGTGTAACTTCAATCACACGCCCTCCCTCTAAAACGCCGCCCTTCAAAGACGAGCCAGCCAATCTAAAGCCAGATAACCCCAACACATGATTTAAGTGTTTCTGATTTTTTTTGAGCATCAGAGGAACAAATCCCATGTTTGTCATGAGAACATAACATTAACTTTAAAATGAAAACTGTTTTTTGGCTTGTAAATAATATTTTAAAAGTTACATATAAATTCTATAAATTTTTACGTTATAAAACGTTAATTTAAAACCAAGGGTTTACATATTTCAGTAAAAACAAAAACAAAAAAAAGTCTAGAAAACAAATTAAAATAATACATCTCAAAACTTAAAATTAAGGTTAACTGACATCAACATTTTCCTTTTTTGTAAAATAAAAATAAGTAAGTGTTAGTTTTTATTTTAGTTTTATTAAATACTTTGAAATAGCTTTTGTTTTTATATTTAAAAATATTTTTAATTTTTTCATGGTAATATTAGTTTAAATTTATTAGTTTTTTTTTTTGTCATGCTTTTGTCATTTTTCAGTTTGTTTTTTTAAATATTGCTACTTAGGTTCAATTTATTTTTATTTCAGTTTCAGTTTCAGTTTTAGTTAGTTTGTTTATTTATTTTCAGTTTTCAGTATTTCAGTTAGTGTTTACACTTTATTGCCAATGCAACATTTCTAATTTCCATTTAGTTTAAGTTTTTCAACACATTTATATTTTATTTCAGCTTTATTTCAATTAACAGAAATGTTTTAATAGTTTTAGTTAACGATAACCCTAATAATAATAATAATAACAGCAAAATAATAAATCAATATTATAATTAAAATGTTATATAATATTATTAAATAAAAATATACTAAAAACACAACAACAAACATTTTTTTTTTTTTTTTTACCTGCTCCCCAGCAGAAATATCCAGGAACTTGGACTGCAGTTGGTAACAGAAGGACAGGACCAGCTCTCTCATCTAACAGTTTAGAAATGAAAAAAGGAGGAATTCTTTAATTAAAGTCTTTTTTTGTGAAATGAGGGTTTTAAGTGCATGTTCTTGAGACTCTTGCCTTCTGATACAGGTCATCTGTAAGAAAAACGGTGGCTACAGGGTGTGTGGTTTTATTCCCCTGAGAACTCCATAAAGCCAACAGATCCTCAGGTTTATGAGTAGCAAACAGCAAACCAAAGATCTGAGAGGCGGTCAGCCACACCCACGAATGAGGGTAACGCAGATGGGAGTAAATATGACCTGGAGAAAGAGAGAATTCATGATGCATGTATGACAATACCTCAGGTTCATAAGCACGTTTATAAACTCTTTCCCCACCATTGACAAGATTTTCTGTCATTTATAAAGATACAGCGCTTCCCCCGCCATTGATGAGTTTTTCTGGACCACTTACAGAGCATGTCAGAAATTAAACGCTTGTTACCATATCTGAATTTCAGCTCCAGAGACGTCATCAGCACTTAATACACAGTGATACGAACAAATCGTTTCTTTCTTTTGGGAGACAATAACTCACTGCACTTTGATCTTGGAAACTTTGCAGACCTTTTACATTCACAAACAGCTTTATAACACACTACATGAAAGGTAATATTTGAAAAATCATAATAGGGGAACTTTAAAAATAAAATGTTGGCAGGGAAAGTGTAAACACTGATTTTCTGTATGTCTTCTTACCCCAGATGTTGTTGAGCAGGTCTGCAGGTTTGTGGAGCTCCAAAAAGCTGCATTCTTTGATAAGTTTGACGATGAGCGTGAGATAACAGAACAGCAGTCTGTCAGCAGCCTTCTCATCCTCCTCTTCCTCAATCTGATCAATCATATCATTGACATTGTCAGATTCTTAACTTGTGTAAAAGAAGTCCATACTATAAAACTCTCCACTCACATCCTCAAAGTTGGAAGTGCGGATCTCTTTTTCGATGAGAGGAATCAGGACATCCAGTCTCCGGCTGAACTTTTCCCCTTGAACTTCCACAAACAGCCCACAAACCTGAGCTCCCAGCCTCCGCATAGCCGTCTGCAAAAGCACAAACACGCTAATTGTTAAAACCAAAACCAGAACTGTATTTTTTTTAAACATACTGTTTTCCTACTCACCTTCTCGCCTGTAATCCAGCTGTTAACCAGGTTAAACATGGAATTTTGATGCTGCAAATTCAACTCATTCAGCAGAGACTTGATGGCCAGAGCCGCCATTTTCTTACAGGATGCAGAATCATCATTCAACATGGCCAATGACAGAGGCACAAAGAACAAACCGCAGTGCTCGTACAAGAGAGCCTGTGAAAAAAGAACAGATTAACCCTACAATATCATAAAATAATTTTTAGTTTACAGTTTACTTGCATAATGTGAAGCATTTCAAACAGGATATTCAATGAGGAAAAAAGGTAGAATTCATTTATCCATCAGGTTTTTACTGAATCATGGCAGAATGGAGCAAGATTTTGGGTTTAGTGTTAACTAATTAACTGATCACTTTTTATATATATACAAAATATCTTGCTCTGCACAATGAACAATAAGATCAGGAATGTGCATTAATGTTTATAATGTAATGTTCAGTGTTATAGTTCACTAAAAAAAAAAAAAAAAAAAAAAAAATTGTTCCCTGAAACATAAAAAAACCTTGAACTGATTTTTAAGTCTAGTTACCAAAGCAAAATGTATACATTTTCATTTAGTTTAACTTGATGAAAAAAACAACTAAACTAAAAATGAAATAAAATGTAATAAAAACTAGACATATTAAAAAAAAAAAAAAAAAAAAAAAAAAAGGCATAAACACAACTAAATTACTAATATAAAACTAAAATGAAAATGAAAAATAAGTATAAATAAAAATAAAAAGTAATTCAAATTCAAAATATTAATAAAAACTATAGTAGTATCTCAATGATACTAAAATAACAGGTTTCTTTCAATAAAAACTTTAATATTAGTATTGCATGACCATTTCCCACCCTCTCTCGGACGCTTCAACTGTTTTTGTTACAGTACCTGAGGAAATTTCTGGAAAATGTAAGCCATCAACTCAAGCGCAGACTGTCTCCCAGTGTCATATTCATAACTGAGAATAAGAATAAGAAAAATAAATAATTAATTTGCCTCACGTGAAGGAAACAATTCACATCCGTCTTATTAATCAGATGCTAAAAACGTACGTAAGCTGAGCAACAATGAAGTCAAAATGTTTCCTCAGTTTCTTCCCCAGTGGATAGTCCATCAGATACTTCAGGTAGATCTGCAGTCACAGGACAGATATCAGTCAGATGATAGTTATGACAAGCAGGACCAGAATAAACCAGAATGATGATGATAGCAATATCCTGACTGACCTGTCTGCAGCGCATGCGAACCTGTTCGTTTGACCCGTCGATGGCAAACTTGGCCACTTTTTTCATAACATCCTCCATCTCCGGCACCACCAGTTTCCTGGAAAGAATCGCCTACAAGAAAAGCAAACCCAGAACTGGTAATTTTATTTCAGTTAATGTTTATTTCAAGTAATGAAATGTTTTTTTGTTTTTTTTTATGGTTTAGTTAATAATAACCATGAGCATAACTAGTAAAAAGTATAAATTCACTATAGAAACGTGTCTTTTCTACAATTCCATGACCATAGGAAACCCACCAGGAGTAGATGAGTACGTTTAACTTACCCTCAGGAGGCCGAACGCTGTGGCTCGCCGAGAGTTATCATAAATGTCCTCCTCAACATATCCCAGAAGCACTTGCAGCTGTGTTTCTGTTATTTGTTTTCTCGCACTCTTAACCAAAACAGTTATGGCCTATAAAACAACATTTATTGCTGGATGATTCACATTTGGCATTTAAAGTGAGGACGTAATAATGTGAAAGTGGTGAGGGTCTCTCGCACCTTAAAGCAGTTCTGAACCAGGAGGAAGTTCTCGCCATGGGCGGCTCCAGCTTTGGCGTAATCCTTCAGCAAGACAAAGAGCTGCTTGGTCAGCTGGTCGTAATTCTGTTCCACCGCCGGCAGAGGAAACTTCAAGATCCAGATGAAGGCCTGCAGAGCCTCGGTAATCACCTGATGTGCACAGAGCATGTGAGTTTTAGCTGTATTCATGCAATCACCGGTGTGTAAAGGAACAGCGGTACAGGAAAAACTGTCTTGATCATGCACAATACATGTATCAAACATATTAAGTAGGACAGACCTTGACATGCATAGAGTTAAGACAGTCCAGGAGGAGAGAGACAAAAGGATCCAACATCTCCTTTACTGACGGGCCAGATGAGTTGATCTTTGAAGTCTTCAGACTACAGTGAAGCAACTGCGTAAGAGACATTTTGGGGTTTAAAGCAATACTGCAACAAAATATAAGTGACTATTTGTGAAATTCAGGTGTTCCAATCAGTTTTTTCCTGATTGAAAGAATTTTTTTTTTTTCAGCAAGGACACATTAAATTGATCAAAAGTGGCAGTAAATACATTTATAATGTTAAAAAAGTTTTCTATTTCAAATAAATGCTGTTCTTTTGAACAGCCTATTCATCAAAGAATCCTAAAAAAAAAAAAAATAAATGATTTTATGGAGGATCATGTGACACTGAAGACCGGAGTAATGATGCGACTTTAAATCACAGGAATAAATTACATTTTTAAAGATATTCAAATCAAAATCAGTTATTTTAAATAGTAATATTATTTCACAATAAATAATCAAATGCAGACTTTCAAAATCATTAAAAAAAACATACAGGCTCCAAAAATAAATTTAAAAAGTCTAAATTGGTTGCTTGCCATTTAGCAAACATTTGGTTTCATTCAGTTTGGCCCTGTCCCAAATGGCACTCTACCCTAAACAGTCACAAGCACCCCACAAACATTCAAAAACCAAAGCATATTTTCTTACACTGAGACCCGTTTCCACCAGGATGTGCATGTTTGTTTTACTACTAATGGCGGCTTTCACCCCTACTCTCTTAGGAGTGGCAGGCAGCAGTAAACAGCTTGGCGGAGGCAGGCGAGGGTCTGGAGGTGGATGATGCTTCTCTCTGAGTAAATATAGGAAGTGAAATTATTTAAATTAGATCTGACTGAACCAGTGCTAATGCATCTCTGAGTGTGTGTGACATACTTGTTCTTGCTGGTAATGAGCGGGAGACTTTGACTGATGAGTCCGTGGCAGAGCAGTAGGATGGATTGAGGGCCCATGCTCTGATTCAGCAAAAGTCCCATCACAATCCTCTTAAGCACAGCATGCACTCGCCTTGACACCTTCAAACTAGTCGTGTTCTCAAGCACCTGAGAGGAAGATGAAGACCAGATAAGTATCTTGAGAAATCATTAAGCTGTTTTTTAAGATGCAGCTCACAGGTCATTTACCTCTTTGAGTGGCAGGATGAGGTGGACAACACGCTCCTGACTGCAGAACTGGCCAAGCAGCTCATACGAGTCAGAGCTTTTGCTGTGACGGGCCTCCATCACCTTGGAAACTATTCCTTTGATGTCCTTCTCCTCGGCTACGGCTCCAAACAGCTCGTTGTTGAAGATCTGGGAAGAAAGTTAGTCTATAAAATTGTACAATTGTTTCAAAATTATGACTGATAATGTAATATTGATGGCGGTGTTTACCGTGATGAGCATGTCCATGCATGGGTCAAGATCCCCGGCGGTCAAAGATGGTTTTAGGACAGTAAGCAAATGGTACACTGTGAAGGTCAAAACATGGACCTGTAGGGAGAAATTATACACGGGTCAGTGACTTGACGCTCATTCTGATTGGTCCAGGTCTATTTAATTATTCCAAAAAACATTAAAATTACAATTTATACAGTTAATGACTTAAAACTCTTCTATGATGAACATCAATATCTACATTTATATTCATTTTGATATGTTTTGCAGGTCAAAATTCTTTGCCATAAGTATGGTAATTATGTAATCATGTTTTATTATTTCTTTTTGAAATTTGAAGCTATTTTGCTTTCAAATAATAATTTTATCTAGCAAAGTTTTAAAGCATTTTTGGACAGTCTCTGCTTGTTTGCAACTTTGACAGCACGGCTTAATTTCATTTTTAAACAGCGTTTTTTTCCATTTTCTGAAAAATAGCGTTTTTGGAGATACAGGGTTTCCGCCCGACGACAGTAAATTTTATATGTCTGAAAAACTTTTAGAAAATTATTAAAATAAGTACACTCAAGTGTATTTAAAGTGGTACACATTTAAATAAATATATGTATGAAACCAACAACATGTATACAAAGATCACATTTCACAAGATTGCTAATAAAAGAGTATTTTACCTGATACCCCTTCACTAAGACCGCCTGCATCTCGTTGAGCAGATAATGAAGGTATTGATGCCCAAGTGTCTCTATGATCTTCACCAAAGTGTTGCGAGCGACATCACGGATCTCCTGGAAACGGCTCCTCAGGTGGACGCACACTTTCAGAAGGATGCTGTATATATAAACACCAAACTCCATCATTTATCACATTTTTGCACTGATGTTTACTTAAAACGAAAGAAAACTTGGAATATTTGCACCACTAATCCATCACTCTCACACTCAAACAGACACTTGCATTAAAGAGGACATGCTCTTTTAAGTCTTGATTTTGTTTTTGGGGTCTACGTAGAATATTTTATATTTGACATTGTTGCAGCACCTCTCTTCCCAGTCTGTCAGTCTATTTAGTTCCTGTCTCTATGAAGCCCCTCCTTCCGAAAAGCATAATGTGCTCTGACTGGTCGGCTGGACCAGTGTGTTGTGATTGGTCAGCTGCTTCGAGTGTGTTTGGGGAAATGTCACCATAACTGCGAGTTTCAACATACTACTAAATGCAACTCAACAAGGCCTCGCCCTTTTTTTGGCCGGAATAATTTAAATGAGGAATACTGTGATGTGTTCGTTCCCGGAAGAAAACTCAAGACTACAATCGAGGCATTTCAGCAAGTTCAGAAACAGTGTTTACTGATATAGAGAATAACTTCCTTTGGATTGACTTTGTGCTATGTAACTTTGAGGATCTTTTTCATGCTCAAACAGCAACATTACACACTAAAGAAAGATGAAAATGTACAAAAGCATAATAGGTCCTCGTTAAGAAAATGGGTAATGATAGAAGAAATATACCCCGGCAAGTTCGCTTCCATGACATCCTTTGGCAGAGACTTCATGAGTTGAACCATGGCGAATGCGATAGGCACTCTGGCCACTTCCTCATCTTTCACCTCCTTAGACTTCACCATCTTGTGCTCGTCATCTCGCTTAACCTGCAGAAATAAACATCAGTGTACAATTAGTTCATGGTAAACACTGTTTCAGTAGTGAGCACTTGTGTGGTTATAAACAGAATATTTATATGTGGCATTTATTTTGGGGGGTTATTGAGTCATTAGAGAACAAACTAACACAAAACTCATGGAATCAATTGTCAATTGTTAGTTACAGTGGTGGCCAAAAGTGATGTCCGGCTTAGGAAATTTGACATCACACTTTTTTCAGATATTATTAAAAATTTGTTTAAGATTTTGTAAGCATATTGTGTTGTTGTTGGAGAACTGATTATATTGTAGTCAATGTATGCTTCTTCCTGTGAGCTTTTGTTTTTCAATGCATTTTTTTTTTTTTTTTTTTGCATAGTAAAATAAAACCTGTAGCTGTAGTTTGCCCTTTTTTGCCAAATAATTTTGTCAGATAAATACCTTAACCAAGTTTAGTGTTTTGTTCTTCCGTCATATTTAAAATATTTAAAAACTATAAAATATTGTCCTCATATTTTGATGGTTTAATTGAACTTTTAGGGTCATTAAAAATAAATATCCCCTACGGACATCACTTTTTGGCCTCTTCTGTACATCCTTTGTAAAATTTAGACCACTAAGACTAAATTAAATTTATTAAGTATGATGAATGAGTTCACACCTTCGCAGTGAGGCACTTGTGAAGTTTAGGCAGGACAGTCTGAGTGAGCGTGTGATGAATGGAGGAAATGAGCGCCTCTAGGCCCTGTTTACTCTGTGGAAGCCCACTGTTGACAACAGGAGGCACTTTCTTCACTTGGCTGTCTTTGCCTTCTGGTTTGGCAGGGCATTCCATCTCAGCATCCACTGCAGTGGAAACGGCTGCTCCAGCCTCATCGGTTTCCATAACATCTTCAGCATCACTTTCATCTGTGTCCATGGTTTCCCCTGCCTCGTCCACAGCCTCTTCCACCACAACACTGGGCTCTGAAGTTGATAAATTAGTCAAGTTTAGCACTGTGTAGGTTAACAGGAAGTATAATGTGGCTGTTGTGACACATTCTCACCTTCTGTCTCCCTGTTTTTGGCCACCTCGATTTCTTTACTGAGAGTCTCATGGTCAAAGTGGAATGCATCAAGAACAGTCAGCAACAAACTACACCAAAAAAAAAAAAAAAAAGCATCATAAACAGGACAAACACATCACAGAAATGGCACCAATGCACAAGAGGATGTTGAGGAAATCCTTTTCAGGGAGAAAATATTGTATATGATTTGCGGGCATCAGGGAACCGCTATCAATATGTGGGGTATTGAAATCACGCTCGCATTCACTTCATGTTCAGGCATATAGTGTATATGGAGAGGCGGTACTGACCACACATTTAACAAGATATCAGTCATCTCTCCTTACTCTCATCACATGATAAGTAAAATCTGACTCCTGTTGTGACTGAACAGATGCTTTCAGTTTATAATAGTAGCGTCCACTGTCCAACTGAACTAAATGGTTTTTAAAAAAGTAAAATGACAGTGGGAGTGGTGCCATGGTGTGCAAGTAATGTAACTGGTGCACGGCCCAACACAGTGTAACACCGACTACCTCAGCAAGCCTACCTGACGGCCAATTTCTGCTCAGCTATTCCAGACTGTAAAATATGGACGAAGTGTTTGACGTAGAACAAGTACTTGGACCAGGTCAAGCGTCTGCACACGGCACCAATAACTTCTATGGCGGCTGTTTTCATGGGTTCATACTGGGAACACAAAGAATTTATCCATTAAAAACACATATAACAACCAGGATAGTGACATAATTGAAATAGTTAAAAATATCACCAGACGTAAGTAACAACCTTCAACAGTTTTTCATCAACTAGAACGATCATGGCATAGGGCATGATGTAATTCTGCATTGAGCGTGATGACATCACAATCTGGCCCTCGGTTAGCTGCCTGGCAAACTTCCTGAGCGCTCGACCCCTTCTGTAAACCTGAAAAACAAACAGACTATGCTTTATGCTTTTATGGTGAGCCAATTTCAAATATGAGTCAAAGTGGCAATGTGTTATATATATATATATATATATATATACACACACACACACACACACACACACACACACACACACACACACGTGACCCTGGACCACAAAACCAGCCATAAGGGTCAGATTTTAAGAATGAATAAGCTTTCCATTGATGTATGGTTTGTTAGGATAGGACAATATTTGGCCGAGATATAACTATTTGAAAATCTGGAATCTTGAGGGTACAAAAAAAAAAGAAAGAAAAAAATCAAAATATTGAGGCAAAACACCTTTATGAAGTCCATAGCAATGCATATCCACTCGCAAAAATACATTTTTGATATATTTACGGTAGGAAATTTACAAAATATTTTTACTTAATATTCTAATGATTTTTGGCATAAAAGAAAATCGATAATTTTGTGTATATATATATATATATATATATATATATATATATATGTTTATTAATATATTAATTACTAGTTAATTATTTAATATTAATGATAAATAATTAAAATATGTATATATTATATTGTTTATATTTACATGTTTTATTAATATATTTAATTACTTTTTCATTTAATTGCAATATACTACAATATATACATTTTTCAATACAAAAGGTTTGCTATGATGAGAACTGAAACTGTTTTGAGCTGCATTATGCAGTGAGTAAAATAAGCTAAGCTTGTTTCATTAAGAAAAGGAGTGCAGTTACATACTAATTTGGGACCCTTTTTCTCCAAGCTCCACCCAATTGAGGATTTATGATGTTTCTGGTTTTGAGTCTAACTGATGAGTTTTGATAAAGAGTCCTGACGTTACCTGTATGTGCTTCATATGCTCAAAGAAATCTGACTCGAGATCATTATAATCTGTCAGCTGAACCAGATCACAAAACTCTGATCGGTTTGGAAATGTCTTCACCAGGCAGGCCAGAACCGTAGTGTATTCATTTCGTACACTCTGGAAAAAAAGATATAAACGTGTGAAATCAATGTGGAATGACTCATAGAGCAGTGGCTGTAATAAATGCAAGCTGACACGTCGCTCGTTTTCACCTCAGTCTTGCTCTTCAAACCCTTTCGCAGTGCATCCAGTATCACATACTGCACAATCTCTCTGTATTCGGCCTCTGGGCATCCGATTTCTGAGAGCTGCGTTATTATGGCTGACAAACACATGGTGGCGCTGTCTGCCAAAGACATGTCGCCGATCTGTCTCAGAAACACACAAAAAGCATTCAAAACTCAAAGCAGGGCAAGACAAAAAGACACACATAAAAAGAGATCTTTGATGCTAATAGTAACGTCACAAGAATCTCAAATCTTGACGGTCACCTCTAATGAATGGAAGCAGTTGTGCATGACAGCGGTCAGGTATCTCATATCCAGCGTACTCATCTCTTTAATGTGCTTGGTGGCCTTCTGGAACGCCATGAGACGCACGTCAAAGTGAATCTCGTCCAGATGGCGGCTGTCAAATGTGTTGAGCTGGAGAAGACAGGAGATCCGGTCAAATACAAACTTGACTGGAAGAAACAAAGCTAAAGCAGTTTCTGATTGCCTCAATGGACATTCACCTCAATGACAATGTCTGTGATGTACTTCAGTTCACTATCCATGTCTGACAGAGCCTGTGGGGAGAGATATCATCAGTCGTAAAGAGTTTTGAAATATACTAAAGTGGTGTTAAAAGTGTCTGGAGATGCAGAAAATGACCTGGAACGCTTCACACAGAGCCTGACGTGAAAGTCTGTTGCGGATGATGGAGAAAAGTTTGCTGAGAGGCTTGAGGAACACGCTGGGCTCTGAACACTGTCTCAGCAGGTTCTGCACAGTACCCAGGATGTCCAACTCTGTTTCCTGAAAGAAAACAACAAGTAAATAATAAGAAAAGAAATCTAAAGCAATAAAATATTAATATATATTATGTACTGACATGAGGAGCGTACCTGTGCAGTTTTGGGTTTGTGAAGGTAAGGTAGAAGCAAACCAGTTAGTGTTGCACTCTGTCCCTTTTCAGTCACAAATCTGCTGATCCTGGAACACAACGAAGGCTGTAATTTACTTCATTGCACATGACAGCATTTTTTTAGTATTATCAATGCTGAAAATGACTGTGCTGCTTAATATTTTTGTGGAAACCTGATAAATTCTTTTTTCAAGATTCTTTGATGAATGTATTTAGTGTCACTTTTGATCAATTTAATGGATTTTAATTTCTTTTTTTTTATCCTCAAAAATATAAGCAACACAAGCGTTTTCAACATTGATAATAATAAATGTTTCTTGAGCAGCAATTCAGCATATTAGAATGATTTCTGAAGGTCCATGGGATCGGATGGATTTTGGCTGTCAATGTTTTTATTGTTCACCAGCTAGAAAAAAAATTGTACTGAAAATCATTCAACTGATATTGTTCCTCTGTATTGTTATCATCGTAGTGAGGACTTCGCTATTCTCAAAAAGTTTTAATAGTCAAACTAATTTTATCGTTATAGTAATCGTCCTTGGTGTGAATGGCTCTTTAAGCTGCCTGTACATATAAACAGAGATATATGAACATACTTTGAAAGGATGTTGAGCTCTTTGCTGACTTGAACTCTGAATTTCTTCTTTTTCAGGCGTTCAGAGTTGCGAACGACTCCGCCGAGGTACTGCAGCAGTGCTGGGATGTGAGGAAGTAGCAAACGGCAGCCGATAGTCAGAGGATCTACCCGAAGGAAAGAAACAGGGATGTCAAATACGCAAAGAATAGTGGGTCCTCCAGCATACTCATCAACACCCGCTGTCAGTACCTGATACATCACAGCTTTCAGGGATCACACAGTCATTCACAATCAACTCTGTCTCATTCTCCTTGGGTTCAAAGTCTGGAGTGGTCAGCAAGCTCTCGGCTATGTCCATCACCATGGCCACTGTGATGGCAGATGCGTTTTTGGAGGATAACAGAGCAAAAACATTGAGCAGGACATCACACTCAGGATGGCCAGGTCTCTGCTTAGCAAGCAACGGGAAAAATCTGACAGAGAGAAGATACATTTATATTAAATTAATAAGAGTGCATTACAATAACATGTTAAATCAGCAATAAAATCTGTTGACAATGATGTCAAAAACTGAGCTCAGGAGTAAAAATAAAAAGAAGCCTGGGTATTTTAACAGAAAGGCAATAATTCCATTTATACATTCATTTTTCTATGAGAGGCCCGTCTTCTCCGCATGGTTAATGATAAGCTTACCTAGCGTTTTGGGTCCACACATGGATGACTTTCAGGAGGGGCGTTGGTGCATACGTGCTTTCAGTGGACAAACGGCACACCTAATAAACAAAACACAACCAGGTCATCTAGGTTACTTACTGAATCTATACCGATTCCAATCCACATTTAAATATATCGAGACAGCGTCAGCACACAAATCAGATTTTTAAATAAAATTAGCTCTCTTATTTTTAGACAGCTTAATCATTTCATTAATGTTGTTGTATAAAGTGCTATGCTGGAATTTATTTTCAAGGAAGTACAATGTTACAGTAACATCTTCAGCTAGTCAGCTTGAGATCTGTTACATTTAAACTGGTTATATCTCTTAAGCCTAGTAGTGAATGTTTTGTTTTTTAACCGCTAGAGGGCCAAAAGTTATATAGTGTAATTTACTAAAGCTATCTCGTCATATTTCTCTCTTACACACACACACCTGAGGCCACACCATGGCTTGGAATACAGCGTCCAGCTCATCTGCAGTAAAGTTGTAACACTCAAAGCCATCAAAGAAGTCTTTTATGCGCAGAATCCCCAGACGACGCAAGTTCTTCAGAGGATTGATGCAACCAGGCTTGAGCTACACAAACATAAAGAACAGTGAGAGCTTGACATCATCAGCACAAAAATAGATTCACCCACTACAAAATATAAAAACTGTATGAGAAAATACAAAAAAATACCCTCTAGTTGTTATCTTTGAAGAGGAACTCCAGCAATATTTCATAATCTACACAATTATTATTTCAGTTTGTATATATAGTAGGTAAAGGATTAATGAGGACGTGTTTTTTTTTTTGTTGGTTTTTTTCATTCAGCTCACCTGCTCTCTGTGATCCAGTACAAATGACACAGAGGCTGTGATGCACAGCAAGATCTGCAAAACTTTGGGCAGGTAGATTTGGATGAGATGTCCTAGTTTCTTGATGAGCAATTCTATGGTGTTGAGCAGGCTGTGCTGGCGACCCAGAGGGAGAACAGAAGACAGGTTTGTTTCACCTATGGCTCGATCTACCGCGGCCAGACACGCTCCTGCAAGCAGCAAATTATTCATTTTTTTAAAATCAATCTATCTTTAAAAAAAATCTGTTAGTAGCTTGTCTTTAAAAATAAAAAAATAAGTGTTCATTTATTAAAAGGTCAAGTATGTTGCCTATATAGACATGAGTGCACTATTGTTTGCCTGATTCTGAAGTTTTCTAATTCTGAAAATAACCTAAATATTATTTTTTATTTTTTTACAAACTTAAAGTGTAATACATAAATGTAAAACCAATTTGTGATGATGGTCCTCATAATTAAATTCATAAATGGTCCAAATAATATCTTCGGTTATGTTCACACTTGGCAGGTTTGGTTTGATTAAAGCAAACTCTGGTGTAATTGCTCTGTTAGAGGGGTTCATTTGAATAAGTGTGAATGCTGCCATCCGAACCTTGGTGCGCACCAAAAAAGCGAACCGAAAACACTGAAAAGGGGGTTTGACTGAAATATGAGATTGCTTGTGTGTGAGAGAGGAATTCCTGGCAGTATTTTGACTCACTGACACATTTTATAAGCTCTTTATGAGTTCAAAAGACAAAATAAAACACAATCATATGTACACACATACAACAAACTCATTTAGCCCATCACACAGCATTGTTTTGGATGTTCGATAAATTCCGTCGCAAAACATACATCATAAAAGTAAGGTTTTTTTAATTGTTATTTGTTTTGTATCTTTTGGTTAAGTGTTAAAATGCCAAGCAAACCAGAACTAATGTATCATTTTCTTTTTTGGTCTTGACCAAAAGAACCAAGAGAACCAGACTACAAGTATGAACACACCCTTAATCTAATGAACTGCCAAAAAGTAATTATAAGGTGTATGTTAGGAGGTTTTGTTAGGATTTAATAATTTTAATAAGCTTCAAGTCGTTACCTTCAGCGTGATGACGAACAGGCTCCAGCAGAAGATCTATAAACATGCCCATCTCCTCTGGCAGACAGCCCGCCAGGAAGCGCAGCACTATGGAGGAGCGTGAAGACGTGCACGCCTTACCCTGAAACCTATTACCAACCCTAGTGCACATCCTCCCGTACAGTATCCTGCAAGAATATATAAAAACTACTAATTGCAAGCACAAAAACATTCACATTCAAAGAAGAAAAAACAGTGAGGGACTGATTTTATTAATATGCATTGTGTGTAAACACACACCTCATAAGCATGGGAATGAGTTGGGGTCTGTGTGATGAAAGTACCACAGCTCCTTCCTCTGCAATGTTGAAATGGACAATCTCATCTTTAAAATGCTTGTCATCCAGAAGTCTCACCAGATTCTCTCTGTAAACAGTGACAAATCGACAATCATTATGGACCTAAAACAAAGCCCTGGGGAATGCCGCTGCTGCAGCAATGTTTAAATAAGCTTTCACAGTGCTGCTTTAAGCCATCATATTAATAAACCCCAAAAAATGAATAATACAAAATGTATGCACAAATAGAAAATGTTTAAAACTTGTACAAAGCATCCCCACAGCAAGTTTGAGCTTGGAGAAAAGCCATCTTTGATAACAGGCTTAAAATTAGGTCAGTGAGGGTTGCCTCTAGGTATTTGTTTTCCCTGCACCAAATGACAAAAGTGGCTCAAATTAGCTCAGAGATGTGAAATGAATCCAGAGATGTGAAATCATAATAGACTTCCTGAGGCAATTGGTACATTCCGGTATGCCAGTAGTGAGAGTTAGTATGGTAACCAAAGAAGTCTGTTGGAAGATACCATCAGTCTCAGCTCTGGATATAAAGCACTCTATTCACAAACTGACCTAGTTACTGTATAATACAGTAGTTATTATTGAAAAAAGAAAGCAAGAAGAGAAGTGAAAGGGTCTTTTGGTGCTTTGTGTTACAGGTCTTACTTGTAAGGGAGAATATTTGGGTCTTTGTATGTCATCAAACAGTCAAGTGCTATTTTCTGGATTTGTTGATCTTTATGGCACAGGAGCTGTGGGTTTAGAGAAAGAATTAGTCTCAGCTGGCCGTTCACCAAGTATTGATTAGCTTTGAAACAAAGCTGGAAAACCATACCTGGGTGTACAGCTCACTCAGATTTGCCTCCATGTATAAAGCTTTTGGGTTGGTGAATTTGGAGAAGACCTTCAAGTGAGAAATGAGCTGCCTGAAACAGAAACACAGATTCTGATGAGAAACAAATGAATGCTAGTCATTCTGGTATATTAGACATGCACATCTAGTTTGTGTAAGTTCTTCAAGTAGGTAACTAGAGGACAAAGACGGATGTTAGAAGATAAGATCATCTCTTACTTGGCTGCTGCTCTTCTTGGCATATTTTTCTTGGATTGTTTGGAACCTTCCTCCTTTTCTTCATCTTCTTCCATTTCAGCATTTACATCTTCACCCATTTCCTGCTCTGATGAAAAGCTGCTTTTCTTCATGAGGTCCTGAGTGGGAGCCATTAGCAGGTCAGATGGGTAGAACTCATTACTGTGAACACAAAGACCACAGAGAAAAGGCAGTCATGGAAAACTTTCTAGAGACACAAATAGGTTGATGCCATAAAGCTCATACACACCTGATGAAGCGCAGCAGTAATGGGCTGAGCTCTCGGCTACGTGGCTCCACTCTTTCGGGAAACTTGGACATGGCTTGCCAAAGCAAGCCACGGAAATTTGTAAAGTCTGTTCGCTCAGTGGGATTCAGCACCTGGTCCAGCTCCTCCAGAAACACAACTCCAATGTCCCCGCTCTCAATCACATTGGTCCCTGGACCTCTGAGCTGCTTTGTGGCTTGATGTTTTCCACCACCTCCATCATCGTCATCATCATCATCTGCCTGGAGCTCTTCCTCTGAAAATAAAGATTCATAACAGACCCAAAAATGAAAATTCTGTCATTAATTACCATTATATCGTTCCACACCTGTGAGGCCTTCGTTCATCTTCGGAACACAAATTAAGATATTTTTGATAAAATCCGATGGCTAAGTGAGGCCTCCATTGACAGTAAGATACTTAAGACATATTTAAAACGGTTAATGTGACTACAGTGGTTCAAACGTAATGTTATGAAGCGACGAGAATACTTTTTGTGCACCAAAAAAAAAATAAATAACGACTTTATTCAACAATATCTAGTGATGGGCGATTTCAAAACACTGCTGCATGAAGCTTTGAATGTTTACGAATCTTGTTTCAAATTAGTGGTTCTAACGTGTATCAAACTGCCAAAGTCACGTTAACTACTGAAATTTCGAAATGTTTCGAAACACTTATGACGTAACAAAGCCTCGTTTGCTGAAATCACGTGACTTTGGCAGTTTGATACATGCTCCAAATCACTGATTCGAAACAAAAGATTCATAAAGCAGTGTTTTGAAATCGCCCATCACTAGATATTGTTGAATAAAGTAGTTATTTTGGCGCACAAAAAGTATTGCCGTTGCTTCATAACATTAAGGTTGAAGCACTGTAGTCACATTAACTTTTTTAAATATGTCTTTCTGGGCATTTGAAAGTGTTAATTATCTTGCTGTCAATGGAGGCCTCACTGAGCCATCGGAACTAAATTGAGCTGAAGGACACTGTCTTCTTTAGAGCGCTTTACAGCTGAAATAGTTGTTTCATAATTGATGAATTACACAACATTAATACTTATTTTCCTGTTTATTAATATGAAGCTGCTTTGAAACAATCTGTATTAAATAAAGTGCTAACAAATACATTTGACTTGTCTTGAATGCCTCATCAATGAGAACTCACCAGCTAGACCAGCAACCATCTCCAGATGTTCATAATAAACATTCCAAAAAGATTTGTTGTCCATTTCTTTAGCGTGCGACCTGAATGGATGAAAGCATATTAAACCAAAATTCAAAGACAGAAATAATACAGAGAATAATGCTGAAGACATAACCTTGAGGGTACATGAAGGTTTAAAGGCAAAAGATCAAAAATGACCATAAGTTCCACACTTACACCAACAGTTCAATAACAGCATCCCAAAGAGGACGGAAATTGACAAACAGCATTGCAATAAGATACCGAAGAGGAACCTGTAAAACATGCAAACATATTTATAGCACAAAACAAAGCTTTCAAAAATTATTTCATTTTTGATATGGAGTAAAAAGCATTAGCTACCTCATGGAAAGGTCCGTTAGGCAGACAGCGCTGCACTAGGTCATGACGGAGTTTACGAAGATGTAGTAGTTTCTCCCTGTAGTCCTGCACTGTGGCCGGGACCTGCTCTGCCTGCAGACACACGGCGAACACCGTCTGTGCATTTGAGCTCTCCTCTCCCTGAAGAAGACATGTCTTATTAATAAATCCATGCATGCGTTTTTTCACAGCCATTGCTGTTGAAAAATCTCACATATGATACCTCTGCTGGTTTAGGAAGATCAGCCTCAAAGTTTGACAATATTCTGAGGGTCAGCAAACGAATCTGTGGAAGACAAGGACAAATTATTTGGTAATACTTTACAATAAGGTTTCACGTGTTAACATTAGTTAAAATGAACAACCAATGAACAATACTTATTATTGTTATTATTCTTAGGTAATGTTAATCTCAACATTTTAGAATCAAAAGATGTGTGTTAACATTAGTTAATGGACTGTGAACTAACAAGAACATTTTTATTAACTTTACCATTTTAATTGGTTAGAATTATTTATGAAAAGATATAATGCATTATAACGTACATTATGAACACCTTTATAATGCAATATACATAAAGTCTGTAAGTAAATTGTCACCGAAATTAATTAAACAATATCACTTTTTCAGGCCTTAAATCCTGTGATATTTCCAGGTTTTCTAGGTCTGTGGAAACTCTACGTTATTCCTACTTGACAACAACAACCCTCAGTGAGCAAAACCTGACCTTGGAAATGTTGGAAGAAAAATTGGAATGCAGTATATTGCACAATTCCAGCAGAGAATCATGGGACAGCTGAGCTGAGCAGCCATTGAGTGCCAGTCTGGTGTAGTACAGATCTCCTAACAACAGTGCTGAAAGATCAGTGGGGAGTTTCCTGTAACAAACAAACAAAAATGCAAGTTTCTTAATTTAACAGACAAGACCTTTTTACTGGGATGTCCAGAGCAAATAAATATGTCAGTACTGAAGCACATACTGGATGATGTTTCTGACCAGCTCTACTGGCAGGAGTGACTGTACCGCTGTAGTCTCCTTGAAGCTGAGCAGAGTGCTTAGAGCCTGTCTGGCTACAAACAGCCCTCCTAAATGGACAGAAGGACGGTATTAGGAACAAACTACACCTGACAAAGTTTAACATAAATTACCATAGAAGCAGCTTGAGACAATCATTCACACAGACACTTGACTGACCTCTCCCCAGAGTTTCACTGCACACCTCCTGCAGTAACCTGTTTAGTAGTGCAGTGATGACTTGTATAACGCTTGATGCTTCTAATGGCCTGCAAAACATTGTAATTGTTGTATATTTACACAAATACCAAATTATACAGCAAAAGACCATTTACCTTTTAACTGTCACCCCACTTTTTGATCATAGATCTGAACTTAAAATGTTGTTATTCATAAATTCTTTGGAATAAAGGCCTAAGGTTGGTCCCTTTTTAAAGTCACAAAACAGCAGTTTATTTCAGAAGATCAAAGCCATATGTCTAACTAAGTTAATATCACAAAAGTACAGTTTCCATGGTAAAGCAATGTCCAATTTCAAAACATGATGAATTTTGAGTGTTTAAGCTTTCAGATAATACTTAATTTATGCTAAACAATGTAAAAAGGGTGCCGTTACCAGGACACTGACAGTTAACAGGCTAAAAAATAATAATAATAATAATAATAATAATAATAAAGGATCTCAATATTTCTGCCTGCGACAAAATACTTTAAGTAATGTGAATGTTATTAGACAATTATATTTGCATGATAAAATACCATAAAATAGGATTATATAAAAATACTGACTGGTTGAGGATGCAAAAGAATATTACAGTAATTTATGCTGTATGCTATTTGACACCCAGAGGATTGTGGCTAGTTAAGTTTTTACCTGACGTGTGGGAGGAGCACTAGTGCAGCCCAGGGATGAGAAAGGTCAGAGAGCGGCTGATCGATGGGGATGTCTATGAGATAAAGAATCCGCTGGGGAACAGAGACCGACTGGTCTTTTTCAGTTCCAGTTGACCTAAAAGAGAATTTTTAATTTTTACATGTGTATTCATCTACAAAGTATTTAAACTCAAGACAATTTTTATTATGCCCTTTTACAAAGTCTTAATATTGTTTTTGGGGTCTACTAGAATAGGTTTTCATGCTTAAATGTTCAAAAAACACCTTATTATTCACATATTTTACATTATTGCAGCACCTCGCTTCCTAGTCTATCAGTAACTCTCTGTTCAGTTCCTGTATCTATGAAGCTTTGATTGGTTGGCTGGACCAGTTATTTGTGATTGGTCAACCCAGGTGTGTCACACATGTTCTGAAAAGTGAAACCAAAGCATTTTGATTGATCGCCCCCTGGTGGCTGAAAAAAGGTAATAAACCCCGCAATCTCTATGTAATCAAATGATAAAATGAATTACACTTCAAATAATTTTTTTTCCAAAGATGGTTTCTGTCATTTTAGGTAGTTCTTATCACGCAGAAGTATGTTCGGGTGTTTGTTTTTCCCAATAAGTTTGGTTTTAGTTATGCTAAAAAGATGGGGTGTAACGTCATGATTGAGCTGTTTACGTTTGATTCTGTGGGAGCGTGAGGTGGGCAGGATATTGATACTGCGGCTCCACACCTCAATTGTCACCTCAAAACACAACTGCCACCTCAAAACACAAATGTATCAAACTGGTCAAAAAAAAAAAAAAAAAAGGTCCACCTTGGAGTATTAGCAAGCTTACCTGACAGTCTGTCCAGTGAAGACTAATGGGTACTTCTCAAAAGCCATGGAGCCATCAGTGGGGGGCGGAGCTTTGGACAGAATCAGACCAACCAGCAGGTCCAGAACTAGCTGTTGGTTCACAGCGTCCTCAGTGCAGAAGAGCTGCTCCAGATACTGCAGCATACTGGGCAAGAAAAGCTAGAGAAACACACATCAACATTAAAACAGACACAAGTTGATCTTAAAGACAGTTTCACACCACAGTGCGGCTTTCACTGACCTGCTCAAACTGTTTCATGTCAAACATCTCTTTTGTAAATGACAATATGAGGTCTCTGTCCATCCCGCTATGGAAGACCTGCGTAAGGGTCCAGAGAGGAATTAAGGTCGACAGGAAATTAGACGCATAAAAGATGGACAAACATTTGTGCAGGTGCACACTAAACAAACCTTTTTCACCAGTTCATGGATGCTGCTGGCAGGTAATGACAGATTCTCCCCCATCAACAGAGCAGAGACCACTTGTAAAAGCAGCTGGGAGCAGCTGTAGGACAGTCCTGGTGCCTGAACTAGCTGAAGAAGTGTCTAAATACAACAAAAATGGAGAAAAACATATCAGAGATGCAACAGAACAGTCTTAAGCACTATTCAGTCAGGACTAGTTTCTCCGGAGGACATTAGAGAAGTTTATGTTTCACAGGCGTACTTTGTGATTTGAATCCCATCAGAATCTGCCATGTCTGTTTTTCTCACACAACCTTAGTAAAAATTCTAGAGCAAATTACCTACTGAGAAATCTAATCCCGTCCAAATGCATATGTCTGTGATTTCTGATGTTGTATTATCCTAATGCTTATCCTTGAGTATTTTTGACCTACCTGAGCTACCGTTTGGATACCAATGTTTAGCATGCTTTCATTTCATTTAGAAATAGATGGTATCCAACAAAAAAAATAAAATTATAAAATAATAAATAGAGCCAAATCGCAGAAACTGCCCATTTTAATATCAGTGCCAGGTAGGATACTTCTCTGCTCACTTATGTCGGTTTATTATAAACAGCCACCTTCTGTAAACTATAAAAATACCTTGTGTGGTTACAACTAGAAAACACACACTATGTGATAAACACAGAGATGTTAGTCTGTCTGAATCAGTAGATGAAATGACAGACATGATAAGAACTGTAGCTAGACAACTAGTCACGTCCGAATAGGGATTTTGAGTGAAAGAGAAACACACATACAAACCTCACAAACAGACTGTGGTTTTGTGATCTTTTCTCCTTTGCGATGCTCCACAAGTGTGTGGCAGATGTACAGAATCCTCCCCAAGTGTTCATTAGCCGAGTCGGCATTGCTTGTCTCTATCTTTCCAAGAACTTCTTTCAGAGAGCCCTGCAACACACACACATATAATATATATATTAAGACCAATAAAAGACCATAATAAATGGTATGACCAACAAATGTTATGGATTTTTTTAATGGACAGTATAATTTTCATGCATACACAATGCATGTTTTTTCCTTAAATCAGTTTAACCAGGTGAATTATTACTAAATATTGAGTAAAACAAGCATCTAGGATGGGAACAATCACTTTATAAAAAGAGCTTCATACTATATGGATTGTCAGACAAACTTCATTTTTAAAAAGAAAAAAATTGTTCTCTCACCTCTAAGGAGTCCCACAGGACAAGCAGGTGTTCTTTGTGAACATAGTTGGCTGAAGACTCAACCATGTGGTCCAGAGATTCTTTGATAGAGTCCCAAGGTAATTCAACATCCTGTCCGACTGCTGGGCCAAGCTTCTGCAACACCACCGGAAGAGCCTGACAACAACATTACTGTTAAACACTGACAAGCCAAATGTTAAATATGTGATGCGTTTGGTTTTCTGGGATGTGATCTCACCGTAGAGGCACAGGAGTGGAACATGTTACGGACTCCTCGACACATCTCAAAGATCAGCTGACCGGCTCCTCTGGCCTTCTGAGGATGCTCTGCCAGGTCGGAGAACATGAGTGTGAAGAGCGCGTCATAATCAGTAACCTTTTGGACATGAGACAGATGCATTAGCTTAAGAGGGCACGTGACCATACAGAGAACATGATGAAAGCAACCTGAGATGTTAAAGACTCACCTTTCTCATCAAAAAAGAGAAGCTCTCGGCAGCAAAGTTGCGGATGTGATCCTTCTTGTGCGCCAGAAGTTTACTGTAAAGACTGATTTAAAAAAGTAACTTTACAATAATGTTCCATTTGTTAACATTGGTTGTATTCTAAATTTGAAGTTGATATCACAAAAATTGAAGTTCTTGTGAGATTTTGTTTAGGTGCTATACAAAAAAATAGCCACCGGGTGATGCCCACAAGCCACTGAAGTTGCATTTTCCTGTACTGGCGGAGGAGCCTGATAAAAGGTACTGTTTTCAGGGTAACGAAATGTCCAATTTCAACAATTTTCACAGTATGAATTTTGTGTGTTTAAGCTTTCGAATGATACCTACTTTATGACAATTACTAAAATATGCGGAAAAATATGGAAAAAAAGTGTGGCAAATGTCCCGACACTGACTGTTAATAGGTTAAGGCCTTATTGTAAAGTGTTACCAATTATACATTATAATTCTATACACTATGACTGAAAAACCAAACATCCTAATGAGGTCCAAAAGTCTGAAACTAAACTGAAATACAATCTACTAGGGTTTAATTCTACTTCTCACCTGTATATCTTGTCCATATCCTTCACCATCTTCCTCCACAGGTATTTGTACAGGTACGACAGACATGTGAAGGCCCATTCCAACACCTCAGTGTCTTGTGTGTCCAGTATAGATGTGATGATGATGAAGAAGTCAGAGAAGTGGGGGTAAAAGTCCATCTGGAGGTCCCGAGCCAGTTGAATTACAAGACTGAAAGCAAGAGTGAGGTTAACATGGCTTCGTCGGCCTGTTTATTTTAAGGAAAGACTGAAAGGAACTTACTCCAGAAGAGGCTGGTAAGCCATGTTGTTCTTTACTGACAGGTAGGTCTTCAGACTCTCCACAATGGCGCTTTGGTGAAACACCAGCATGTTGAAAGACTGACTCTTGCTTGACACCTCTCGAAAAAACTTCGCTATAGAACAGACAATTAGATTAATACTCAAACCATGCCACTGTGTCATATACATGACAGTAACAGAGAGCAGTGTTGTAATATTTTTAATTACTTTGTTGTGATTTGTTGTTGCTTTTTTTATGGTTTCGGTTATCTATAATAACCCTTACAGAGAGTGACCATAGAGAAGATGTTCAGAAACTAAATTAACAGTACAATTTACTCATAATATACAGTGTATTTTGTCATATTAAACGGTCACAGGATGTGGTTACTTACTGAAGTGGTCTGTCAAATTCAAGTCTTTCCATTTTATCAGGGCTTCATAAAAATAGGTTTCTACCTCCTGAGAAAATAAGCAGCAGAATTAATCAAAAACACATCAAATAATACTATAACGTTGCTAACAATGAATTATATTATCTGCTATAAACAAAACCAAGTGACCTACGTACCTCAGCATAACTTCCAGTCCTGTCAATGCGATGAATGACATCAATGTTTACTTTTGCGAGCCTTTCAGAAAACGTGACAAACTGGAAAATAAAAGATATTAAGCCATCTTAATTGAGTGGAAACTTCCTCGCGTTACACTAGGGGTATATTGAACTTTACAGATGAAAATGTAATTATTAAAATGGCAAGCTTATATAAACCCAATTCAATATGTAAAACTCTATTCGTTTCGATATGTATATGACATAAAAAAAATAATGTAATGTTTCTCAGAAGCATAAGCATGAGCTGCTGTCTCCAACATGCGTTGTTCTCTAAACTTACGCGGTAAGTGTTTTCTGATTTATGAGATTGGGGCTTGGCTTTTAGCTTCATTTTGCTGTATTATCCGGCGACCAAATACAAAAATTAAGCGTACTCCGTGACTTAAAAAACAAGATAAGCTATCAATTGCTGTGAAATTGTTGATACACATGCCGTATCAGGGAATCGCCATCTTGAATGATGTGTTATGGGTAAAACGTTGACTTGTACTGTTTTTCAAAAGAAAAGTCTTACTATGTTTTGAAAAGCATTAGGAAAACATCATGCCTTGTTTTAGATTTTTTATTATTACCAAAAAACATTTTGTTTTCTTGATCTACACCAGGGTTATTATAACTGAACTTTTTTTTAACAAACCAAAACTAAAACCATATTTTAAAACATTTTCGGTGCTTGAAATGAAATAAATGTTAACTAAATATAAATTTATATTTTTTAGTACATCAAGGTAAACTAAATGAAAAAGGGAAATGCTACCTGAAATAAATTTTTGCTACCCTAACCATAGTTTAACCATGGTATTTGTAGTAAAACTGTGGCTATACAAATGGTAATCAATCCACCAAAAAACATGGTTACTACACTTTTACTATAATAAAACTGATGCAGTGAGATCCAGGCAATCCAGCAATGATAGATATAAAATTTGAATAAGGAATACATTTATTAAGTAAAAATGTAAAATTATAGAGACAACAAATTAATCAAGTAAAAAATAGTTTATAACACCCCTTAAACTTATGTTTTGGTCTAATAAAAAAGGTCAAACAGATTTACTCATTATGTCATAGTTGGTATAATGGCTAGGTCAGAATGACAAGGACAGATGAAAATATAAGAGGTGTTGTTCTGACACCTTTTAAGACTAAGAGAATATTGCAGATCTTGCATTATCTGATGTCTGCAGAGATGGAAACAGACATATTTTGATACAAATTTACATAAATCACATCTGATGGAAAATACACCCACTCAATCTTACAACAACATGTAAAAGAATAATAAAAGAAATAATATGAATAAAGACATTATCATAAACATTTACCATTTTGGATACACCAATCCAACACCAATCCATCAAATCAAAGAAGACAAAATGGAATCAATACACTGAAGAATATTTGATTCGTAACTATCAGATGTATCACACAAATGGACAAAATAAATCTTTTGATAAATCTAAACCATGTCTCAATCCCTTCATTCTGTGCTTTAGCATTAGGATGATTTAATCAGTCTCTCTGTTGCATTCCACTTTGCTGCTAAGGTGCTCGTCGATCCTTCCTTGGTTCTGGGATGCTTTTATTTGTTGGAGCAAACTGCCGGCTTTTAAGCCACCAGTGGAGTCTGCTCATTCTCCTCAATGAAGGGACTCTTCTGCCTCTGCCAGGGTTAGAGGCACACCTGGTCTGCTCATGCATCTCAATCCGCCACTCAGATGGTCTTTTCCATTGGTCACAATCAGGTGTCACACAGAAGGGCAATCTGGTTCTATTAAGGTACCTCAGGTAATCTCCTGCTAGCCTCTACTCATACAGTACCTATATATGATAGATAGAGGTAGACATGGAGAAGATGGAGTAGAAACAGACAAAACAACAAGAACAAAACAAGACAACAACACTGTCATTTTTCATACAATTAACAATACATCAGCACCCGGATTAATAGGATAAATATCCTTGACGACTTTTACCTGTGAATGGAAACCTTAAAAAGCTTTTGTTAGAGACAACATATATTCACTCATCACCCAGTTCAGTCCTCTTTGGGATAACATAACCTGTGAAAATTTCATGTGGGTTGAGGGTTGTCCATACTTCAATTATTGCCAACCATTGAACAGGGCTCGAACCCATGTCCTTCCCATGTCTGTCAATATCATACATGATTTTTTTTATTTATTTTTTTTATATGATTTTCTTCGTCAATTATCATCAAATAATTTTTCTCCCTGGATAACACTCATCCCACTTTTAACATGTTAACAATAACAAGACAAGATTTTATGCATTCAGAACAGAATCAGTTCCATTCGATTGAATCCATCATGACATGCTGCAAAAGAAAAGAAACATTAAGTGTGAGGTGGACATGGCAAGCTTGCTTGCTCTGCCTTCCCAAGATATTCGCTGCACACGTATGGCACTGTTTCTTTCTGCCGCATCAATAACCCAGGTCAGGATAGTTAGCCAAATTCATTCATGACCATTATTTTATTGGGCATAATCCACATAGCGTGCCTGCTTAGAATATTTGAATATAGCTGTTCATGGCATTCCGTCTGCCATGGTGCACCATCACTCACACACACCTCTCTCATCTTTTTTTCCTTTTTTTTCCGTCACTGCCTCTGCAGACAGTCAACTGAATGGGGAATGTATATTGTTTAGGGTGGAATACCACCAAGCCTAATCGAATAAAACTGTTTCGATGACGGCAGAAATTACGAAACGTAGGCACTGTGGCATTCCCCGTGCAACAGTGTCTAAGCGTTTGAAATAATACAGTCAGACGATGTCGGTCGCAATGGAGTTGAGTTTAAGTAACAATAAGAAATAATCTTTTAGGCCTAGGCTTGCCACAATGTAGGAGTGTGCCTATGGAGTCGTAAGAGCCAGGGTTAGATCTCGAAAAGATCAAATAAAACATGCCATTTACAAACTGTCTATGAGTGTGTGTGCCTGAAGTTAAACAGATTTGTTTGGTTAACACATTAACCATCATCCATGTAACAGACAGGTTAAAAAATGCTTGATTGACAGGTCTCTTCCAGATTCAGATGTATTAGTAATAATGACAGATCAGAGAAGGATGGAATACAAACCTAATTAAGTTGTTTTTACCATCCGTGAGCTGTGGGAGTAATTTCCACAGTGGAAACCAGTGTCTGCAATGTTGGTTGCATAACACAGGACCAGAACACTCTCTTATTACACAGTCACAGATATTATGCAGAGTGACCCTTTCGCCCTAATTATAACTGAATAACATGTTCATATTCATTATCGCATTACATAAAATAATTAAACCAAATGACATCTGAAACTTTTCTTCAGTGAGAAACTCTTTTTCAGTGGCACTGGTTCCAGAAGTATTTTTTATATGCTCATATACACTATTTATTAATAAGTTGAAATAATGCGGGTTAACGGCTTCATGTACAAATACCATTGATTAACAACCTTGCAGCGGTCACAGAATCAGTGCCATCATTAACACCAGACCCTACAGCTCCACCCACTCAATCAGTTTCACCGGAATTCTAATTCAACACACCTGTCACACTCACAGTATTTAATCAGTCTCCCACCATACATCACTGTCTGGTCTTGTTGATCAATACCGTTCAACTTACCTGGTTACCTACCTGATCTACTTTCCTGTGGAGATTCCTGTCCGTCTTCAGCCTTCGTCATTCGCCATCAAAGAGACAATTACCATTGAAGCTATGTCTGCTAATCTAGCCATTTAAAGAACGTTTCTCCTGCTTGCTCTCTGCAACCTGCAAATAAAATACCTGTTCAACTGAGTTGCCTATGTTGTAGCTCACAGTATTACAGTATCACAGTACCCGACTATTGTGCGCTATAATTTTACTTAGAACTAACTTCACATTTCTGAGCCATTATTGCATTGATTTTTTTAACAAATGGTCTTAAGGTGCTTTTTGTGGAAGTATAAAGTCAGTTAATGTAAAGTTTGCACTCACACTTAAAAATAAAGGTTATTTTTTTTGGCATTTATGGTCACATAAACTTTATCATCCATGGAATCTTTCCATTGCACAAAAGTTTATTTGTAGTGGAAAAAATGGTTCTTCTATGGCATCACTGTGAAAGAGTGCATGATACCTAGCAGAGTAACCACAGGTATAGTTTATCACATGTACTATGAACTTGTTCCATTACTGTTTCACTAAAGTACTGTTTTATCATATAAACCTAACAAAAGTCTTTTTATGAAGTGTTTTTGTTTTTTATTGTGATGTAAGTCATACTTGAATCAATTTGGTTAAAAGCATCTGCTAAATGATCACATGTAAATGAAAATGAATCCCATTTGGATTGATATTGTCACAACAGAAGACACAGCCTCGCGCCGGCAGATAGATGGAGGAGGCTTAGCTGGAGGACAAAGATCCAGGAGAATCCAGGGTGGAGCAGATGGTTGAGTGTTCCAACGGGTGACCTTGAACAATGAAGGGCAGATGGTACCCCGGTGCAGACACGACTACGCTCCACAGTGGCATCACTGGAGGGAGGAGCCATGAAGGAAGACAGCCAGATGATACCATGGCGACGATAGGAGGCGATGGCTACATGGGAGGTGGAGCCCACCATTTATTCGGAGAGTCGATGAAGCGAAGTGACCCTGATGACCTTGGTGGCTGCGACGGTACTGCAATGACGATTGCCCAAAGTAGAAGCAGGGATCTGGAGGGCAAAGGTTGAGCTGGAGAGGCCGAGGGTGGAGGTGGAGCTAGCTGCAGCTGAAGGAGGGCAACGAATGGCCTGCAAGTTCACAGCAAAGGCGGTGCGATGTCTGACCCAGTCAGAGCCAAAGTACCAAGGGAGCCTGGCGAGGCCAAATGCCCATTGGTCACTGCTGGAGTTAAAGGAAGAAGGAATGCAGGCGCAGGAGCCAGGGCGACGGGTCGAGGGGGAGTGGAGCACTCTGAGGCCGGAGGAGAAGCCACGGGCTGACAGGCGACAGCGATAACTGTGTGGCAGGCATAGCTGACAATGAAGGAAAATGCAAAAACCAACAAAAAAAATAAAGCATTCCACATGGCAGATTCGAGAGATGGTGGGAGAGGGAGGCTGGGCGGGGTAAGCACAACTGATGATGAAGAGTCACATTTGGGCATAATGAAGGGACATAGGTAATTCATCTCTCCACACACTTAAAGCCGTTACTCACTTTCAGTGCTGGGGAGTAGGCGGGGCTCGCTTCCATCCCCTCATATTCCACAAGGACTCACATGGTGACGGATGGTACAGCCAGCTTACGCACCTGGTCAAACGAGGTGATGTCAGGCTCAATCGCTCCTCCTGGTGCATGCTCAAACATTGTGGCTGAGGCACTCTCTCCATTTGCAATAGGCTCATGCTGTTGCTCCTCACAGCAGGGTGGTACAGGGCTGGAGTTAGGAGTGGGACTGGCATCATTGTTGATGGATCTGATGGTGAGTGGCGATCCACAAGACGCCAGCTCCCACTCCACAAAGTCAGCGAAGCTCCTCCGAGGACCCTCCCCGGACAACTGCTCCTTAGTGGCAGTGTTCAGGCCAGCATACAGAAAAAGCATAGGCAGTCATCTGGCAAGCTTGATAGATTGGCGAGAAAGAGGAAATCCTCTAAGTGTTCCTTGAGGGAGCGATTCATATTAATATTAATAAAAAGGCATATTAATAAAAAAGCAGGATTTTCCATGGTGGAAAATAAAGAAAATTTAAAAAGCCACACCAAAAAAATGCAGCACGTAGCGTAATCACTTCTGGGTCAGGTTTTTTTGTCACAACAGCTGTGTTGTAGAGTACACAAGTACACAAACATGATGATGTGGATGAAACGTAGTCTTTAAGAAATCCACATGTAAGAAATCCACACAAAGAGCAAAGCATACAACACACCTAAACAGACGAGACCCGACAAAAATGAAAAGAAACAAAGGAACTCAAATACAGGTGCAAATGAGGTGATTAATGACACAGCTGACAGTGAAAACCCAAATCAAAAACCATGACAACAATAATAGTGCAATAGTAGCAAATAAAACAAAGTCCAAACTGAGTGAGATTGTGACATATTATCAAATGCAATTATATTTGAAGTGTGTTTTAGGTGTCTAAATACTTCTTTTGAGTGTAATGCACCTCTATGCATGTGGCTCAGCTCGGCCTCTGCTCTCGGCACTCAGTTCCCAGCTCGGCCTCGACCTCAGCTTGGCTCGGCTCTGCTTGGCTCGGCACAGCATGGCACAGCATGGCACAGCATGGCACAGCATGTCACTGCATGGCTCGGCCTGACCTGACCTGTAGATGCTACAAGTAGATGAAGTTACTTTCTCTATTCACATTGATTCTGTCTGTCTATTCATATACACAATTTATCAAGGACTGGAGCCTTGGTTTAAAGGAGTATTCAGGGTTTAAGCATCTGACATGCTGTTAATTACCACAGAAAATGTAAATCCATATTTTACTTCATAAAAATAAACATAAACGTGTTCGGCACTTCATTTATAATGGTGAACTATCGTCACAACACTAAATGAATGTTTCAAGGATATCAAAGAAATATACTCATTTTAAACACAATCAGTTTGCACTCCTAAACAATATGTTTAACTATTTTGCAAGGTTGGAAGGAAAGTGCATCGTTTGAGACAGGACGTTTAGCTTACAGCTATTTGGGGGAAACAGCTTTCTTTATGCAGAGTGATGACTGGAATTTTTCCTGCAAAGTTCGATGTCTGGATGATGAAAACAAACTCAACTCTACATATCTGTAATTTTTATACATCCTTGAGTGAACAAATGGGAGAAGCGTGCTGATCTGGTGAAGATGTGACAACCACATTCCACCTTACCTTAATAGACCTTACCCTATCCTCACGCCACAAGTTACATATCCAAAAATGGATAACTGAAGGAACTTTAATGTGTATTTTGTGACACTGATAATTATAAAGAAGTTTAAATGATGAGATGTGTTATTATATAAAGAGGGATATTCAAGAAAACAGGAAACTTTATTGTGTAATGTATTTGAAGACATTATTGTTGTTTACAATGACAGAAGAAAAAGACTCAACAACTGTCTTTATTCACAGGTAGTTCAAAGAAGCAGTGTTGCAAACAGGTCCTAATAAGCTGGTGCAGGCTATTAGAATACGGGTGACTGTAATCGAGTGGGTGGAGGTGACGTCACGAGGAGGAGGCACGTTATCAGCACCAGAATCTGTGGGAGATGGAGTGAGAGGATTATTGGCTTAAGTAGTGACACATGGAAAGATGGTGATATACAGTAGTGTTGTGGAAGGTTCAACCGGTAGGTGACTTTGTTGATCTGCCTCTGGATGGTAAATGGACCAAAGTAGCGGGGACTTAGCTTTCGACTGGGCAGTCGGAGATGGCTGTCCCTGGTGGAGAGCCAGACCTTTTGTCCAGGTGGTATTGGGATGTTGTAGTTCTTCTGTCCGTCTGTCCTCTGAAGGTGGACATGAGCTGAGTCCCAGACACTCTCACTTTCCTCAAAACAATGGTTCACAGCTGGAAGACTTGCTCCAGAGGACTTACCTGACCAAGGAAACAGGGGAGTTGGTAGCAGAGTATGCACTGAAATGGTGTTAATCCAGTTGTAGCTTGTCTCAGGGAGTTTTGAGCATACTCTGTCCACAGAAGGAACCGCCTCCAGTTGTGTTGGCGATTGTGACAATATGACCGCAGGTATCTCCTGAATCGTCCGCTCAGTCTGGCTGTTGTACTGAGGGTGGTACCCAGATGTCAAACTCACTGACACTCTTAAAAGTTGGAAGAAAGCACGCCATACCCTATAGATGAATTAGGGCCCTCGATCAGACACGTTAACCCTTAGGGATTCCAAAGTGACAGAAGATTTGCTGGAACATCGCCTCTGCTGTTTCTAAGGCCTTTGGTAAACTTCTTAGTAGGATCATATTGCAGGCTTTGGAGAAGCAATCCACTACTACAAGGATGCAGGTGTAGGCCAGGGCCTCCATTAGTATTTGAAAATGGACCCGTCTATTATTTGAAAACTGGACCCGAACCCGGCCAGGAAGACACAGACCCGACTGGAACCGGTCGGTACATAGGCCTATTCCACAACAAATTTCTATTAACGTCAATAAACAAGTTGTGAAAATAAAACGTTTTGTCTTACCTAATGTTAGTAGCCTTCTTCCTTGTAACAATACCCGACTGTGATGCACAATCCTCCTTGCCATCCATGTTATTCATCTCTTGCCAATTGAAATGCTTAATCCATTCATTATTCCAGCTTCAAAAGTCCACTTGCTGTCACGGTGATGGATGACAAATGCAACTTTACAGTTTTGCATTTTGTTGTATCTGGAGTCAACTCCCACAATAAGATAACTTCGACTGTTTACCTTTTTGAACTACCATAACAATTGCTCATTCAGTGGCATGGCCGCTGATGTTAGCATTACTATTGTGATAGTTTCTGTGCTCTCTGAAACGAGTCTGACCAAAACTTTAGATATAACAAGACGGTTCATTCATAATATTATCATAAAAATAGGGTCGCTCATGTTTTTTTCACCATATTTTCCGGCTTTGCAAGTTACAGAACACACGCACAGTGCTGATTGACTCTGAACACAGCCGGGTGATCTCCAATCAACTCGGGTATTACACACAATGTTAAACAGACCCGACACCCAAAGTAATGGATTGAGACCTTACCCGGCTGACCATTTAAAATATAGACCCGAACCTGTACGGGTCCCAGGTTGGGTCCCAGGTCCTCTTTGTAGACCTCTAGTCTAGAGCCCGGAGAGGTGTGAATTAAATTAAGGCCTCAGGACCTCCAGGTGGAGCTGGCTCGTTGCTAGTGGCTGATTGTCTAAACACCACTGAATTGAACTGACAATGATGGATTCTGGATGAGCTAGACAGGGTTCAGGGTTGTGCATTCTGGACAGAGCATCAGCTCTTTGGTTCTTGCTCCCAGGTCTGTAAGTAACAGTAAAGTTTAAGTGAAGAAGAGATCCCAGTGAGCCTTTCGGGTGTTTAGTCTCTTGGTGTCAAGGAGATACTTCATGTAATGATGATCGGTGATGACTTCAAACAGATGTTTTGCCCCCTCCAGCCAATGTCTCCACTCCTCAAGGGCAAAGCTTAATATCCAACAGTTCTCGATTTCCGATATAATAATTACACTTCGTCTGGGACAATTTTTTAGAAAAGAAGGCACGTGGATGGAGACTGGGAGGCTCACTCTGCCGCTGTGAGAACAGCTCCTACACCAGTGGTGGAAGCATCAACCTTAATGATTAAAGGGAGCTCTGGGTTGGGATAAGCGAGGGTAGGAGCTGTGCAGAAGGCATTCTTGAGTGTCTGGAAAGCTTGGATGGCATCTGGGTTCCAGGACAGACACTTGGGCTAATTACAGAGTAGTGAGATAAGTGGAGAGCTGATCTTACTGGAAATTGGCAAAACCAAGGAAAAGTAGTTCTATGACAGTGGTGGGTTGTGGCCAGTTCTGAACTGCTTCTACCTTCCCCTGGTCCATCTGGATGCCGTTCTTACTAATGATGTAACCGAGAAAATGGATGGTGTCTTGATGGAATTCACACTTCTCAAGTTTAAGGAAGAGTTGGAACTCACTGGGTTTATGTAGGACCTGCTTCACGTGGTGAAAATGTTTGGCCAGGTTCTGGGAGTAAATCAGGAAGCCATCAATGTAGACAATGACAAAGCAGTGGAGGTACTCCCAGAACACCTTGTTCATGAAGCCCTGGAATACAGGTACTCGTAGTGGCCCGATGGAGTTACAAAAGCAGTCTTCCACTCACCACCCTCACATATCCGGAGCGCAGGTCCAACTTCATGAAGATCTGGGTACCTCGTCATTGTTCCAGGGCTGCTGGAGGGTATTGGTACTTTATGGTCTGTGAATTGAGTGTCCAGAGTCCAGAGTGTCCTGTGAATTGAGGCCAATGCAAAGCCTCAAGCCTCCATCCTTCTTACTCACAAAAAAGAAACTGGAAGCAGCAAGGGAAGTTGATGGATGGATGAACTTCTACTTTAGGGCCTCCTCGATGTACTCATCTGTTTACATGAAACATGATTGTGATTACCTGTGATTGAACTGTATGGACTAACTGTGAAAACATTGTAAGAGAATTTATTATTTTACTGCTGATATGATGTTAATGTTAATAATGTTACCTAGCCTATAAAGAACCTTTTGTACAGTGGATGTTAAAGGTTCTTCATAGAACCATTGATCACAATACATTTTTAAGAGTGTAGTGTGACATTACAAGAGGTCAGTCTTGAGCAACAAACATTTTTAGACACAATATGGTCACCCAATCGTAAATTTTTTGCTCTGCCATGAAAAAGATACAATGGCGTCAACTATAAAACTGGAATCCCACGTAGTGAATACTGGGAAGTGGAGTGAAACAAACAGTGAAACTTTTCAGTGCTCAGAATTGGTTAATCTTTGTTAACGTTTGTTAATGTTAGTTAATAAAAATACAGCAGTTCTTTGTTGGCTCATGTTAGTTCACAGTGCATTAACTTATGTTAACATATACAACTTGAAATTAAGATTAACAAAGATTAATAAATGCTGTAGAATTGTAGTTCATTATAGTTCATGTTAACTAATGTAGTTAACTAATGTTAACTAATGAACCTTATTGTAAAGTGTTACCGAGAACTTTAAACATAAACTGACTTAAACTTGCACATGAACACAACAGAATTCTTTCAGCGAGATAAAAAATATTTTCCTCACAGTCAAATTTTCCTCGGGCAAAATTAAAGTTGTTTTTGATTTCAAAAATGTTGTTTTTGAGCAAATCTAGCTTTCTCTAACCCTATTATGATCCATAACATCTAGCATTTATGGTATGCCTGTAAGTAAAATCATTCTTCATTTACTATGCCTCTGAAAACCCCAAATCCTCATATAGACTTTTACTGGCATCTAGGTTTTACCTAAGATATTACAGCTTAAACACAGTTCATGAACACTAGATAAACCTTGTTGGTTTAAAAGTAAACATGGGCACTGATAGCTACCATATTAGCATTGTTAAAATTTTAAAATCCTACCTTACATATCGCTTCTCTGCCTTTTGGCTAAGATCAAGTGTAAAATCCTACCTTACCTGTTGCACATTCACAATAATTTGATGTTAAAATAAGAAAATAAGAATAAAACTGTAATAAAAATAAATAAAAACTAGACATATTTTTAAAAAATTATAAAACTAAATTCAAAAACTAAATTCTTAAAACTTTAACTGAAATTAAAATGAAAACGGAAAATATAGACATAAAACCTAATTCAACATATCAATAAAAACTATAATAGTATCTCACTGATACTTAACATTATGTATAATATAATATTATAGAAATATAAAATATAATCTAAACTATAAAATAAAATATAAATACAAAATGTTTTATATATATTTAAAATTATATTCTTAACTATATTGTGTTACGAATATTATATATATGTATACGTACGTTTATATATATATATATATATATATATATATATATATATACACACACACACGCCTACACATTTATCTATAATTTAACTTAAACCTTTAAGTATACATACAAAGATTAATAAGGTTAATAACATTAGGCTGCATTTGTAATAAGTAGGGATTGAATTGTCTTTCTGTGTCTCACACACAAGAATAAACACATCTAATTACCGAAAGAAAAAAAAATACTTCCAGCCCAACTGCTGTGTAAGGAGGAATGAATGTGATACGGGTGGGATGATGACAAGCACACAGCTCCAGGAACAATCACAGTCTCTCTGACTGACTGCACTGCAAAGAGTGTCATGAGTTCCTCAGACTGTCATGACACAATCTCTGAACAATCAGCTTCCAATGAGTACATACCTGATGATCACCGATAATATTTTGAAAACAGAACTACAAAGGCTGCTTTGCAAAATCAAGAGATCCTGTTAAAAAAGTTCAGACGTGCACTAAGATGTCAAGTGGACCTACCTTCAGTGTGTGGGACTATGTGGTCTTCACCTTAATGCTGGTCATCTCTGCAGGCATTGGGGTGTATTATGCCTTCACCGGAGGAGGTCAGAGCAGCTCCGCAGACTTTCTGGTGGGTGGACGGAGTATGACGGCGGTACCGGTGGCCCTGTCCCTGACGGCCAGCTTCATGTCAGCAATCACCGTTCTGGGGACCCCAGTGGAAGTGTATCAGTACGGAGCCATCTTCATCCTCATCTGCTTTTCTTATGCTCTGATGGTGGCAGTAAGCTCTGAGATCTTCCTGCCAATCTTCTACAGACTGGGCATTACCAGCACCTATGAGGTGAGATGAGAAAAAAACTCTTTAGCATAAACACCTTTTATTGTTGAATTCAGGGTTATGATCGTTAACTAAAACTAAAATTAAAAACATTTCTCTTCATTGAAATGGAGTTGAAATAAAAAAACCTAAACTACACAAAAATTAGAAAAACAAAAAATAAAAAAAATATAAAATGACAAAAAGCACAATTACAAAAAATTTAACTAAAATTATAATGAAAACTAAAAATTTAATAAACACTAATTCAAAATATTAATAAAACTAAAATAAAAAAATTAAAATAACAATATTGCCGAATGCAAATGGTAACTTTATTGAATATATTAAAGGTAAAACATATTAATAATCAGGGTTATTATCGTTAACTAACTAAAAAACATTTCTGTTGAAATAAAGCTGAAATAAAACAAAAATTAAATGTTGCCTTGGCAATTAACTGAAATAAGTTTAAAGCACTAAAATTATTAAATTAAATTAATAACAAAAAAATAAAACTAGCTAAAACTATAAATTAAATAAATTAAACCTAAATAGCAATATTAAAAAAAAAAAAAAAAACGTAATAAAATGACAAAAACAATGAAATTACTAAAAATTTAACTTAAATTAGCATAAAACTGAAAATATAAAAATAAAAGCTAATTCAAAATATTAGTTAAAACAAAAAATAATGTTCCTGATCTAAAATAGTAACTTTGTTCAATATTTTAAAGGTAAAACATATGAATGATGTTAAAATGTGTCAATAATGCATTCATTTTGATGTAAAAGCAGCTCCAACTGCAACTGCAGTGTAACTTCCCTTTTCCACCTCTAATGTTTGCAGTATCTGGAGATGCGTTACAATAAAGTAATTCGACTTTTTGGGACAGTCCTGTTTATCATACAGACAGTGAGTGTTTTTCTTGCTATTATCAGTCTCATTACATCATACAGTAAACTCAATGTAGTTTAGATTATTTTCCATCTCTTCTCAGGTACTGTACACTGGTCTGGTTATTTATGCTCCAGCTTTGGCTTTAAACCAAGGTAGGATTTTTTTTTTGCACTTCAACAATTACCAATGACTAGTTTAATTCTACATTAACCTTATTCTTGAACCAGAAGTTTCTACTTTGCTTCCTTCACTTTTTAAAAGGATTTCAAAGCAATGCCATAGAAGAACCATTTTGGGGTCTTTTAAAACCATTATTTCTTAATGTGAACAACATTTTAATAATCTTAAGAACCCTTTTCCACTATAAAGAACCTTTTGTGCAATATAAAGGTTGCATGAATATTTAAGATTATTCATGTAATTATAGATGCCAGTAAAGAAACTTTATTTTTTTTAAAGTCGAACTGCATTATTTGTGAAGTGCATGGTGTAACAAGTATGCTTGATAATGCGCAGCACTCTATGGTCAAGTGAACTCTCTCCTCTCTCTCTTCTCAGTCACAGGTGTGGATCTCTGGGGTGCCGTCATATCGACTGGAGTCGTCTGCACTCTCTACTGTACATTAGTAAGTTAGTAAAAGAGTACTGTACAATTGAATAATTAGAGAATTAAATTTTTTTTGTTTAAAATTATTGTTATTATTGTTTTATTTTATTTTTTAAATAAATGATTCAATGACTCGCTCATAAAGACTTCAATTGTTTCATTACTGGATTAATCAACGTTTTGAACAAATCTCTTGAATGAATGATTCAATGACAAATACATTTTTTAACAATCAGTTGTCGCCACCTACTGGTGTAAGGATGTAATTGATATAATCTTTATTTGAAGCATCAAGTTACTTTCAAAAAGTGTTTTACTCTGTTTTGATCGCTACTTAGTCACAAACAACTAAAAGTTAAGAAGCACTGATATGTCCCTTTACCCTGGCAGGGCGGTCTGAAAGCGGTGGTGTGGACGGACGTGTTCCAGGTGGGCATCATCTTGGCTGGTCTTTTGGCTGTCATCATCCAATCAGTGCTTCTGCAGGGCGGGATCTCCACTATCATCCGTGACTCCTCCCAGGGTGGCCGACTCAATCTATGGGAGTGAGTTGTGACATGACTGACAGGCACAGAAATGCATAATTAAACACTTTCTCATGCCGTGTCCAACCCTCTCAGCTTTGATCCAAACCCTCTGAGGAGACACACATTCTGGAGCATCACAGTGGGTGGAACGTTCCTCTGGACCAGCGTATATGGCATTAATCAAGCTCAAGTGCAGAGATACATATCATGCAAGTCCCTGTTACATGCCAAAATGTAAGCATTGCACAAAAAATAATTCTCGGCTTCACACTGAAAGAGATGCAATGTGTAACTAAACCTTTCTGTGTGTATATGTGTCTTTTTGTCTCTTTCCAGGGCTTTGTACATTAACTTAGTGTCTCTCTGGGCTATTTCATTATGCTCAGTATTTTGTGGCTTGTGTTTATACTCCATTTATAAGAACTGTGATCCATGGACAGCAAAGAAGGTGTCTGCTCAAGACCAGGTACACCATAAACTACAGCAATGTATCTCAAATGCAACAACATTATAATCTGTGAATGTTATTACAAGTCTTGATGCTATTACCAATTAATTCTAGAATATGCAACATCAATGTCTCCCTCTATAATATGCAATAAGCTTATGCCATACCTGGTGTTGGACATCCTGAGCGAATACCCTGGTTTGCCAGGACTGTTTGTGGCAGCAGCATACAGTGGCACTTTAAGGTTTGTTCTCTATTAAGAGGTTACAGATCACCCAAAAAAAAAGTATATTTATCATTATTTACTTACCCTCATGTCGTTCGAGACCCGTATGACCTCCTGTAGAACACAAAAAAAAAGACATTTAGCAGAATGTCCAAGCAGCTCTTTGCCATTCAAAAAAACTATGGCTCAAAAGAGGACAATACCATTAAACTATCACTCATGCTATTCTTATAAAATGTTATGATAGTGTTGTGTGAGGGAACAGAATTAAAGTTGAATATAAAATCATGTACTTGATTACTACTAATGTAAACACCCATCATTTGAGTAAAATAGTTAACATGAACTAACAACAAATTATTCTTCTACAGCTTTAATATATATTTTATAAAGTTGTATCTTTTAACATTAATGCACTGTGAACATGAACAAGCAATAAACAACTGCATTTCTATTAACTAGCATTAACAAATATTAATAAATGCTTTAAAAAACATATTGCCCATTGTTAGCTAAAATAATGTAGAAACAAATTCCACTCAGAAATTGCTAGTAAAGTCACAATTACAAAGAAATAGCAAGTAACAGATTGAATTAAATGAGAAATTTTGAAATATACTGAAATAGTAGTTTCTAGTAAAACATACTCCAATAATCTGTTTTACAGTCCTTTAATGTTAACAAATGAGACCTCACTGTAAAGTGTTACCTAAAATATTCCTCTCTATATCAGCACTTAAATGTATGCCATTCGTTCCCTCATAACCAATATGATGCAAGTTTAAATGCAAGAATGAATGACATGCGGATAAGTTAAAGACATTTTTTTTAAGTGATAATTGTATTAAACACCTTTTACCACATGCATCACATTAGCATTTCTTGAGCATGTATTATATTTATTGTCTACAGTACAGTCTCCTCCAGTGTAAATGCTTTGGCTGCGGTAACTATTACAGATCTGATGCGTCCGTACCTCAGTCTGTCAGAGAGGCAGCTGTCCTGGGCTTCAAAGGGCACGAGTGAGCAAATATCTACATTTAGAGCCTATTAACACATTATCAGTGATTCCAGTTACTAAACTAGATATTTTTTCCCAATTACAGGTGTGTTTTATGGTGCCGTGTGCATTGGAATGGCTGGTCTTGCATCGTTGATGGGAGGGATGCTACAGGTGGGTTACTGATGAATTATGTGAAAATTACAGGGCAAATGATGGCATAATCTTAATTTTCCTGTCTGTTTGTTCCTCAACAGGCTGCTATTAGCATCGTAGGGGTGGTTGGCGGACCTCTACTGGGCCTCTTTTCTCTTGGCGTCCTGTTTCCATGTGCCAACACAAAGGTTATTATGGCTAGATTTTAACCAAGTAAATTTGACCCCTGTTTTTGAGCGTATATTTGATATTAAATGGTTGTAATTCGTGAAGCTTTCGAATACAGACCTACGGTTGGTCTTTTGTTTTAAAGAAGATTCTCTGAAGGTTTTTTATTGTAAAAAAAAAAAAAAAAGTTATAGAAGTTTGTTTACTGTAGCAAATATACTGAACTAAACATTTTTATTCTAAAATGTATTTTACAAAATAATTTGACTCTAAAACTGCTAGAAAATCCAAGCTATATGTCTAACCAAGTTGTGTTACACTTCCAAATTTGAAGTTGATAACGAATTTGAAGTTAAGCACGCTAAAAGGCTTTCCATGGTAAAGCAATGTTTAATTTTAAAACGGCTTTCACAAGATGAATTTTGAGCTTTTGAATGATACCTAATTCATGGTGATTATTATTAAAATATGTGATAAGGGAAAAAACAGGGTTTCTGCACATTTTATGAAGGTAAATTTAAAACTTTTTAAGACCAAGTAGAGAACATTTTATGGACTAAATTGAAGAGAAAACAATAGGTCAATATATATTTCCAGGACAGACGTTGCCTATTCCTGCACTAGAATATAGAAATATCTTTTACTGTACCTTCTGATCACACTTCAAAAATTTTTTGTCTTGTTTTCCAGTGATTCTTAAAGGGGTCCTATTATGCTTTTTCAATTTTAGTTAGTCTGTAATGTAGCTGTTTGAGCATAAAAAAGATCTGCAAGTTTACAAATCTCAAAGTCCACTCCAAAGGGAGATAATTTATTTAACAGAATCCACTTTTCAAGAACTACAACAAGCGGCTCATTTGGACTATAACGTTTTTCCGGATCTTGTGAAGTCACAATGTTACTTATTTAAATAATCCCCACCCAGTCTTTGCGGCTCTTCAACTGATCAAACAGCTTATAAAAACGCAGAAAAATAAGTCTCAAAAGATGCAACAGCGTGTTCATATATGATACAGAGACCAAAATGCTGTGCATTTATTTGTGCATTAAATTATAGCAAAAACCATGTGTATATTGTGTTGCATGTAATGGTAATTTGCAGCATGCATTTGTGGGAAGCTTTAATGCTTTTAATGAGAGCGAAATAAAACTGAATCGGAAGCCATTGCTGTGTTGTCAGTCTCCCTCATCCCCCTCCACTCCAGCTTAACCACGCCCACGTCTGTAGCATTTTGAGAACCGACTGCTGCTGAAACAAACCCATGACCCTTTAATTCAAAGGAAAGTTTTCGTTGACAGATGTTTGTTTTTGCTTTAAGCATCAATCCACTTAAAGTGCCCCTATTATGCTATTTGAAAGGTTTGTTTAGGTGGCCTCCTGCAATAGGTTTACATGCATCAAAAAAAAACAAAAAAACAGCCAATTACCATACTGATTCAGCTCCAGAGGCTTCCTAAAGCTCAGCCATTTTACACACTGTAAAATCAGTAACGATGGCGTCGATTTTACCATATCAATCTGAGCGCGAGTCCGATAATGAAATATCGGAATAACTAGTTATTCAACTCGGGCCTCCATCGCAAGGACGACAATGAGCTACTCAGTTTGACGTATAATATGAGATGTTGCAACTGTAATTCTCCACCATTAGTATTAACAAGTGTATGTCCATCAACAAACCGATGTGTGTATTTCTAGTTAATTGCGGTGCACACGTGGGAACTATATTATTAACAGTATCACAGTGTTCTCGTTAACCGAGCACTAACGTGAATGACTGATGTAACATTAAAGTTGATCAAAAAAAATCTTGCTCCATCCTTTATCATGACTCCAAGTAACAAAAACGACAGACATTCCATATATTAATCGACACATTTCTAGACAATTGTACAATTTAACCACGGATTCTTCGCAGCCATCCTTTGGAAGTGAAAATAAACCGAATTTACGTCTTGTCGACATTGTTTCGAATTTTCTCGAAAGTCCACGCAGATCGTAGGCGGGCCTTATGCAAATGTGTTCACTTGTGACGTGTGAACTTCGCGGAAATGGGATTCGAATTACAAACGACTCCTTTAAGCAGTTCAGAGTCGACTCTTTCTTTTGAGAGACAATAACTTTATTTATGATGTGTTTTCAGCTTTACAACTTTGCAGACTGTTTACATTCAAATACAGCTACATTACACACTGCATGAAAGGTAATTTTCAAAAATCCATAAAAGGGGTCACTTTCATTTTGTTATATTTTTTAAGACTTCATTGTACATTTCCATCTCAAGTAAATGTACCTTTGATATATTTGTATTGGAAAACAGGTCAAAATACTAAGGAAGATTAATTTTTAAGTACAAATAGTTTAAGTAGTGCGTTCACACAGAAAATTCCAAAAAGAAAAAGTGCACTTTAAATACCCAGATGATGCACTAAATTAACGGAAAAAACGAAGTGTGGAATGTTGGACACTTTATGCACTCAACTGTCGCAGTTTTAATTACGTAGCGGAGGGGGTATCGGATTCCGTTGTTAAATGACAAAATAACTAAATACAATTCGCACACTACATGGATGAGTACATAGTGCATAAGTGCATAGTATATAGTGTGTCATTTGAGACACAACTTAAGACTTTCTCCTCTGATTCAAGATCTTTTAAGGCCTTAAAGGGGTCATAAACTGAGAAATCAAATTTTTCTTGAGCTTTTGACATATGAGGTCATCATCTATAAGAATATCCTTTAAGTTTCAGAACTAAAAACTTCATTGTTAGTCCAAAAACAGCTTTTATTGTAACCGAGCCCAGATAACGAATCGTTGTGGAATGTGCCTGATGACTGACTTTTTTCTGATATGTAATGATTCATGTACAGTCAGATGTTCTTTGTCTATGTGTCAGTAAATTAAACCAGTGACTAAACTGTAAATTTCATATTGTTTCTTTTAGTAGGATGAAAATAATATGTTATTTAAACTGTGATTAAATTATATATAGAAAGCAATCAAAGAACACTTCCTTTACTATCACTGTCAATCAAAGAGTACAAGTTTATCAGTGACTCGCCAAAACTCCTGTTATAATAAATTAATCTCTTATTTACTTTGTGTTTGCAACGTTATGATGAAAGCATTTGTTAGTGTGCAGAAATCTAGATAAAATAAGAAATTACTGCATTCATGCGCTCAACATGACTGTGATCAGCTAGAATGCTCATCACTGCAACCTTTCATGCCACAATCTAAATATAATGCCGTAGATCTAAATGTAATGCTATAATCAACACTTTTCACCATTAGTTAACCTTGAGAGCTGTAACAGTAGAGAGAGAGAGTTTCATATGCAAAGATGTTAGCCAATCACAGCAGTGGGCATTTACACTGAAGTTTCACAGCAGACCCTTCAAACAGAGCATCCAAATCAGAGGGCTACGGTCAGGGTAGGAAAAATGGCTTTTATTTCTAAATTATGACCATTTTTGATGTAAAAATGATACTAACATTATAAGTGCACCCCAGGAAACAGGACAAAACAATAAAACAATGCAGTTCATGGCCCCTTTAATTTGTGTAAGGATGAATTAAGACTTAACATGTTTTTAAAACCCACCCTGAAAAAGTAATAAAAATTGTTAAACAGGCTGTGTATTTTTCTTTATTAAATGCAGAAATCTTGTAGTCATTACAGTTGAAAATGTGGCTGTTTTAGGGAGGTTTGGCAGGGCTACTGTCTGGTTTGGTGCTGTCACTGTGGGTGTGCATTGGAGCACAGATATACCCTCCGCAACCAGAGAACAGCAGACCGTTGCCTCTGATGACACATGGCTGTAACGTCTCAATGGCAACAGACAGCACTAACTGGACTACAAACATGGACAATCTCACAATGAAAGAGGAGAATCAACAAAGGTGGGTTGTGAAAACTATTTGAGTCAAAATCTTTTGGCTGATATGTAACAGGCTCCATTTCTTATCAGGCCTTTCCTGGCTGATAATTGGTACTCACTCTCATACCTGTACTTTGGCCCACTGGGGACTGTGACGGTCATCGCCGTAGGGCTTATTATCAGCATTCTTTCGGGTATGAGACATACCAACATATGAAGCACTTGACATAATGCTGTCATTGTAACTGATGTAAATTTCTAAATTTGGGTCTCCAAGGGGGCAGACAGATGAAACTGCAGCCTGGACTTACGCTATCAAAAGAGGACCTCACCTGCTACAAAGTCTACAATGTACTCAAAGAAAAAGTGAGTATAGATTTTATTGTGCATATATATATATATATATATATATATATATATATATGTGTGTGTGTGTGTGTGTGTGTGTGTATATCCTCCTAGAACCCAGAAAAAAAAGTTTTTGAATTTAATATTTCCAATATTTCACATCATTACATTGTTTAGAGCATTATTATTATTATTTCTTATTCATATTTTATGCTATGTCCTCTGTAGTAGACACCAGGATTAGGTTGTTTAAAAAATAAAATGACAATAAATTACATGTACAGGCAAAAACAATGGAATTTTGTTTTTATTCACCAATCAATTTTTTTAAACTAAATTTTGCTTAAAGATGATTCTCAACTATGTTATGAAAGATAGAATGGAATGAATTGATATAGCATTTTACTTAATGCTATATGTGGGTAAAATGGCCATACATGGATTTTCCCATTCAATACAATGCATCTATACACGGTATCTAATTTGCATATTAATGTGTTCTTAGAGCAACATGTAACAAATAAAGAAGTGTAATAATGGGAGTAAAAATTAGCAACATTTTCACAATAATATCTAATAATAGGAATATTGATATATAATTTATTTCGCTTTTCACTTGTTGTGTCTCCCAAAATGCCTGATAATCATGATTTAAGTCCTGTTGTCCTCTACAGAGGTCTTGTATGAAATCAATGCCCTGTTTTGTAACAGAAAGTCATATTTTGATTAGAAACCCCGTAACATTTTCCTGAGATGTTGATTTATAACAAACAATTTAAAAAATAATCCAATTTATCTCTGCAAAGCCCTGAATGTGCTCTTTACAGGACAGCCAGACTTAAAACTGTGACATGTATGATGTCAGAGAAATTCACTAAAATATAATGTCCACAACAGAGGACAAAAGTCTATTCCTGGGTCCCAGGAGGATATATACACACACACACACACACACACACACACACACACACACACACGCATGAATTGACATATATATTCCCATAACTTTTTCCATTTTCAATTATTTGCATTAAAAGGTTTCCAGTAGGTCAGGTAAGCTTGACCTGGTGCAGGAGCTGGAGAAATCCTTTGGAAAAAACAACTTTGCTTTCTGTGAAGTAGAGTTATCTACTCAAACGCTTCCTTGAAACACCATTAAACTGAAAGGTCTTTAAATAAACATGCATACATGTCACTTTCATTACAATTAAGAGCTAAATTGTAAATGTATAAAAGATATTGTAATAAAAATAAACGTTTATGTCCAAATCAGTTATAGTGCAACACACTAGATACAGACATTCAAAAACGTTTGAGACATATATATAGTCTGGCACTTGTGACAGAAAACATCGTTGATTAATGCTCTGGTTCGTAATAGCGTTTCTTCATTGCTCTGTATTTCCTGAGGAAGTAAAGCGCCTCGAGTTCTTTGATCACAAAATCTCCACGGTCAATCAGCTTTTGGATTTTCTCAGGATCTGTGACATCTTTGTTCTTCATGAAAGCGGCTTTCAGACGCTCCCTGAAGTATGCAGTGCCTTTTGGATATTCCCTTCCAAGATACAAAAGCTGCAGAAAAGAAATTAATTACCAAAGCAATGGATAGTCACTATTAGTTTTACACATCTTTATTTTGTGATTCTACTGCAATGCAATGTTATGTCTAATAAAGGATGACAAAGTACCACTGAACAATATTTCATATAAAAAGATAAGATGTTACAATAAAGCCAAAGGAAACGGTCAGAAGATAAGTTTACTTACATTTTTGTACAATCTGATCACCTCTCCTCTCAGTGGATTAGTCATTTTAACTTCTCTCTCTTGATACTAAGATAGATACTAAAATAGACAAGAACAAACAATAATACACCTCAATGTATTATATCCAACAGCATGCAACATACCGTTATACATGTAGACTTAAATTCCTCTTGCAGTCTATGCATTTATATTATACGGTTATGGTTACACATTAATACGGTACCAAAAGTAGACGTACTAAAGGGGAAAAGTAATGTTCAGTTGGGTAAGGTTTTCTGTAAGAAATATGCTTTATTTCAGTGTTTGCTCACCTACAAGATCATGACAGAGGTGTTTACCAGGACGTGCGGGGAGAATGCCATGACATGGATGCTTTTCAAAATAAGTCTGAAAGCGCGATGGCTTCTCAAAATAAAAGCCAGGTTGCGTTTTTCAAAATAAAAGACTTAACTTTTAGCGCAGTTTATCTTTTATTCCATATTTTTATATCTACAGCAATAACTTGAGCTCCCATGCAACATTATTATAAAACATATAGTCATTTTTATTAAATATCAAAAAACTCCACAAAATAATCACTGCCAAAATACCGTAATCCTATCTGTGTCCGTTATAAACCACAGTCAACATGAAAATACACTGATTTACATTCTTGCATTCAACACCTCTCTGCATCCTTATACACCAAATATATATAGACTTTGGTCCTATTCTTGGAATATTCTCTGCATTAAACTATATAGTGTCCTGCCATTAAGGAAAACATGAGGACTGCATCTGTTATCCAGATGAATTCCAGCTCTTCTTCCTGTACAGAAGCAAGTAGGCCGTGCCGCTTCTAAAACAGTATACAAAATTATAATCAAAAACTGGAAGATGTTGCAAAGTGAATAAAGTAATAATTATTAGTAGGTCTGTGCTTGTTTGTGTGTTGTTCTCTTTTTAAAGTGTCTGTGAAAAGATGACTAAGAATTACCCTTTATATGTGTACTGCACGTCCGCCCATGTGGCCTGAGACAAATGAATAAAAATAATTACTACACCAAATTACATATCAGTCTCAAGTCTCCATATTATCTATTTCAGATAATTCTGTTTCTAGTCCGTCTCTATCTCTTACGGGTTGCACACGGTTGTCATCAGCATAGTACCATGCCTGGTCCTGAAATGGCCTGATGTAAGCGGTGTAGTGACCAAACATAGCAGATCCTATATGAACTATTACTGCATAGAGACTGTAATGCTCATCAGCCCTGGGAGAATCATTCGCAACCTAAAACAAGCATACAACAATTTATATATTATTATATAATAATAATATATTAGCATATATTATAATTATGACTTTTATTATTGCAAAATATATACTACACATGCATTTTCTGATTTTCCTGCAGCAAAAACATCTGTGTTAAAAGTTTCAGGGAAGGTGACTTTGCTGTTGAGTTTCCTGGTGAAGCCACAATCGTTTCTGAATCTTTTCAAGTGGACACACAGAATCAGAGGCAATGAGACAAGTTTCAGTTCCTACATGAAAAACAGAAAAGAACAAAAAAATTCAAACAATTAACTCAAAAAGGTCATGCATGTCATGTGCTAAAATAGAGTTAAAATCTAACCTGAATTTGCTGTATTACCACATAAAAACAGTAACTATAAAATCAAAATGGACATTTCTTATGTTTTTATGGAATATTGCAGCATTTATTAATGATTCATGCACATCATTATTTTGAATTCATGTGCCCTCATAATCTTTAATCAAAATAAATTCCCCTCCCTCTCAGTGACATCTCTTCTCTAATAATGTGTTTACTGGCACGAGGGCGGGACAACCTGTCACTCACATGAGATCAACCAATCGCAAACCACAATGATCCAAACAATTCCACGTGGACAAAATCAAGTCCCACCCTACATTTTTTTTCCTGTTCGAGAAGCCGTTTGACTCAGATATAAGTCATAATAGATAAGAAAAGACTATTGCAACTTCCGTTTCCTGCGGATTTAAAACATTTCTAAACTGTCATTACGAAGTATTATATTGTTTGATAATGGCAAAAAAAAAGCACACTAAAAGCACACACATGAGTGGATGGCTGCTTCTTGTCACACTGGTCACAGTAACACTCCTCACCGTCCACCAGGTTTTGAATCTGGAAAAAGGAGTTGATGCAGCTCTCCTGAAGAACATAAGGAGAAACTATGTGTAATTTACTCAAGGTCATTTACATTACAATGTATATTACTGATGTACTGACTATCAAAACATAATTGATGAAAGTTTAACTTGTTTACCAGGGTGTTTCCTCCTTCACAGATTGCCAAAGGAAGGCTGAAAAGAGAGGTGGGCATTCGCTGAATGGATGCGCAATGTGAACATTTCACCTGTGTCTCTACCTTTATCTCATAGAGACTGCAGATTTCCTGAGCCTGAAAAAGTGAAGACTTTAACGTATAGAATTGAATATTCTCATTTACACAGTTCACACTTATAGGGTTAGTTCACCCAAAAATGAAATTTCTGTCATTAATTACTCACCCTCATGTCATTCCACACCCATAAGATCTTCGGAACACAAATGTTCGAGATGTTTTTTTATTCTCCATTGAAAGCAACGAAATTACCACATTCAATGTCCAGAAAAGTACAAAAACATGGTTAAAATAGTCAACGTGACTACAGTGGTTCAACCTTAATGTTTTGAAGCAACGAGAATACAAAACAAAAATAAACTTTATTCCTGTCAATCTGCTACGCTATTTTCGTTGCAGCACTTCCAGGTTCTACGTTCAAAAGGCGGCTCAGTATTGGCTGATGCTGTTCACGTGAGCAGCATAAGGCATGCGTGTGATGCTGACAGAGGAGCCGGCCAATAATGAGTCTGCGTTCAGCCGTAAACACGGAAACGCAGCACTGTGCCAACTGTGTAACAGACTGACAGGGAAGAGGAAAAATTGTTGAATAAAGTCCTTATTTTTGTTTTGTTTTTGCGCACAAAAAGAATTCTTGTCGCTTCATAACATTAAGGTTGAACCACTGTAGTCACGTTGACTGTTTTAATGTTTTTACTACTTCCCTGGACATTGAATATGGTAATTTTGTTGCTTTCAATCGAGGATTCAAAAAAAAAAAAAACTCTCGGATTTCATCAAAAAATATCTTAATTTGTGTTCCGAAGATGAACAAAGGTCTTACGGGTTTGAAACGACATGAGGGTGTGTAATTAATGACAGAAATTTCATTTTTGGGTGAACTAACCACTTAACAAAATCTGTACACATCTATTTTTACTACAAACCCACCAAGCAATGATCAGGCATCTGCTTCTGGATGAGATTGAGGATAATGTGGAATATTTCATCCGCATCCTGTTGAGTGTATCCTACAGCACAATGACAGAATACATTCAGAATGACACCATTTTAATAAGTATACAAGGGTTAAGGGTGATATGATGCATACGGCGGATGGTGTGACGGTAGAGGCTGTTCAGGAAGTCTCTGTGCGGAGCAGGATGTGATGCATCCCTCATGGCTAGCAGGGTGTTCTTCAAATGCAGTGGGATGTTACTCTGTTCGATCCTATCTGATGGATTCCATCTTTAAACGACAGGCATTAAAAAAATTTTTTTAGCATGTGTTATTATTGGTAGTTTGCAAGTGTGCAGCATATTCAACCGATAATAGAGCTTTACTTGTTCAGTATGTCCAGTAGTTCAGTGGTCGCAGAAAAGGACTGAAGCAAAGCATTAACACAGCAGGATAGACTGTCATTGAAAAGGCCTCTTACTTCTGAAACATCAGATTATAGATAATTTTGTTAGTTACAGCATTCATTTCAGCATTTACATGAAAAAATGGTTCAGGAGAGGAGACTGAATTACAGTAGTTCTCAGAACAGAATGGAGCGTTTGGGGTCGTTCACACAGAACACGGCTTTTCCATTGTTTTTCAATGTAAACACGAGCTAGACAGAGGTCTTTACCTTTACATTGGCATATTTTGCAGCTTCTGGTGCATGAAAACACGGAGCTCAAGTTAAAGTTCAACTCGCGTTTTTAACAGCAAATGAAATTCTTTTTTTCTTTTTTTTTTAGTGTAGCTTAATTATGTTTTAATTATAAATATGTGCTGTTATAGATGCAAATCTCTGCTGACTTACCATAATCCCTGGAATAGCTCCATGATGTGGATCGGTTGTATAGTCTATATGCCATTTTACTCCCGAACTCTCCCATTCACAGACACACAGTATAGCCGCAAAAGCTCCTCAGTGCTGTATCTATGGAAACCTGATTTTTTGACAAAGTCGGCGTTAAACTGCGCAGTCGTTTATTGAAAACTGAACTAAGCTTACGCAGTATTTACCTTCCTCAAGATACGTCAGCTCCTGGTTAACTCGTAGCGTAACAGTCGGTTTCACAGAGTCAGACATAAATGTCTTTCAGTCAGACATAAACAGAAACGGCTGATTTTACTTTCAGTTTCAATTCACGCGTCAGTTTCGTCACAGATACGAAACTCAAACGCGGTTTACAATAAATGATTAGGTAACACTTTTTAAAACAAATTTTGGTAACACACTTTAAAACAAGTTCCGATTAGTTAATGTTAGTTAACTAACAATGCGCTCTAAACATATGTTACAGTATATTGGTTTACGCTAGTTAATAAAAATATAATTATTTTTTGTTAGCTCAGGTACATTAAATAATATTAACAGATGCAACTTTTGATTTTAATATATTATGTTGAAATTAATCTTAACTAAGATTAATAGATGCTTTAGAATTTTTTTCATTGCTAGTTAATGTTAATGTAGTTAAATAATGTATGGTAAAGTGTTACCCAATTATTATTATTAACAAACATTATTTAATCATTAATACATTTTAAAAATCAATAGAAAGATCTGGCAATTCGAATACACATTTTAGATATAGTCTATTTATATTTTAATGTACACAAACCTTTGATACTTAATTTAATAAAAGAACACTTTAAAATAAAACTTGTAATTATTTCAAGTCCCTTTAAGATTCTATAATCTTTGTCTCAACTGTGACTATTCACGAAATTTGCATACTGTATCTGATGTACAATTACAGATGCACATGAACTCACACATTCACATATACAGTTTATTATATAATAAAATTACATGTCATCTGCATGAAATATTACTTTACAGGATCCTGTCCAGTTTAAACAGGCTATAATTCTATATTATAGCTTCTATATTCAATGATTTATCTATAATATAACTATATTCACCAACAATTGATGTCCATAGCAAACATGGGATCTATAAGTATTACAATTTTGGGCAGAACCATTTTCTCACAGTTCAACTCCAGTAAAACTCTAACTTCTGTTGCTAGCTCTGTAATAAGGTCCAAACATGGTGTTCCACGTCTGCTGAAGGAGTCCGTGCAGGCGGAGCAGCCATGGGAAAGCTGAAGGAAGAGCTGAGAGCGGAGAATTATTACAGTACAGGCTATAGTCCATCATTATCAGAGTAATTATTAAGAATGCACTGCATAAAGAAGGGCCTCTTACCTGGGTCCATACGGACGAGAAGAAGATACAGCAACATCAACGCCAGAAAAACTCTGCGCAGAGAGATGGATCTAATTCTCACACTGGCTACTGAGAGACCTCTGTATAACAGCCTCATTATAGAAGTTAGCCGCTGGGTGGATCTCTCTGTCAGTAACACAATGTTGAATCCATTATTTGCTATAATATTCTAAAATAAAAATTAATTATATAGTTTGAATCTAAATATATTGCACAGAATTTATTCATTTGACTCCAAACAAATGAAAGAAAGTCACCTTGTTTTGAAGCACTAGTTGTTGCCACCCCTTCTACAGATTCAGGATTTGAATTGGACGATGCTGCATTTTTCTCATTTTGAATGTCTACTAAACTACGGGCTGCTTGTCTCTGTTCATCACTGAATGCCACCCGACCCACATCGCTCTCCAGCATTTCCAGAGCTTCAGTCATGTGACCCATCGGCACCAGTATGTGGAGAAAATACAGCTCAGCCACAGTGCTGAACCCTGATTGGCTCATGTTACCAAAGCAGTGCAGCCAATCACAGACCGCATCCTTCATCACAGCCCGTTCATCCACTTTCACATAGAGTAGAATGCTGTGAAACACATTTAATCTACATTAGGTGTGATGTAGTGGTGCTTCACCCACATTCAAAGTGCTATTTAATGTTATTTGTCAGATTAAATGGCAGATTCTTCTCACCACATTTGAATAATCTTGGCAGGAATTTTCTCTGTTTCGCCATACTGCTGCAAAACCCATGACAGAACTCCACGCCACTGATTGAGCTCAGCCAGTGCCTGAATCCCCACTATAGTCAAAGCTGCTTTCAGTTCTGCATACTTGAAGCTGTGGGGACAAGATTTAGTATGAGATTTTAGATGGTAATAGCTGTTAACAGTCAGTTTAACTGGTTAGTAACTGATTACATCAGTAATCAGACTCCAAAATTCCAAAATTAAGTACTTGCAATTAGATTATATTACATTTTAAAATACTCTAATCAGACTACAGTACAGGTAAACCAATAAAAAATTTTTTTTAAAAATAGTTTTAATAAGTGTTTTATTTTGCTCCATGCAGTTCCTTTACGAATCCCAGTCTGGGAAACCCTGATGTAATGTAATATTTAATGCACTTCACTTTTGTTGATAACAAAGAATGGAATATATTTTCTTTCTCTTTTGTAATTTTATGTCAATATGGAAGGCTGCAGGACTATGCTATTCAAATCAATGTGATAAACAAGTTAGGTCAAATGTAATCTAAAAGTATGTAATGTAATGGATTGCGTTAATAACTACAATTTTTGTCATGTCATTTGAAATCAGACTACAATTTGTAAGTAATTTACCCAGCGGTGCTCACCAGTTTTCCTCCTGTTCTGCAGAAGGTCCCAAACTCTCAAGTCCTTTCTCGCACGTGTCCAGAGCAGCCTGAAAGTCTTTCTTTACCATTAATTGTTCAACGGCAGCGTCCACCCGAGCGGCAAAGGGACAGGCGGGTGGACTGATCAGCCGAACCGAGGCCGAACCACGACCGCCCGCCAGAGACACGGATGAACTGCTCCTCATAACGGACTGCTATTGAGCTTTTAGTGCATTAGAGACTTAATATCGAAATAAGAAATGATTTGGAATAATCTAAATTCACATTGTCATTAATTCATTTAAACACTACACGTGGATCATATCCATTCTGTAAACAAAAACAGTATCACAGCACCACTTCCGCAATCGACGACTAGGAAAATGCCCGTCAAATTAAAAGTTCACTACTGAAAAGTTAAAAGTCGACAAAAACAAAACAAAATAATAATAATAATAATGATATAAAAAATTACATAAAATCCATCGATCTATCTTTTAATTAAAGGGGTCATGACTTGGATTTTTAAAAATTATTTTAATATGTTCCTTGATCTGTTTTTAAGTGGTGGATCCTTTACGGCTTGTCAGTAAACGACCACTGTTATGACTGGCTAACCTCATTGATAGGAAACAGCATCAGCGCCCACTCACTATTGCACTTGAGTGTTTTGAAAATGTTCTTTCATTCTTCCATTTGTCCTGGTGTGGACAAACTCAAGTGCGTGGAGCATGTCAGAAACTGAACGCACATCTGTATACTTTATCCAGTGTAGACAGCGTCAGTGATTATAATGGGTTTTTTGATGCAACACGACACTCCCATCCAGTGTAGACAAATGTCTGCCGTTAAGCGACTGAATGCCAGTGGGCGGCGCCTATAGTGTGATTATGTATAACTATTCGTCAACGTCTTGCTCTGGGGGCAGTCATGTACAAATGTATTTGTCGTACATTATCAACAATATCAAAATGAGCTGTTTTTTGGAGCTTGATTATATAAATGCTTTGTTTATAATGCGAACATTTTAAGCTATTAAACTTACAGGATGTTTTAATGGTACAAAGACTTCTTACATGTCAAACGTTTTCTCATGTCATGACCCCTTTAAATGTCAAAACTGTGAAATGTCACAAATGGAACTATGGGAATTACGTCGTAACCTTTTTTTTTTTTTTTTTTTAAAGAAAAATCTAAATATTTAAGAGTTCATATTTTGATATTTGTTATATATTTTATAAATAAATTATAGACTTTCTCTTTTAACAAAAATATTTATAACAAAAATATTAAAGATTTTTTTCTTGCACATACAAATGTATACAAATGTCCTTTGGAAAAATTTAAGTACATAATTCACTGATGTCCAAGAGAATACAAAGGTGCTTCCATTAAATAGGGCTGGGGATATCAAAATTACATCTTTAATTCTTAATTTCCAAAGTGTTCATATATTAAATTATCTCAGTTGTAAGTCACGATTTCCTAAATCTTTTCAACTCAGTATTGACTACAAAACAAACCACTTCTCTTTTTGTTTTTACTGTTTCAATTAACTTTTTACTGTTTCGATTAAGTCTATATCCACTCATTGGCAACTTCTGCATCTGTCAGAAGAAGCTGACCTCTGTCAATCAATAATTTCATCAGCCCTTTTCTTCGTCTCCATGTTACCCTCAGCCCATAGTCTTTCTCAGGCGTGTCCTTCACCAGGATACTTGTGTTCTCGGTTCGTGGAGGAGTTTTTGCCTGGTTTGGGGAGAAAAGGAGATGTTGAACAATGGTTGGAGAATTGCTGGAACAATGTGGCATTTCTGGCGTCTCTACATTTGGTGGTTCTGGAACTGTGCTTGTGTTGGGGGTGTGAATGGAATCTTTATTCATTCCATTTCCATTTTTGCAGAATGGCGGATTCTTTGAAACGTCTGTACGACTGGAGGTATTAGATGTAACACGTGCAGCCATCCTCCTCTCTACCCCTTTTCGAGGAACCCGAGTTCTTCTTGAGGTTTCTTGAATCTTCTTGCGATGATTGTCCGAAGAAACAAGCCTATCATTCTTCGTCCATGAACTACGAAGGTTTTCATGCAGATTTTCATGGCCTGTGGTTGCTCCAAAGGATAAGGGAGTATATTTGCAGACCCTTGTTTTTCTTGTCTGAGGTAAACCCAAAACAGACACCTTGTTTGACATTTTCGTAGCCGCCTGGTTAGCTCTCTTCCCTTGACTAACCATTGTGGTCTCAATTGAATTAAACTGTGGAGACACCTATAAACAAAGAATATGCATCAGTTTATAAAAAGTCTTCACTCAATACATAAAAATAAGAGTTGCAAAGCATACACATACCCAAGAGGTATATGGTGCACCACTTTGCCGTTGCTTTTCTGATATAAATGACCTGGGATGAATGGCACTCCGTAGTTGTGGTCCATACTCGTGCTTTGGTCCATTGATGGGTGCCTCTACAAACAACAGCTGAGACTTGTGTGGGTTCAACAGTCTCTTCTTATGTGAAGTGCGTGGCATTAGAAGTCATGATATGCTGAATGAAATGAAAACAAGATTTTGTTTTGACAGTGCAATACAATGTCAAGGAGGGAGAAAACCATTTTGTAAGACAGATACTGACTAATGACACATTTAAGGGCATTAAAAGCCTTAATACTCATGCAAAACGTTTTATGTAATCTAATCTAATCTGTATGTTTTATACATTGTCTCTCGACATTTAGCCCAGTTAATGATGGTGGTTGCAGTACTATGAACTATATAAAGTTCGCACGTAAATAAAATACATGGCATGCAACGAAACCTTAGCCGATACTCACGCAACGCTTTGTATTTCTTCTCATTCGCATTGTATTTTTTCTTTGGACCATGTAATTTAACAAAGAGATTGATAAACCGTCTGCGTGCGATTTGTGAGAAAGTTCATCCCCCCATTCACTCAGTCCTGTCCCTCCAACAGACCTAGCAACGGCTTGAATGCTAGTTAGCCTAATAATGGAATACCACAAGAGGCGGGTCTTAGTGGCCCGGGCGTTGTTTTGATTGGTAGAGAGATTGCTCAGTCCAAATAATATGTATTATATTTTAACTATTTATTGTGGGTTTTTTTTTATTTCCGTTATTATTTTTTATCAGTGCGTAAAATATTGACCAAATATTGATAAGATATCGACCAAAAATAAATCAGACTACATAAACTGTGTTACTTTTCTCAGCGCATTTCTCAACGGACCAATCACATTCGTTTGTAATGATCGAATTACGCTTTTTTAAAATTGTTGTAACAGGTTTCCATCTTAGAAATGTTGTAGAAATTCATAAAAATGTTAAACGTTTCCATAGATGAAAATTGGAGAATTTGTATTTTGGAGCCACCGATCGCCCCCTAAAGGAATATAACTTACTGCACCCCAGTAAACAGCAACACTCGACAATCGACGGCTCCGCCCGTGCGTATTCTCTATTGGGCATCGTGATCACGTGACAGCTCTGTACCGCTCTGCGCCAAAATTCAAAATCTCACCAAATCCGCACAAGAGTCTCCGGAGTCTTTCATTTACCCCCATCAAAATACATTTTATCACTCAACACTGGCAGAATAACGCAAATAAACCACCGTCTGCACGGCTGAGATGATATGAAGGTTTGATCCGCTTCGTATTATTTGATATGTGTCTTATTTTTAATGAATTAAACAGTACGTGTACAGTAGGCTAGTAGTTGGGTAGATAAGTTAGTAGGCCGCATGTCAGATAATAAAGGAAGATCGTTTATACTTTAATAATTAAGTTTATTAATTATATCTATTCCTTTAAGACAATAACGATCTTTAATGTGTTTTAAAACGACGATCAAAACGAATAGAAATAAATAATAAAATAAAAGCAAATTATTTTACAGACCTGCACTGCACAAAAACTTTTGTTTCTAAATGATCTGTCATCATCATCATAATAACAACAGTACAATACATCAGATTGAAAGTAATCAGTTTGTAACGGTATTTTATCTTCTAGAACTAAATTCGTCATTTAAGAGTCGTTGGACAAAAAAAAAAAAGTCGTTTTATCAACAGACTTTCTTATCGGTATTGACATGATCTGCAAATATTTATGATACTTTTATATATTCTATATGCACACATTTGTTTTGACACAATCTGATTTTAATTCAAGATTGATTATTATTTTGTTGTTAGTATTAATTGTTGTTTGTTCTTTGTTGATTAATATTCGCGCAACTGTTGCGAAGCTTTCAGTTTTTTTGTAGTCGAGTATTTTTATAGTCAGGTATTTCTACATACACTGTACTTTGGATAAAAAAATTATTACATATTATGTGTTTTATGTTGTTAGACAGACATCAGACAGGCCCATTTGCTGTGAGCAAACAATGAGAGAGAGCCCGAGGAGACCCATCATCCTGAAGAGGAGGAAGCTGCCATTTCAGAAGAGTGAATCTGATGTAGGGTGTGATGAGGTGGACGGGCCGCGCTCCCAGACCACCCCGACCCCATCCACCGCCCGCTGCTTCCCCGATGGCATCCGCGTCATGGACCACCCCACCATGCCGGACACACAGGTGGTGGTGATACCGAAAGCAGCTGATCTGCAGAGTGTCATCAGCGCCTTGACGGCCAAAGGGAAGGAGTGTGGCCCTCAGGGCCGAAACAAGTTCATCCTGCTTAGTGGCAGCACCAGTTTAGAGGAGAGCAAAACCCTTGGGTGTTTTTCTACAGAACCTGGGACTGATCTTGGGAAAGGTGAGGGATGTGGCTCAGAGCATGTTTGCAAGTTATTAACGTTATGAGTAATGTAAGAAGACTGTTTTTCTGAAATGTTGTTCACCCATGACAGTAATGAAAAAGGAGACTGAGTGCTACCCACTTGATGACAGTCTGACGAACATCCAGTGGCTGGGAAAAATGAGCTCTGATGGACTCGGACCGGAGTCGAATCAAAAATGCCCCAGCAAGGACAATCCAAGTGATTGTAATCAGGTACACAACTGTTAAATTCGGCATGAAATGAAAATCCATTTTCTAAATGCATGTTATCTTATTGTGAATAATTAATCCATGCATATGTTCTATTTTTTTTTTTTTTTTTTTTTTTTTTTTATGTATCACATTTTAAAAATGTTTTATTCAGTATCATGAAAACGTTTTGAATAAACAATTTTAAAGGGTTAGTTCACCCAAAAATGAAAATTCTGTCATTACTCACCCTCATGTCGTTCCAAACCCATAAGACCTTCGTTCATCTTCGAAACACAAATGAAGATCTTTTAAATGAAATCTGAGAGCTTTTTGTCCCTCCATTGACAGCCCACAGAACCATCACTTTCAAGCCACAGAAAGACATCATTAAAGTAATCCATGTGACTCCAGCGGTTTAACCTCAAGTTTATGAAGCGTCACAAGTGCTTTGTTTGCGTAAAAAAACAACAACAACATAATTTGACACTTTATTTACAAAATATTAGTTCAAGCAAGTGTCTGCTCTCGTGTCAACGCAACACGCATGCCCCTACAAGCCCTTTTTTTGAGTGCCATGCCCACATCTCAAAATCCAGTCAACAATCAATGCATTGATTTAGACATTTAATTTGTCATCAAATATCTTATCTTGGTGCATCAATTATAGTAAACCCAGAATGTCACACATTTTAGCTTCCATGTTTAAAAATTATTATTAATAAATTAAAAATAAAATGCATAATTTCATAAAATACAATATTTAAAACTTTAAATGTATTTAATCTGAGACAGAGTGCAGGTATATGTGTGTACCATGATTCTGTATTTTTAGCTAAGCAGAATCATGAATTTCTATTGTGGTGTCACCAAATTTAGCTTAAATGAACAGTTTTCACTTTTTGTTAACTGTTTACAATATGTGTTAATAAGTAATAACTAAAAAAAAGTACCATTTTAACTCTATATTGGCTTTGTTCAGAGTATTGTGAGATTAGTGTTATGTATGGAACGAATCATGATATCAGTGTATTGTTACACCCCACACACCTGTGTTTTTTTTTTTTTTTGTGTATAAAATTGTTTGTTTCTTTCCTCTTCAGCAGCCCAAAGGTCCAGAAAAGGAGAAGGACCCTCAGTCCGAGAGACCCCCCTATTCCTACATGGCAATGATCCAGTTTGCTATCAACAGCAAGAATAATAGACATATGACCCTGAAGGAAATTTATAATTGGATCGAAGACCATTTTCCATACTTCAGAAATGTCGCAAAACCCGGATGGAAGGTAGCGTGTAAAGTAAATACATTTTTAGTTTACATAAATCTCTAATGTATGATTTATGAGTGATTTGTTTAAATTTTTTATTAGAATTCCATACGTCATAATCTCTCACTGCATGACATGTTTGTCCGTGAGACGTCTCCTGATGGCAAGATCTCCTACTGGACGATTCGACCGGAAGCAAACCGCTGTCTCACTTTGGACCAGGTCTACAAGGTGTGTCCTAATACAAATCACACTCTCGTTTCATTATATCCCACTCACTTACAGTGTTGCTTTGTCCATATGCGATTTCATGCTTCAAATGTGGTCATCTCTCATTTCCTGGCTCATCCCACAGCCTTTGGTTGACCCAGTGACCCCCACTTGCCCTCAGATCACACAAGTTGGTAATCATCAAGTAAGATCCGCTTTCCTACTTTAATTCATCCTCTCACTGGCAGCTCGACAGGGACCAGCATTTCTACTTCTACAGGAATCAGTTATTTTATTTCAGGGAGATTCAGACAGACAGAAGAAAGCATGTTCAGCTCAAGATCATCGCTTGTTTTGTTCCCTTAATCATCTATGAGTCCTCAGAAAGGCAGACAGGATTGACGCTGTAGTTATTTTGAATGTTACGCTTTGTACAAATCTAAACAAAGCCTCTTTCTTCCCTTAGCAACAGAAGAGAGGTCCTCCGGAGGTGAAGAAAGCAATACCCACCGCAGGTGGCACAGGTGAGTGTTGGGCTGGTTGAGAGAGAGATGAATGTCTCAGAGCGCATGAGTCGGTTTCCTGACGATCGTTTATCTTCGCTTGCCCTCAGAGAGGAAGATGAAGCCTCTTCTGCCTCGAACTGACTCATACCTGGTTCCCATCCAGCTTCCTCTGGGTCAGTCACTCTTCCTGCCCTCGTCCAGTCCCATGACTCTTGCCACTCCTCCACACACTCAAAGCACTTCCACTCCTAGCTCTAGCAGTGTGAACAAGAGGGTACGGATTGCTCCTAAGGTAAAACCTAAATGTTTATGTCTGTCTGTCTGTCTGTGTCTGTCTGTCTATGTGTGTGTGTGAGAGAGAGAGAGATTTGGGGTAGGATTTACTTTGAAACAATTTTCATTCAGAAATTGCTATTAAATTTCTCAAATAAACAGCAAGTAACACATTGAATGAAATGGGAAATTTTAAAATAAACATGAAAGACTAAAATAGTAGTTTCTGATAAAACATATCTTTGTTGTATTTACAACTTTGAAAATCATTTATACTCTATATAGTGTGATTTCAATTTAATTTCGATTAATCATGCAGCCCTAATATATACAGTGCAAATCGATATTCTAAAAAAAAAATTCCAAGCACATTTTACCAATTCCAAACCACATCAATGAGCATTTCTTAAATGGTTGATGTTAGTTCATAATTATTTTATCCAGCAGAGAATTCATTTTTTGAGGAAAGCAGTGTTTAACGCTTATGTGTCATGTAAGGTCTCGCAGAGTGACGTGAGCTCAGTGATGCTGTGTAATCCTGCCTCTCAGGAGATAAAGGAGGAGCCTTTGTGTGTGTCTCTGACTCCTGAGGTGTCCGAAGCCCCTCTCCCCAAAACCAGACGACGAGAAAACAGCAGCTCTCGCCGCAAACAGCGCCTGGTCCTGCCAGCCACTGAGGAACCTGTCCTGCTCTACCCCGACAGCACTCTTTTCGACTCGGGCGTGGTCTCCGACGTCTCCACCTTCCAAGACACTCGGGAGGCGGAGCCTGATCCGGAGCCCCTGCCCACCTGTAAACCGGACTTGGACAGCCCGAACAGAGAATACACTTTTAAAACGCCCATCAAGGGCAGCCACCCTTCCTCATCTACTCCCAGCAAACCACCCACAGTGCTGGAGCCCTGGAGGATAACTCCCGTCGGGAAGGGAGGCGTGCTGGACTTCAGCCCCATCCGAACGCCCAGTGGGCCACAGCTCACCCCACAACGGCACGAACACACGCCTTTCAGTTTCAACAGCACACCCTTTAAGGAGCTGCCGCTTTTCAACTCCCCCCGAGAGCTTCTCACCTGTGCACGACGCTCCCCAAGACGCTCTACTCCGGCCTGCTCAAGAGAGCTGCTGCAGGTGAGCATCGCCAACCACTCTCTCACAGAGGGGCTCGTCCTGGACACCATGAACGACAGCTTGAGTAAAATTCTAGTAGATATCAGCTTCTCCGGCCTGGAGGATGATGATCTCTGCATGGGGAACATCAGCTGGTCCCAGTTTATCCCGGAGCTAAAGTGATTTTTGACTCCCTTTATCTGAGCTGCTCAACTTTCTTCACTGCCTTTGATTCTTATTGATCTATTCTATTTTTATAAGTATTTTCTTAATTTCTCTGCTGACAAGTGTTGCTGTTTCACTGCCTTTTACTGTACGTGTTTGTGTTTTGGATGTGTAGGCCTTTATTGCTTAATTCGCAAGCAAAACTGTTAGTGACGAATGTACTTAGATATAATTAATTTGCACAAGTTGTAATATATAAATGTGGGTGTGTGAGAGAGTGTGTGTATTATAAGTAAGTGGACATACAGATTTAACAGATTAATTAATTTACACTACCCAACTTTACAGTATTTCTTTGTTTTGGAATGATTTTGAACACCTCAGTATAGCCAGATAAACTCACGGTAAAAATGATACACAAAAGGAGATTTTTATGAGAATTTAGGGTAAAATTAAACTGTATGGAAAACCTCACATTCGTTCTCTTAGAATGAAGGGTTAGTTAATTGCAGATGGTCGTGTAAGTGTTGCACTTTTTTTTTACTGTTTTAGAATTTACCAGTCGATCAGCTGGAGTATCAAGCTGTTTATAACATCCCTTAATGTGTGTTTTCATGGTTACAAGCATGTTGGAATAGTGACTCATCTCTGCTGCTACTTCTCTGCATTCATGCATTTTTGCTATTAAGAACAATTTCAGACACTTGTGTTCTGGAAGTTGGATATGACCAAGATGAGCATTCAAAGAGACAAAGCTTTTATTGTTCATTTACATATAGAGCGATTAGTGAGCATGCACAGAGTTCATATGCTTAAAAGACTACCATCAAATGTAGCTGTTAACTCATGTCACATTATATTGTATTCCTCCAGTGTAAACAAAAAACAAAAGTCATAAAAAATTTACAAAACTACACAGTTGACAGAGTTATGGTGTTAAAATGTCTGAACATATAAGAGCATTAGGAATTAAATTCTGTATCCTAAAATATAATCGTACATTCATGCACAGACATTCGAAAATCTCACTGTCAGTACCAAGTGCCTTGATACTTGGTTTCTGTAAGATTTCAAAGCCATGTATTAATCATCTTTGACATTTCTCAACAGTGTACCTTTTGGTAACATAAGATGTCCTATTCAGATCCCCTGCCATTGAAAAAAACCATAATAGGACATGTTTTGTGATTCTTTTGAAGACTATTGAAATGTTTAAGTTGTCTGCTTTTCACTGATCTATGAAAACATGCTTTAACCAGAAACTCCAAATTTCATTTTCAACAAAGCATAAAATTTGGTTTCTCTTCCTATTGTAATTATTTCTTCAGAATGGGATACATTAAAAATGCTTTAAATGGGAATTAGAAAAATCCAGGGCATTTTTAATTCCTCTCTTTGACTCTGACTTTAATAAAAACTAAAATTGTACTGAAGAAAATGTGAGTGGTGCTTGACCCAATTGATAGGATGCCAAGATGTTGTTTTGCAGTTGCTACACTCTAAAAGATGAAGGTTCTTTATTGGCATCAATGGTTTCATGAACAACCTTAAACAGACATGGAACCTTTACATTTCACAAAAGGTTATTTATAGTGGAAAAATGATAGGAGGAATAATACTCTTTATTAATAAAATTCTTCAACCTAAGAAAATAGTTCTTTTAAAGGGTTATTTCACCTCAAAACGAAATACTCACTCTCATGTCGGTCCTAAGACTTAAGAGTCCATGCAGCTACCACTTTGAAGCTTCAAAAACTTCATAGAGTGATTGCTAATCCATATGAATTGAGCGGTTTAGTCCAAATTTTCTGAAGAGACTCGATCTCTGTATATGATTAACAGATTTAATTTAGGTTTTTATTCACATAAACATTCATCAACTCACATCAGTTGTGGTAAACGGAAGTTCAAGCATGTTTGCTTGACATGCGAGAACCAACGAGGTTAATTCTCGTGCGTCAAGCAAGTACAGTTGAGCTGTTTATGTTTGCTGATCAATGTTTATATGTGATTTAAAGCCTAATAAAGCGATCAAGTCTCTTCAGAAAATTTGGACTAAACCACTTGATTCATGTGGATTAGTTTTACGATATTTATCTGAATTTTTTGAAGCAACAAAGTGGTAGTGGCATGGACTGTCAATGGAGGGACAAATCTTCATTAAAATATCTTCATTTGTGTTTCGAAGATGAACAAGTCTTACGGGTTTGGAATGACGAGTAACTGATGACAATTTTTTTTTTTTTTTTTTTTTTTTTTTTTTTTTTTCATTTTCACTTTTTTTTTTTCTGATCACTTGAACTACACAAAATGGTTCTTCTATGGCATCACTGCGAAAACCCCTGTTGAAACTTTTGTTTTTAAGAGTGTAGGGTGGTTAGGGGTTTGTTCAAATGAGCAATAATAGCAAGCCCCACTAAAATGAAAAACTTTGACACCACATCTGTTAGCATGAATTTAGCTGGTGTTTTGTGATGCTCCATCAGTAGGTCTGAACTTCCTGCTGAGCCACTTCCAGAAGAATCTGCAGCTGTTGACTGATATAATCTGCACACAATGAAGTTTAGGTCAGTGATTGGAGCCTTGACTGATCCTAGGAATAATACTGTAGAATCATTTCTAGTTCTATTACAGTGAATGTTTAGCTAATGGATTCAATACATGAAAGTGCTTTGCAGTACTTACAGAAGGCTTTTTTCCAGCGTCCAGGTATGTATGACTTCTTGACTGTCAGGTAATACACAGGTATTCCCGAGATCGTGAGGGCACAGCTGCCCCCCGTGTTCCAGGGGTCCGAATACAAGGACAGGCCCACGATGAAAAAACACACTATGGTAAAGACCACTGCAACTGCTATAGGGACCTGAACACAGTCACAGCAATGTTTAATCAATATAATGACAAATTCCTACTAATATATTAAGTAATAAGCCATATAAATGGACCTTGAATGGTCTGAGATGTTCTGGAAATCTGTAGCGGTGGATGATCATTCCAAAGGTCGCCAAGGCAATGAAGAGCCAACGGGAGAATGACGCAAAGTTGATCAGTTGAAAGATCTCTCCTCTCGCCAACATGATGATCACCAGAGGATACTGCAAACATCAGCAGAACTAACCCTTCAAGAACTGTTCACTGAAATATTTGGGGAACCAAAAAGGGTTCTTTTATGGCATTGCTGTGAGAACCCCCTTTTGGAACCTTTATTTTTGAAAGTGTACTCAGCACTGGATGTGGCTGTACCAGAAAAAGCACGGCTGGCATTGGTGTTTTTCTGCGAATATGGATCATGGAGAAGATAGTCGGAAAATGACCCTCTCTGGCTCCCACGAACAACATCCTGCAGAAACAGAGTTACAAAATCTTAACTTTTAACCTTTCAAAGTCAAAGCTATTACAAATAAAAAACTTTGTTTGCCTTCAGGTTTCTGAGGTCCTTACCTGGGTGAACCAAAAAAGCCTCCATTAAGAGCTCCAAGGCAGGAAAGAGCGACTAATATTGGTATTGCTGGAGCTACACCCTGCAGAGCCCGACCTGCAAACGTCTGCAATGCATTTAGGAGAGCACAGTCATGA